>OZ010737.1:188086026-188256400 GCA_963932295.1 Tipula lateralis | reverse complement strand
ATACGACTATAAATCGCAAAGTATTTTTCAACACAACTGACTTGAGTCCTTGAACAACTAATGAATACGGTTTAGATTATAAAAGTTAAATATATATATATTTACATAGATCAGACTTCACGACCACCATATCCTCTGATGTCATGTTTGTTTAAATATAAAGCGATATCTGTTCACCCTATAGACATAAATATATAATTACTCAACTTTTGTACCCTCCAAAATGCATAACTCAACGTCTAAAACGTTGAAATCAATAAATCCAAAAACAACATGTTGCTTCGCATTCATTTTTGATATCATAACATGTCCTCCAGGAAAGTTATATAACACCTCCAAAATCACACCATTCTCTCGTACTAGCATTTTATTATCAAGGATGTTGTCTGTGCGTTATATCCTCATTCACGTTTTCAAAAAGTTAGTAATTAATAATTTTCTTTGAATCAAAACAAATTCACCAATAAACGAAATACGTTCCTTCCTGTCATATTTTTATTATTATTATTGTGTAAGAAGGAAACACCTTACAATACATGGATGACCGCAGGTTTATATATTAATAATGACAGACGGATAGAATAGATATATGCAAACTTTCTTGACAGGGTGACAATGCAATATTATTTAATTTATAGTCACCCTAAACAACAACAATAAATTAATTGAAATAAGTTGCTAAGGAAACACGTGTGAGAGAATTATACATATCATGAACGACAATTTGTATAAAAATAATATAAATATATGTAAATAATTAGAATTTGTGTAAATGTATTTGTAATAATATATAAAAGTTATATTGTGCAAATAAAAGAGATAAATATATCAATTCGATTTATATCGCTGTCCTATTCTTATATAGTTTAAAATATATATTCAGTCAAGTTCACATATCGTAGGCGAAAAATAGAAAACGATTGTTGTTTTTTTCCTCTGTCTCGACTTTTTTTATTATACAGGTTTTTAATTGTGTAAGTGAGATGTGTGTATATGTATAGAAAAAAAAAGAGAAAACATAATTATCCAATAAATTAAGACAAATGAAGGTAAAGTAAGCAATATAAAGTACAACAAAAAATTATTATTCATCGTCGCATTGCATATGGAAGTTTTTAGGTTGTGTGCGCGCGTCTGTATAAAGAAATCAAATTATTATCTATGTGTTGGGAAATGTTTTTATGATTATTTTTTTATGAAAGGGGGCCAGATGTCTATTTTCTGTATATGGATTGTGCAAGGTGACTAAAATTTATTTCGTAATTATTTTTTGCTCTGCTACTACTTACTCGTCAGGGTGATTTGATTATATGCATTTATCATATTTCTGGCATCTCAATGACAAACTTTAACATCGGTGTTAAACAACCCATTCGAAGTAGTGACAGTATTAAGTAATTTAATTACTGTAATTTGATTCATAATATCGATATGTCTGATAGCATAATTAAAATTAACGAATTGTTGAAAATAAATTTCGGTTAACGAAAAATATTTAGCTTAACTACATAACTAACCCTTCAAGAACTGTCTCGTTGCACATATATACTCAACACAAGCATAAAAACACGTCAATTTATTAATTTATAATTAAAATGAAATAGAATGTAATATGCACTTGTCTCGTTCGCCCATTAAATTAACATAAATAGTCGCATATAAAATAGTCTCAGCTGATTTAGTAGCCATCCTTGTTTATAGATAAATATGATTTTTTATTTATCTCTTTTTGGTATAAAGAGACCGGTTTGAATTGTATTTACATAATGATACACTACCCATCTCGCTTTGATTCACACATGAAACGTGTGAATTATATATACAATTTATTATTTTGATGTGTTTGTGTTGTTATTCGTTGATTTCAATGTTTTTTCTCTTTTATTGTGTTTCAATCGTTATTTGCCGTGGTAAGATGAAGAGATAACTTTTATGTTGCTTTTTTTTAAAAAAAATTGTTTTGTTTATTTTTAAAGTATTTCGATTTGTAAAATAAATCTAATTCAATAATAATAATTCATGCTTACAAATATTCGAATATTTTATTAACAATTTAACGTGTAAAATTGTTTAATTTGTTGTGTTAAATTTTCTTTATTCGTAACAGTGTATCCTAAACACGTTTTTGTGTTCATTATTACAGTGGCATAAATTTGTATATAGTGGTTTTATATAATATGTGTAGATGTGTTGAATCAAATATATAGAAAATTTTGTATATAATAAATATATTTTATAAATACAAAAGTGGTGGTGCATCTTGTAAAGAAAAGTGAAAATTGTTTGTTTTGTAATAAATAAAAAATTAAAATTATTCAACACACGGCTTACGAGATGAAACTCCTTCAGGAGTTTTTTTCATCACCAGATGTTGGGGATATTGTTGCCACATCAGAAATGGTAATATTTTCTCTCTTTCTATCTCTTACTATAGATCTAACTATAGGACATCGTGTTCTTTCACCTTACTGTATATTAATCAAATCAAATGTCAATATTTACTTAAGCCTTTTGTTTGGATCAAATAGAAAAACAACCGAATACGATATATAGCAAAGAAGAAAGAACACAAAAGGGGAAAAATACTGAGTTCAAATTGTTTGTGGATGACTGATCCTTAAAAATATGGCCGATCGATACATAACTTAGAGGGCAGAATAGGTCCATCTGAGTATTTCATAGCCCCAAATCTGATCGTAATCAGATGATCTGGCATTGATTCTTATGAGACTCCGAACTCAATTCTTTAACAATAGGCCACTGTCTCCAAATTAAGCTGTTGATATAACAACAAACTTAAAGAATATTTATTTTTTAAAGAAAAATAAAGAAATAAATGAGGTCTTTGTGATAGGTATACTATATAGGTTTTACTATATGTGTGCTATGTACATAATAAATATATGACATAATATATGTATATTATACTATCAGCATGCCCTTATCACACATTTACAGGAAATTAGTAAATTTGTAGTTCACCTCTCTTGTACATTTTTATATATTATGTTTTTAATGCAAGTCATTTCTTATGTATAAAGAAATGAATAATTATATCAATTTTATATAATGTTGGAATCAGTAAGGGATTAATAACTTAAATATGCTATTGTTCTTTTACTTTTGTTCAATATAAGACACTATCTATACTCTTATAATCACATGTATTGTACAATTACAAAACTTTGTACAATTCCACCAACCTGATCACAATAAAAATAGGAAATGTATTTAAGCCTTAAAATATGAAAGTGTCTCATGTTCTTCCTCTTAATATACAACAAACAATATGTAGGTAAAATAACATTTCGGTTTTGAATCTAATTTAGTGGAAGATACTGTCTTCGTTCGGGGGTGTTGAATTCAAAATTTATAATCATGAGAAATAAACTTTTCGGTTGGGTGGGTTTTATTATATCATGTGTCACAGGGTTAAGTACTTGAATAATTTTGGAAGTTTATTAGGCTCCAAATTTTTAACACTTTGAACATGCTCATCTTCTCATACTCTACTGTTTGCATTGTTTCTATCTTCTATGGTAGAACTAGATTACTGTAAAACATGTAAGATTATACATGTATTACAGTAATCTAGTTTATACATGTAAAAACACTCATTTACTAACTTATCAATATATCTTTGATGACATTAGTTAGGTTTTCCATTTTGAAGTTTGCGATTCAATAAATAACGCTTCCTTATGTTTTTTAAGAGTTTCAGTTCTGCATTCATTGAGATCCAATTAAATTTAAGTTTTAAATTATATACAACACGTACAACATAGTTACTTTATAACCTCCAAAAATATGTCATGTCATTTATATATTTCGTGCACTATTTATATTATGCTTTGCGTGGCAATCAATAATGATATGCTTAGATAAAACATATTTCTTGCTCTTGACTCATCAAGAATTTCAATGTAATTAGCAAAAATGGATTTTGATTATCCATAAACTTTAAATTTTTTTCCCAGAATTTTCGGTTTATCATTGATATAATCTTTGAAAAGCCAGATTTACGTCATTAATTATATAAGTGTTTGAAATGAACACCCTTAAGGGAGTATAGTTCTCTTTTAAATTTTTATTATTTTTCACAAAAGACTGCACATTTGTGTAAAGTGCTATATCTGTAAAGTGTTATAATTCTGACCTCGTAAGAAAAACAAACACAAAATCCTAATGATATCATTTATTATTTCTAAAAACAAAAAATGTCCACTACTGCCTCTGCTACACATGTTATCTATCTAACCATATACACATGATGTATACGAGGTATTTGTTGTATTCGCACGATTAACTTAGTACATTACCATCTCGTTTTAGGTCTTAGTACTTTTGTAATGATATTTTGGGCCGAATAACCCACATTTTAGGTTAAATGAATCAGGTCGTCGAATGCATTAATAAATTATTTTGTACCAGGTAACCAAATATGTGTGTACTTGATTGTCACACAAACAACTTTTTTTTATTAATGTATAAATATTTAATGTATGGATGATAAAACGATGTTATAGGTAGACAATTTTTTATGTTGATAGCTTTCTGCTAAAAAGGTAATCGATTTCAAAAAGCAACTAAACGTCCTTCGATATTCATTTCAAATAATGTATTGATAAGACTATATACATATTTTAAATGTGATTGAGTTACATATTGAGCATGTGATGATGTAACAGAACTTTAAATGGTTTTATACATCGATGTACATAGTTGAATAAAACACGCAGCATTATTGTGAAAAACTATTGTGTCATTAAAAGACAAACAGCAAACTTAAAAATTTGTTCAGAAATCAAACATGCAATGTTAAATTTATATATGTACATACATTTAATTATTCTAGTTGGGTCGTGGAAGCCGGAAATAATCATAGAGATATCCCGTGTTACACATATCGTTTGTCGAAATTTGGTATTGAAAAATAAATTTTAATAAAATTCAATTGTTTTTAACCGCAAATTGAAATTTCTGAAAATTTAAATGTGATAAACTAATCTGTGGTTGATAAGGTCTGGATTTGATAAGGACTAATCGACAACTACTCATTGGTATCACTCGAGTAGACTTGGATTTTCGCCATTTGCTCACTGTAGTTTCACATCTTAGTAAAACGGGCATCAGTGATATTTAGGGCTTCATCAGACCTTACCTAAGAATGCGAAAAAGTAATTCTTCGCTTTCGTTTTGTTACTATAAAAACTTCACTTACTATTTATTGTATGATAATTAAAATAAGTTTAAGGTTTGTAATATTTAGGTTTCATTAAAACAAAGTTTCACGAAGCCACACGAATTATCGGTATTTATCGCTCGAATATAAATGCACGTAGTTGAATTAAACTTGGTATAATTGAAGAATCACAACAACGTCGTATAATTTACTTTCACGCTGTTTGTTTAGCTATCAGCCAAACAAATTCCCTTTCATAAAATTTACAAAGAATACAATAATTCTTCTGAACACAGAAATAAGTGAAGAAGTTCATTGTAATCAAAAGACCAGCAAAAACATTAAATAAAATATTAACATACACACACACACAGCATAAAGTTAAATGCGCGAAGAAACAAACGGGGTTAATGAACCCCGAACGTATTATATTACGTTTAAATTGATTGAATAAAATACAGAACAAAGACAAAAACGCCAACATTTAATTGAATTTTTTACCAGAAATTATAAAAATTAAGAGTTATACGGAAGTTTTATGAATGTTTTTGGTTTTTCTTTGAATTTGATGTTATATATCGAAGAGGGTGAACTTGTGTGGGTGCTGTAAAATGTGAATTTTTCAAATAGGAAGAAGATCTAAATCCCCTAACATTTGACTATCAAAACAATGCTATACATATCACCCATGTCAAATTGTTTATAAACTCCTGTGGTTTGTCGTTAGTTTCTATTTCATTACCATGATCATCATTTTTTTTTGTATCCACATAGTTAAATAGCATGTCCGACCGACCTTGACTGAGAGAAGTTCTTTTTCATATTTAACAAGAAAATATAATAAACGTGAATACATTTATATACATTCGTATATATTTCTATTTTAAGTATATACATATATATGTATATATTCAAGAAAGAGAGAACTTTTATGTACAAAAAAAAGGCAAAAACCTTTTCAAAGCCAAAAACAGACAAATAACAACAGCAGCGCAGAATTATATGTACATGTATACGTGTATGTACAAGAAAATAAAAGTTTATGCTTTTTGTTCATAACCAACAACAAAAAAAAATTAAGAAGAAAAACATAAGATGATTTTCATTGGAGATTTTCAAGACAAGATAAATAATAAAATTTCAACTCTTGTACAAGAGTAAAACAAATAATAAAATAAAAGCGTCTTGCGTTTCATTTACTGTGTGTACGAGCTTTTCGTTTTTACTTATTTTCAAAAAGAGTGAAAATAACATTTTCTATTGTTTTTGGTAAATAAAACATCATAAAATATTTAAGCTAATTGCGAAATTGTATATATGGCAAAAGTACACATATATGTACGAGTACTTTATGTAGGTTGAAATTTTGTGTTATGTAACATATATAATGTCAAATTGTAAATCAGAATATATCGATTAAATTAATATAGAATTAAATATCTGAAACAAGACATGAAAATCGGACATGAATGACTGAACGAGCAAAATTTCGTAATTTTTCCATAGTCAAGACATTCTTTCCGCATTGAAGTATTGCAAAAGCCTAGAATAATACTCTGCAGCTTTTATATTTCCTTTGTATATCAGATAACTGAGGAGTAATTTTTTCTACCAACTGAGCTATCGTGGTTTTCTTGACTACACTTTCGCCGAATTCTATTGATTGATTGCTCTTTAAATTTGGAAGTTACACAAGAGCACTCATCTTGCCACCGATCAAATTGAAATGTCTAAACATATCCGATGTTAATGGGTCTCAATCGCATTCTCATACTTTTTTATTCACATATACAAAACAAAAGGGATGCAAAAGGGATGTTTTCTCATCGATCGTTTGGGTGGTGCGTTCTGTTGAGTGTAGAATCCATCGATCATCTCATCTTCCATACTGCTTTTTGCAGATGGGTTTTACCTAAAATGGCTAGCCATCAAGTTAACTTTGGGATGTCAAAATGGGCTAATTGAGCCTAAAAAATGTCACCAAGCTAACATTTAAAATCCTTTTACGGTAGATTTGTCAATTTACCTTCACACCCTTTTCTGGTGTGGCAGTTACCGTGGACCAAACCATCACTGATGCCTGCGCTCGCTTTCACAGATCGTGCCAACCAAACACAATCGTTTAGTATATTTTTCGTTTATATTTTGCTATTTTTGTTAAACTCACTATTGTTAAACTCACACAAATATGCGTTCATGCTACGATTAGATACATTGGAATATTTCGCAAATTGAACCGCGCTTTGTCGTGCATTACGTTGAATTCTGGTCATCACCTTTAGTACCATTGCTGTTTTTGAATGTTGACGATTTTTTATACTACCAGTTGCACTGTGACGTGTAATAGTCCGATATACAAACATTTTGTTCACAAGTAAATGTCGTAACGCATTAACAATGGCTGGTTAATATAAATCGTTTAGTTAGTAACACTCCGAATGCCGACCCCTGTATATTTTTTTTAATGTTTTTATATATAATAACAATACAACAACATTGTTGACTAACAGCGTTTGATTCTGACTATAAGTAATTAAGCATTCCTATGTAATCTTTCCATAGTGTTGTTTTGGTTTTTTTTTGCATTCTGCGGACTATTTTTGTAATTAAAAAGGTTATAGTCTTTTGAGCCTTCTTGTGACACCCTCTTGATGAAGTAGTTTTACAGCTTCAATGTTAGGGTGATGATGGTCCCTTCTAATATTTTTGAACATACATATTTCTTTACTTCCTTTGCAACTGTGTCGATTCCGAGAACTCTATGAAGGTCACTATTACAAAGGTACCAAGAGGCGTTTACTATCCCTCTGATAAGTTTATTTTGAAATCTATGAATTGCTGGTTTTGGTGCATCTTCATAGTTTAATAACATATGTCCAGACCAGCTTGAGCACCTTGTTTATAAAGTATAAGTTTATTATGAATGGATAAGTGTGAGTTTCATTTAGCCAGTACATTTTACTAAATTTTAGTTGGAGCTCTTCTGTTTTTTTTTCACGTGTACTTTAAACTTTAAATTTGTACAAAAAGACAGATAAACCTAACTCTCTAGCATAATGCAACAACATCTGTATGTACCATATGTTTCAGACATTTGGATAGATATCTACCGTCCAGACATTGGATTTTGCCTTGTCAGACCTTTTTGTTCGATAGAGAACTTTCTATAATTTAAATACTAAACCATCTAGCCAGACCTGTCAAATGCCTTCGCTATGTCCAAAAATATGGCTGAACAAATCTGTTTCTCCTCTAAGAATTTTTCTATTAAATCGGTTGTTCTATGTACTTGATCGATTGTGGAGTGTTGCTCTCTAAATCGAAACCGATGGGATGGAATAGCTACTGGCTTTTCAAATTCAGGTTTAATTCGTTTTAATAATAATCTCTCAAACAGTTTTAACATAATTGGAAGAAGTGATATTGGCCAGTATGAGGTTAATTCACTTGGTGGCTTTTAAGTCATATCCTGGTAATTTATAAGTACTATATGGTTCTTTATTTCTTGTTTCACTTCCTTAGCATCAGTTTAGTTTTCCACGCTGCTTGCTGTATATCATTGACTAGCTTTTTTACCTCTTGTTCTAAAGATTTTTCTGATTGAGATTGTGAGTAATTGTTTAGTTCAGTCCTTAATCTTTTAAGCTATATATATCGAACAGTAATTCGATATTTGGTTGATGTACATCATTTTTTCTAACCTCGACGAGGATTAATAAACCTTTTATACTTTACCACTGCATATGGGCTATTCGAACTTTCTTGTGTCGGTGTAAAACCACCAGCAGATTTAAACGAAATTGATTGTGTTTCAATTAACTAATGGGCAACCTTTTCAGGATTTAGAAAAGTATAATTTTTAAAATTTTGTTCTTGAAAATTCTTAATTTTCAATGTCACCAATTCACCATATATGCGAAGGCAATTCAGTTCTATAAATTAAAGTTTAAGTAATCGATTGAAATTTGTATCAAGATTATATTCCAATTAAATTTCATTTAGAAACTACATATTTCTAGCACTACCACCTCAAGGTTAAGAGCTAAACGTAAACAACATTGAAATAACACAGAACCGATCTGAACCTTAGCACTTTCAACCAACAAATACTTTTGTTATTATTTTACAAAAGAAAACAACAATTTTTGAACTCTTATTTGTTATTTTATATCTCGGGTTAATTTTTCTTCATCTTGATATTATTATTGTAGAGTGTACAACACAATATATAAGAATGTATACACAGTACATAAAAGAAATAATTTATCTTTGATTATTATTATTATTATTTTGTTGTTATACATTAAAATTATGTGTATTCTTATTATTACTATTATATACGTACAAAAAACTATATACAGAATATATAATTTTATATATAGTTTTTTATGTTAAGTTTGCGATTTTCAATTATATATACCACAAAGTTTTGCTGCGATTTGCGCACAAAACGTGGTTTTGTGTTTTATTTTGTATATAGGGAAACAAAACTATCGCGATAATTTCTGTTTAACGATGTGTATGTGTATATACTTGTCACCGCATACATTAAATCGTAAATATAGCGATCTTTCTACATTTATTGTGTGCTTGCATAAAGAGTGCGATCGTTTAAAATTAAAGTAGTACTTGTCTATTGGTATGATACGTACGAGAGGAGTAGCAAAAGTTCACTTAGTTGGCGAGCCGGTTTTCAATGTAAACTCTTAAGTCACTAAAATACTCAATGAATGCCAAATTGCATATGGAACGATTGCACCGACTCAAACTTTCAGACACGAAATTTTTCGGAAGAGAACGAGCCTCGGAAAGGTCGAACACAATCTTCCACTGATGACGTTCCCGTGGCTCAGGTGAAGTCCAAAGTTGACGAAGATCCACGATTGACGCAAGAAATTATTGCTAATAAATTGGCTTTGTATGCCATGGCTGTATTGCGAAATGGGGTACACGAAAAAAATCTGCTTGATGTCGATGAGTTCCACGAATTTTTAATGAGGCCAAAAACAAGGCTCGAGTGTGTTTTGGTAAAATTTCCTAAATAAATTAATAATGAACAGTCTAGCAACTTTAGTAAAATCGTTACTGGTGGTTCTTTAAGTATGATTCGGAAACGGATGGTATGGATCCCAACAGGAGCAGCAAAAGTTATGATGTCAGTTTACTTAACCCGATCAAAAATAGTTGATGCTATTCCCCTGGTAAAGAGTCAGACGGTAACTGCAAAATGGTATACCATTTTGCTAACCAAAATGGTATTCCATTTTAGAGTTACGAAAGACTGCTTACCAAAACTTATTAAACATTTGTTGGAAACCCGGTTGAAAGATGATTTGCGGCGCCAGCTCACACTAATGAAATAACGAGTAACTTCATTGTAATCTCTGACATCGAAGAAACACAACCAGTACCATATTCCCCGGAAATCAATGGCGATTTTGTTGAGAAGAATTTGTTTTTTTTCTGGTCAACTAAGTTGTACTTTTGTTCCTCCTTTCGTATATATAGCAGTTAATAGTAGTATCAATCACCTTTCTTTTGAATTATTCTAAAAAAAAAATGTAAAACAAACTAACATGTTAGAAAACTAAATATTGTATCAGCCGTGCGATTAAAGGTGTGAGATTTTATATTAAATAACGCGAAAGAGAGACCGTGGAAACACGGGTAAACATTTACATTTTACCTAATGCCATGTCTTAATTAAATTATACAGCACACAATGTATAACATTTACTTTAATAAATTAATTAAAATAAACATTTTTCGCGATTAAAATAACAACTAAATCCGGAATTTTCCTGTTGTATGTTATGGTATATAGTCTCTAATCATTTTTTTGGCATATAAATATGTACTGTCATGGAAGCAGCAGCATAGATATATAGCTTTTTCCACGATTTTTATTTCTTAGTTATATAAATTATTTTCATCTTAATTATTGAAACTATTCAGGCATAACGATCAAACCGATTTATAATGGGGAATTCTATTTATAGAGAGGAGACGTATGTACACAAACTGATTAAATATTAAAGCATAACAAATTCGAATGAAATCGATTCGTGAAAGTAAAAAAAAAATATTACGAAAATTTATCGAAGAATTCTACTTGTTTGATATTGATGTAAACTAACAACGTCAAATATTACCTAATTGAGCTCCATTAGTATACATACACCCTTTGACAAATTTTCTTTCCTTTGTTGTCTTAGAAATTAATTTTTTACGGTTTATATGCGGTGAGTGAAATGCGTATCGTAAAGTTGTTTATACACCAGCACATACAGATTAAGTACAATACTATATAGTTACTCGTAGTTAATGTTAGTTGTAGATCAAACGATTTTGAGCATGTACGTGATTTTATTTTACTTCGATATAAGATAGTACTATGGCGCTCTAGTTTATCCAACATTTGTACTGTTTATAAATTAATTTCTTATCTTAATTAAATGTATTTATAAAATTCTTCGGTAACTAATAAATATTATAAACTTTACCTTATATATAGCTAGATATCTTTAACGTTAATGACCTCTTAAGCTCGAATACTGACAAAATTTGTTTAGATATAGTTTCGTTGTATTGTAGATATCGTCTTTCTCGGTTTCTTTAACTTGCGAAAAATGACGTAGAGAAGTGATGTCAAAACCCGTTTCCATCATAATTTCTCATTCGGTCATAATTATGTCTCGAAAAGGCTTTCTGTCCAGACTTTCAGTTACACCACCTTAACAAGTTTTAAGAGGCTTGGTTTTGATGCATCATAATTCGTGTTTTGATGCATCATAATTCGCGTATATTTGCGTGCAGTTTGTCTAAATTATGTCCCAAAAAGAAAACTATTTTAGGACAAATCATGGGTTTGTTCAATAAAAGGAAAATTGCCCTGATAAAGAAACAAAAACGGGTTCGTTTATAGGGCTGTACCCTCCCGAACATCAAAATTTATGACCACGTTTTTCCAATAACAGCGGGTCAATGATCTCAATTTCAGCTCGAATGTTCAAGTTGTTTAATTATTTGCATACGCTTTACGCATCAGATAAACCCACACAAATTATTAAGTGGTGTTAATTCCAGGCTTATGTTGACAATAAGTAGATTGTTGCACCACTTGTGTGTGGTCAATCCATCTTCTTTAAGTCGTTGATATGCAATGCATTTAATTTGGGCCACAAAAAAATAAAACATTTTTCGATTACGTCCCTATTCACTCTAAGAGCGTTTTTCTGTTTGTTTTTAAAGAAAAAGTGCCCAATGATGCCACCAATCCATAAACGACATCAAATAGTGGCTCTTGAAGGATGAAGTTCTGGTTCATGAATATCATGACGTTTCCTTTAAGATGAAAATGAGCTTCAATTTAAATGGTCTGGTGGCTTCCATTTTTGGGCTAGTTATTTTGTATGAATGCAAATGAAGATCAATAAATATGGTCCGTGAAATGTTTAGTTCTTTTGGATTGTGTTTGGTTGATGTTCTGGGATCAATACGAAATGTTTCACTAATAGCTATCACTGCTTCAGGAGTACGAACAGGATGAATATATTGATATGGTCTACGATTTGTACCGTTTTCAGCATAGTTCACAAAATAGTCACGTTTCACACAAAAATAATGAACATACGACATAATAGAAAATTACCAAAATCGAAAAACAGTTTCGATTCAAACTATCTGTAATTCGCTAGCACTGTTGCACCAAAGACCCGCAGCATAATATACAAATACATCAAGTCTGGTCGCATATGCCTGATGAGATGGATTTTATTGTTTCGATGACACAGCCATTCAATCACGTCATCAGATCGAATATGAGGTAGAGAACTAACATTACAAAATATACAAGAATGCCATACACTTAAAAAAGTCTTTCAACGGCTTCAACTTCTGATTGATTCAGCGCCTTAGTTGTCAAACTATACCACCTCGAGGTTCACATTAACATATTTACAACCTTCCACTGAACCAGTTTCTGCTAAATTAGTAGAGTACTTGCTCACTAAATTTGGATAGCTTCCTCGAAATTAAAAGTTAGGACACCTTTAGAACAAACTTCAGCCTCATTAATGTATGACAGATGTCATCAATATATGTATTTGTTAAAAGGTTGATACGTGCCAATAATCCACCTCTGAAAATTTTCTAATCAATCCAAGCACGATTTTTATTCAATCCTCGATTATTTTAAACTTTAACGGTAAAATCTGTCTTAGGATCTTTTTAGACTTCGACAAAAAACCAATAGACGTAAAGTTCTTTCTTATATTTATTGCCAAAGTTATTCTATCATATTAGCAAGATAATATTACTTTACATAACATTCTATTTCAAATCGTCTTATATTAAGTTGGAACATAATATCAAATAGCATTCAACTTAACCTTTCAAGCCGTATTAAAATGAAATGTCTTAAACACCCCTATACTGTATATATTGCCATGTACTTTTTTAGTATATAATTTATACAGTCAGACTGGATACAACTAATATAACAAGTTATAAATATCAATCGATGTAATATTATACTGCATTCATCTTTAAGGAAGAAACTGTAGATCTTAGGAATTATTGAGTAATGATTTTGTTACAAAAGTTTCAATTTATTTCAATGACTCTGAACAAAATTTTTATAAAGAGTATCACATATGAAAAACATTAATAACTATATTTTGTACTTACCGGCTCATATATTGTACATATACATATATAAGTAAATATGTTTATATAATATTATCATGCACAGGGGGGTACACTTATATGTGTTACGAAAAGAAAATTTATTTTATTAAAATTTGTTGTTGTCGCGATAGTAAGAAAGAACTGTTCTCTTGTATATGTATACATTATACACTTTTAAGGTTGGTTGCTATGACTATCCAACCAAATGGAACAAAAATGTGTTGTATACGAGAGACCATATCTCGTTATTATTATTTATACATGTATATGTTTTTACATAAAAATATTTTAATATAATTATATACATTTTCCATTATGTTAAATATAAACAGAAACCAAGTATTTTCCTTTTTTTCTTTTTGTTGGATGGAATATACTATATAGTATTCTGTATAAGGTGCGATTTTGCGTACTAAATAACTTTGTGGCATTATGTTCTTTTCAAATGTCATCCAGATGTTTTTTCCAAATCATCACAAGTTTTCCGTTTAGAAAAAATAATAAAAAGGAAAATTATCTATCAACAAATTAATTATCTATATTGCGATGTGTAGTCGAGCGGAAAATATTAAAAAAGGATTAAAAACTAAAAAAAAAGTTTATTTTTTGATTACAAAGGACCCCCCTGAAATGTCGAATCGATATTTTCGGGCCCCGATAAACCATGTAGATTTTCATAATTAAATATTTAGATAACATAGTGAAAAATCAACCTCATACCAAACGATGTTGGTGGATATTTCGATTAGTCATTTTGAATTAAACAAAAAATAAAATTTTACCTCGATATCTAAAAGGACAGCTCATTTTTGGGCAAACGAAATAAACGGATGGGAAAAAACTAAAAACGGGAAATGAAAAATTTCCTATTTTCCTCGTTGAGTATACTCGTATTATATGTATGTACACGAGGTAATTGAACACGCAAACTAAACATAATTTTTGGGTAATTATTTAGGTTGTTTTCACATCTATCTTGAAGTGAAAATATTATTTAATTTTCTTAAACATGTGATATGCATACGAGGGGAGTAACAAAAGTTCGTGTAGTTGTCCAGAAAGTAAAACTGAAATCACTTCGCCTTTTTTTTATCTTTTTTACATAATCGTTATTGATTTCAATGCGTTTCTTGAGCCTATACAGACCCACGTCTCAAAATAGTTTCGTCAATGTCCGCGTTACAAACTACGCGCTACAACACAAGTAGCTTACCAAAAGTTTAGTTCAACTAAACTTTTGGTAAGCAGTCTTCAGTATACCATTTTGCAGTTATCGTTTGAGAATTTTTCGACCCCATGATGATGAGCATTTTTTGTGAGCCTAAAGTTTCCGGGAGTTCTGCGGTTTGGAAAAAAACATCTCACTATTCGTAGGGTTGACTGATAAACTCTGAATGCTACACCATTAACTATGTTACTCGCTATTTGCAGGAGATCAAATAGTACATCTGTATCTTTACCACCAACCAGTATTATGGCGTTGCCATCGGTATAACCCTGACAGTAAAATCCGTTGCCGTTTATTTGGACTAGCAGTGAGTAGATCACAAAACATGGGACTTCATACCTCTCAACCAATCGTTCTAAACATTTAAATATTAAAAAGGACAGGTTTATAGGTTCATGATAATGATACGTATTGTTCATGATATTGATAAGTATTCCAGGTCCAAACTAGTTCTGAAGACATGTGCAAGGTGGTCTAGGTTGAATTACAGAGCCCGCCTGGACCTAGTGTTTTAAATTTTGAGAAAGAGCCGATGCTGCATCGGATTCTGTGTTTTGCCACTACCTTTGCCATCAAGTTCTTAAATTTGGTAGTTGTTGTGTGGATTAAACGAACTTTTATTACTTCCCTCGTATTTACTGGAAAATTTCATTTAATTTATCTCAAAAAGAGGATTAGTCACGAAATAACTAGCAACTTTAATTTCGATAAATTATTTTTGGTGTCTTGTGTGTGAATTAAAGATTATTACCTATATAGTGTTTCAACATTATTATCTCAACAAGTTAGTTAATTTATAATTTAGAGGTTGAAAAATCCTTCTACTTATATTTGCCTCGAAATGATTGTTTTTGTCATTACTCACGTTACCTTGTATGGTGGATCGATTTATATATGCATTCGTTAAATATATGTAACTATATAATGATTGAATACAATGTTATAAACACTTGATATCAATATTTTTCTTCTGTCACGTTCCTTAACATATGATGTAGATTTCAAAATTGCTAATGATGACATTGGGAAGTAATGCAAATCGAATTGAAAATCTAATAGACACTTTTTCTTCTAATATCTAATGGATTTGGTAGACGTTAGGAACGTATAGTCACATAAGAAAATGCCGTGCATCATATGTAACCATATACATGACCTAAGTTTTACTCTAATTTCGCTTGTACTTAAGATACAACTTTGCTTGTAGTTACGAATCTAAGTGTGCAATTTTTATGATATGTATTTACTATAGGCCGTAATACTAAATGTATTCTATTTTTATCGGGTTTTACAGGCCATCACTGGTCCATACCGTGTCAATAATTTAGCTCCATTGGTACCGTTCACGAGCAGCCACGAACAATTAGATGTCAGATCGCTTTCGACACCGTAGAGCCATCGTCACAGACAGTGTGCGATATATATATATATATATATATATATATATATATATATATATATATATATATATATATATATATATATATATATATATATGTCGTGTTTTGGGTCTTGTACTCATCCGTCAAAGTCGTACTGTCACATCCATGCATATGACAACGAGTTTGATCAATAATTTTGATTTCAGAAGAGAACGTAGAGGGTACAAGACCCGATTGTCATCGGCAAGGTGAATCTTGATATCGTTTCCCACACAATTATTCCGATATCGACTATTATCACTATTATCAAGATACTTGAAACTCACCCATCCACCAAATGTATGGTTACCACTAAACTAAAATGAAGTGTGTCTTGATTGCTAAAACCAGAAATCAGATATTTGATTTTTGACTCGTTGATTTCGAGGTCAATGGAAGCTAAATACTGCCCTAGTGGATCAAGTATCTTCTTCACTCCGTTGAATTGTTTATGAACTTCCGGTGGTTCATATGTTTATCAAGTTTACATTTAAGTAAATATACACTTAGAAGATTACGAAATGGTTATTATTAGTCTACTGCTGTTTTATCTACTATAATATTTATTTATTTATCATTATAATTTAATCTATATAAAATAAATGAGCAATTTCGAGAGATAGATTAACAATACGTGATGAGTTAACGATTTCGATAAAAATAATTTTCAACCTGCTGTTTATTAAATAAATCTTGTTCCTATATAATATAAATAAATCAGGCGCGGTCCGTCATAATGGGCAAGGTGGGCAGTGCCCACCTTTACCATTTACTAAACTTCTATCAAGATCAAACAAATTATAGTTTAAAAATCGTTTCCAATACATAGATTCAAAGATTTGTTTTAAATTTACGCGCATATTGTTTGTAACCTGTTCAAAAAATCATGTTAAAACGTTCTAAAGTAAAATATTCGTAATACATGCATATATATCTAATACACACATATACGAGTACATAAAGTAAAATGCAAAAAATGGTTCATTTCATCTCTATTTCTCTCAAAAATATACATACGTATGCATTTCCTATTCTATTTGCATTTTATATTTGGATTTTGTCTATAAACTCTCATTAGGCAAATCGCAAAGTGCTACATATTTGAGTATTAAATGCATTATTTCTCTTTCAGCTTTACGATTTTATTAAACCAAATACCATGGTAATATCGTCTCTCAGTTTGGTTTTATACAAGAATAGTGGGCAAATGACGTAAATCACTTGCTGGTATAATTTTATCTCTCTCCTTTTTAACATAGGGATTAATTTTAAGGTGAGATGAAATAGAAAAAATGTTTTTTGATTTGGTTTATGTGTTGACTTTTGCTGTTTTTAAATAATACTAGATTCCCTCAAGTTACGTGATTTTATATAATTATAGATTTTCAATATGATATCGGTTAGTAGTTAAAAATTGTGGCAGTTGCGAATTGACCTTATGTGGCCATAATGAAAAAACTGATTCAGATCGACCGGGAGTGTTCAGAGCCTTATTCGAATCATTTTGCAGAAATTAGGTTACTTTAAAAGCATATTATGCTACTACTCCAATTTTTAACGGAACTTTTAAGCACATTCAACATGATGTTCTCAAATGTATCAATACCGTATATAACGACTTCGTTTATGCAGAAATTCAAGATATTCTTTACATTTCCATTCAAGCAGAAACTACCGATGTCTCAAACAAAAGTTAATTTGTGTTTATATTTTGATTAGTTTCTAAAGAACGTATTTAAACAGGAGAAGTCGTCTAAAGATTTATTTGTTTTGTAGAAATCCAAGATCGTTCAGCTAATGGATAAGGTGTACAAATAGAATATTACCAGTGACAAAAATACTGCTCAAACTTACGACGGTGTTACAGTTATGAGTGGAAATAAAGGTGGAGTGCAAATCATATTAAAACAGGATTTTCCTAACGTATATTTTGTCTACTGTTATGTTTCAAATGTAGTCCTTCAGGCCGTGTGCGCCAAACGAATATCAGAACTGCGTATTTTTTGCCAATTCATATATAGGATATCACCATTTTTTTTGTGTATCTTTTAAAAAATAAGTAAGTTATTGCAAATCTGTGACAAAAAGCTACCACGACCAAATTTCATCTCGGGAATTTCCAGTCGTACAATTATAACGTAGTGTATGAAAAAGTGCAAGAGATAAGAAAAATTGCATGGCAACCATTCAGAACGGCACAACTTCGGATACAAGAACGTTTCGCGAAGCGTGTGGTTTTATTTTATTATACTAAACGATTTAAAGTTTATTACGTTTGAAAGATTTTTTTCTCATTAAACAATTAAATTTATTTTAAAAAAAGCGTATGACGTAATACGAGAGCATGTTAACGATAGGTTTAGCAACGCAGAATATTTAGTAATCAGTACTTTTAGATTGCACAAAGATTAAGCTTTATGCTTTACACTTTTCTTACCAGTTGCTAATTACAATAGCCAATTTATATCCATTTTTAGATAAAGCACTCTTGAAATCTAAACTACAGGTAGTTTATCAGCAAACAATGATTTTTCAGCCCGCAAAACTATTTGTGAGCTAGTCAAAACTATTTATAATAACAATTTAGAAAAAATACTCGAAGAAGTTATTCGCCTTTCGATAATAATAATAACCATACCGATGTCGACCGCAGTATCAAAACGATGTTTTTTAAACGCTGAAAACTGTAAAATCTTATTAAAGAAGCACAATGAGGGACGAATGATTGAAGAAATTAGCTGTATATTCAATTAAAGAACCCTGATCAATGAAATAGACAATTTTAATGGAAGAGTTCTGTATCGATAACACTTCTATTTTTAATTTAATTTTTCATGAAGTTTTATATAATTTTGCCCACCCATGATTGAAACCCACGGACCGCTACTGAAATAAATAACACATTTCGAGAGATACACATTTTAATCAAATTTATTATTAAATTATAATCGGTGTGCATCAAAAGGATTATTACCATAAATCTATATATAACAAGGAATACTACTAAAAACTGCCTGGGGTGAATTTTAATGGATATTTTTTCATTTATATTTACAAGTAATTGCCATAATTTAATTTATATGCGGCTAGGTTTAGTCATTAAAAATATCTATAACACTAAATCATCTCCATAATTTCTAGACATAATAATCTTAATAAAGACAATAGACATTATTGTTAAAAGAATGAGCTAAAAATCGATATAACACGAAATTCATTATTCCCATTCCATCAAACGATGCTGAAAAATAATATTCGAGCTCGTATTTTCAATCAGATTGTGTAACAACCGCGACCGAAAATCTTGATTTCTTATATACAAAAAATTATATTGTTATAAACTGTTGGTATTCTAGTGTTATGGTTGACATATCTTAATATAAATAACTTTGCATTGATCTAATTTTTTTAAATACAAAACATAACAAATTATTATTTGATAGTTTTGTTTAGATAAATACTTTTGTTTAAGTATAATTAATTATATAAGTATGATATTATAAAGTAATTGTATTGTAATTGGTGGCATTGTACATTTGAATAGTGTTGTGTGTCGCGGGATATATGGTAAATTGAAAGTGTTTTAAATTTTTATTTGTATGAATGTTGGTCATAATCACAACAATCTTTGTGTTTTAATGAAATGGTTCAATAAATATTTTGGCACGCATTTTCTACAGCTGTCTAGATATGAAATAAATTTCGGATCGGACAGGGCGTTTATTAGTTTTTTGAGTACTAATTTAGAATCTAGAACTTGATCGTTTTTTAACCCGAGCAGTGTGGTAGTCTTCAATAGTTCAGTACTCGTTGTAAAAGATCAACTGATTACTTTCTATTTGTATCAACAATATAGATTATGTTAAAAGCTCGTATACTTCAAATTATTAAAACTGAAATATTACATTTAAAGATTATAGTTATCGTTGCATTCTATTTAATGTTGATCCGTAATCAGGAATCGTGATTCAAAGCAGTGCAGTCTATGGAGAGAGTATAAAGGATGGAAGGGCAAATAGAAGAGAGTATTAAAGATAAGAGAACGCACTGTTTGCAGTTCCGAATTCAGAAGATGTCCTGTAGATTCTAGAAACAATGTCCTGTGTGAATACCCCAGCTAGATTCTCAAAGAGCGTCTATCATAATTCAAGGACTGGGATCTTTGATGCTCTATTGTTCTTAACAAAACTTTGGTTTGCTTCAAAAGATGAGGTTGTCCCTTTTCTTCTGATGCAAACCTCCAAAGTGATAGTAGAAATATCTCTTAAGAGATAATAATGACATCTCTAGAGCGGATTCAGATTCCACAAAAGTGGAAGGTGCACTCAAACGATCCAATTATCAGATAATACGTTTCATTTGACACTCATGAGACTGGGTATCCAATAAAGTTTAACATCATTCAGATTGCGTAGTTGATTCAAGGCAATTGATCCGCCTCCAAAACTAGTTTCGATGAAAAAGTATTGCCTAGCCTTTGGCTAGCTAGAGTGCTGCTCAAAAATTCCAGGATTTTCCGTCTGAAGGGAAGTAGCGTACCTTCTAAGGGAATATATAATTTCACCTCACGATTTAACATGTATAACCTGGCACCAGCTAGATTATAGGATTCTAATCCATCAGTAAAGAATATGATGTCATCGGAGAGGTAGGGTGGGCTGTTGCAGTCTCATTTGTGCTTTTCGGTAATAATTACACAAAATAGCAAGTACACGCATCTGTGTTTCAAGCCTCATGATTAACCAAATAACTATTCGAATTTACAGTAAATGTTACATGCTTTATTGCATTTCTCTTCCATATATTTTTACCAACCAGTGTTATGCGATGTCGACGACATAACCCTGACCTCGAAATACGTTGTCGTTTATTTGGACTAGCAATGAGTATACCACAAGAGCGGAGACAGAACTCCACTCTGAGAAGATCCCTTTCAGATAGTTACTGAAGTCTTATTACTTCATAAGTCTGCAGTAATTCTTCTTGATCTAAGCATGGCACTAAACGACGAACAACTGTGGTCTCCATTCCATGTCTTTCAACTGCATCGCACTGAAGGAACGGAACAGTTATCAAACACAACTTCGACTTCCGGCAATGGTCTCAAGGTAGATTCCTTGTAGTTTAGCAATTTTTCAATACGTTCAAATGACTTCGTGAATGCTTTTCGAAAACAACATTGTTGGTTATTTATTGTCAGTTGGACATGTGCACTAAAATTGCATACTTATATTTATATGTTATCCAATTTTGAATATTTAAAATAATCAGGATTGCTCAAATGTATCGATGCAAAACTTGATATTTAAGTGTTGACATTTAAGGTTTGTTCAACGATATTTACATGTTGCTCAAATTTTTTGATTTTATAGCAACGTACATTCCAATTGATCATATGTTTTAAGAACCATATTGTGCAGTGTTAAATTATCTCTTATATATACTCCATGATTTCTAATGCACATGTGTTTTTTCTTCTTTTATAAACTTCCGGTAATTAAAAAGAAAACAGAAACAACATATAGATTGTGATGATTCATTTCGAGACGATTCTAAATTATAATGCCTGCCTTGTACACTGTCGGTTTATGTGATTCAATATAACATAAGAAAATACAATAATAAAATTTGTGCCTAATGATTAACCATAATGTATCAAAATCATCAAAATGTATGTTACACAAACCAACTCAATATGATGATGAGGGGATAATCACAAAAAAATCTATTCATCTTATAACAACAATTTAATATTATTTCTTATAGGTCAGTTAACTCGAAAACAACTTATTATTATTCGTCTTACTATTTCGTTATTGTTGTTGTATAAAATATAAAAGAAAAAATAGAATAATAATGATCATCGTATGTATATACACTATATAGTATAGTAGTTTATTAACATTTTTATATACTACGATCATCATCAAATTTTATATATTTCGTCTATTTACCTTGTGCACAAGTTTATTCTTAAAGGAATATGTCGAAGTCTATTATAGAAATGACCAAATTCAAAAACATCAAAATACCAATTTGAAGTCGTCATTAGGTTTATTTCGTTATGTATTGGGTATGGGGATGCTTTTTAATATTTCACCTGTATACACGCACTTCGGTAAACATTGGCATTGATTATGTTAATTTTCTATATAGAGTTTCTTTTCTGTATAGTTGTATTCACGAAGAACATAGAAAATAACAAAACCATAAAGATATTGTTGTGTGGTTGTAAAATGAAATACATACGAGTATGTCTATAAGAATTACATTATGAGTCCTTGAAAGTAAACGAGCATTGACCTAAAACTACAAAAATATATTTCAACTTTCTTAAGTATAATCCACACACTTGTCCAGTGTTCTTATTTCGATGAGGTCTAGCAATATTTACCACATTCGGATTTAACACTCAAAAATCAGCTGGACTTTATAATCACCCGGTTATTGACGTAAATGCTAAGCAAACATAATAATAGCGATCATCATCATCACACTCACACCACACCATCATGCAAAGTATAGAAACAAAGATGGATATATATCGTGAATAGCGATTTTTTGTTGAATAATTTGATGTAATTTACAATAAATCTGCGATGGGAATATACATATAGCATATCAAAACAAACTGAGGAAGATTGAATGTATGTATATTGTTATACTTACGTGTCAGTGACTTTAAATGGTAAATTCGAGCTAGTTGTTGCTACTAATTTGCTATTTGCGTTCGAGTACAGTGACTCGCATCGTAAAGCAGCAACGCGCAGATTGAAATAAATTGTTCGCGTAAATATGCGAGTATCAAGGTTATGATAGACAAAACATGATGTTTGGTTGTGTCTTTGTCTTTGTGATATTTTTGAATGTTATTTTAAACGCTTTAAAGCCTCAAAAATTTCAATACAAAGACGATGGTATAAAGAAAAATCGAATTTCCATATGACTTGTGATGTTTGTAAAAATATGATAAACATATACATAGATTTGTGCTTCTAAATATGTTATGCAACATTAAATCGCATTTTCTAAATTAGATTAGAGTAAACAGATTTGAAAAATATTTTATAAGAATTGAATTTGCTGGTTTTTACGATGTTGTTAAATGGCTTTAATATTTGCGCCAAAAAGGATGGAGAATCTAATAATTGGCAATAAAATGATTTAAAATTTTGCTGCTTAAATATGTAAGGGTGAATATTTTTGTTAGAGTAACGAATGTGTTAGGTATAAGTATTTTAAAATTGAGCAACGAAGACGATAAGGGTTTAATCACGAGCCGGTCTTAATATTGCTATTCAGAATGTACCAGGGACCTTTTTTGACTAGTTAAAAGTGGTAAGATCTGATCAATACAGAGAAAAACGTTGCGTTTTTGGAGTTCATATCACAAACCGCCCAGGTGGCGCAGTGGTTAAAGTTGGAGCGGGAGGTAGCGGGTTCAAATCCCGATCCGGGGCAAGATGCAAAAAGGGACTTTTCACCATCGATCGTTTGGGCGATGCGACATCTGGATCCATGGAATTTAGAATCCATGGGCCGTCCCATCGTTCATGTCAGTACTATAGGCTGACATGGAGCTATGCAATGCGCAGATGGTTCTACGAATAACTCGGTCCTATAGCCGTACATAAAAGTGGTATCACAACGGATCAATCGCCGGTCTAAGTGTGCGTTAGCAGCCGCAATAACATAACATCACAAGCATGGAGAGTCATCAGGGTCAAAAGTTAGAAGTCAATGCTGTCATTTGCAAGAAGAGTAGTTGTTACAAAGCACGATTTCGATTGATGGAAGATCCAAGTTTCATAAATCAAACGAATTGGTTAAACGTACTTTTGTCCAGCGTTCATATTTAATTAAGTTGCCCAAAAATTGCTCAATTCTTTTGATATTATTGATTTGCACTGTCTTTATACTACTAACTAGAAGGTGCCAGTGACTTTTGTGGCCTAATGAAAAGAGGTAATATCCGATCAATAAGCAGAACGTGAATAATGTAGTCGCGCTCAGGAATTTATATTGTTAAGATCTGTCCATTTTGCTGTGGATTGCAAGATCTAGATTTTAATCTTTTTTTTTTATTTTTTATTTTTTTATATTTTATACTATGCTATCTGTTTTGGGGCTCAAGGCTCTCCCAGCTGTTTCGCGGTTTGCTTAGCGGCCAAATCGAGGACGTACAGCTATAGGTCCGATTTTCGTAGAACCATCTGCGCATTGCATAGCTCCATGCCAGCCTATAGTACTGACATGGAAGATGGGTCGGCCCATGAGTTCTGCACTCCAACAGGGGGTCATAGATGTGATTATTAATCAGATGGTGAAAAGTCCCTTTTGCAGCATCCTGCCCCTATCGGGATTCGAACCCGGTACCTCCCGCTCCAACTGCCACAGCTTTAACCACTGAGCCACCTGGGCGGTCAGATTTTAATCTTAATTTCATTCTTGTAACCCTTTGCTTCTTTATTGTTAAATCACATAAATCACATTTAAGACAAGGCTTATCGAATTCTCATAATAATATTCGCATCGTAGATCATCAATTACTGAATATATCGATCATTAATTACTGAATATGGAGATGGTCGATCTCCAGAGCTCTGACTCAGGTTCTTTTAAAAATATGATAACACAATAAACCTGTTGAAAATATAAAAAAAAATAATATTTAAATTTAATTAAGTTGCTCAAAAATCGCTCATAATCATGGTTTTTACTGGCCATAATTGATTTTCACTGTCGTTATACTTCTAACTAGTAAGTACCACGGAGCTTTGTCGCCTAGTAAAAAGAGGCCAAATCTGAAAAATACGCAGAACGTGAACATTCGCTGCCAGGAAATCGTTTTAGCGATTGATCAACGTCGCGTTTTGTCCATAATCTAGCATGGAGAGTCACGGTCGAAATTATCTACCGTACGCATACATCTGAATTTAATGCTGATATTTTCAAGATATATCGATTCCCAATGAGGAGAGTGTTGTTACAAAGCATGATTTTGATTAATGGGAGATCCAAGTTCCATAAATCCAACCAATTGGTTAAACTTACTTTTGTCAGCTTTCATAATTACTTAAATTAATAGAATTAATAGATTATTTGAAATAGACATATTAGAATCTGGTCGTTTATTTTGCTGTTGATGGCAAGATCTAGATAATTTCAATTTAACTCTTGCAACCCTTTGAATTTTTATTGTTAAGTCACATTAGCCAAGGCTTTTACCGAAATCTCATAATAATATTCGAACCATAGACCAGCAATCAATGAATATATCGTCCAGTAATAAACAATTTTCTCATGTGCAAGTAACCAGATCTTGAGATGATCGATTTTCCAGAGCTCTGATTGCGGTTCTTTCAAAATTATGATAATAATTAAGCGATTTTTGAGCAACTTAAATTTAATTAAGTTGCTCAAAATTATGTTATTTATTGCCATTATTGATTTGCACTCGTCCGGAACTTAATAAAATTCTGTGGTTACACCATTGTGCTGTACAATTTCTCTAAACCAAACCAAATTTTCAATATCAAGGCTTTCATGATCTTGTCTAGCACCGAATTATACATTTTGTTGTGCATGCTGTGGAATAATCACTCAACCAAATAATTTGTTATTTACTTCCTCTGCTGCATTGAACAAGTTTTGTATACTTGCAAATGTGAGTTATACAAAACATACATAATTATGATAATTTATGTTAATTTATGTTGGTTCGCTTGGTTCTTCATTCGTTACAGCCCTACCAAGCCCATATCCTAATTGATATTGTATTTTTTGAACATCCTCCAATATTTAAAGTTAGATATAAAAGTATATTTTACTAGTTCCGGTTAATCATGCGGATCAATAAAATACCAACGATTTTCTTGAATTGAAAATTATTCAACCAGAATTTTTTTTGTGTTTTCAGTTTTTTTGTGCTTTCTGAGTTACACCCAAAGTTTTATTTTAGTGTTAATGTGGAAATATTTTGTAGCTTCGTAATGATGATTCATTAATTTTGGCGAAGAGGAAAACATGTTGAGATGAAAATACCATATATCGAAAAAAGGTCATTGACCGATAGTGAAAAAATCTATTTCGTATAACCAATTGTTGAAATGTCGATATCGTTTTATACTCGGCAATACCCATAATCATTTGGGGAGACAGATGTTCGAGTCAGTTAATTAAAAAAACTGAAACACCATAATGAAAACGCGCGTTGCTTGATTGATTGTAGTAATTTTAAATGACGAGAATATGTTGCATTTTTTTTATTAATAATAAAATTTATTAATAATCAATCAACGTTTGCTTAAATAATTAATGATAATGTACTGGTGTGTACACATATACATTATAAATAATTATTTTAGTTTATTATGAAGTCTTACCTTGAATTAATAACACATTGCGCGCAAACGAGCAATCAGACCATTTATGGATTTTCGTTTGTTGGTTGGTGTGAATGGTTGAGTGTTGTTGGAAGTTGTTGTGGTATTTATTTCATTTTATGAATCTAATTGTCGCACACATATTAGTTATATTTTGTTACTCAATATGGTGTGTGCCGATAGGTGTTGTAATCTATATAAGTAAGTTATGTAATTTGACAGGATTTTATGAAAATATCCACTAAATGTTAAACCTAAGTCGCAGATAGCTTAATATGTGGTATCTTGCATTCCTATGTTTTAGGGCTGAGTTCGCAAAAGTTGTGAACTCAGTCCTAAAAGAACATCAAAACATGGATTCAAACATGTTTGCATTGATATCATTGGAATCATTGGTGACCAAATAAAAAGACACCCCTGTGGCCGAGCGTTCTGATAATCGTTATATATTCAAAACGGTGGGTCCGTAGATAATACTCCCTGCTTTACTCTTGTCTTGTTGGTTCGTGGAATTTATTTTATTTTCTTCATTTTCTCTGTGTTGTCCAGTAAGCCTTTCCCTGTGTTATCCAATAAGCCTTCCCCAATAATTTCCCAACTGTCGGTGGAAAGGCGTTCTATATTCTAAAAGTTTCTTGAGCTCTAGACTATACTATGCGTATTATGAATTTCAATTGTATGTTAATTATAATCTCACAATGTACTCGTTTATGTATACATATTTTATTTCTTGTAAGATAATAAAATAGACACCTTTAGTGATAATTGGAATTACATAAAATGACATCAAGCTCTAAACTGATCACAATCGCGTATACATTGGGCATTAAATATACGAGTCACGTACCTTGGTAACTCATGATTCCATTATTCCATAACTTTGACCATGAGAAAAATAAAATTGCACGACACTTAAGCATCGTAATTACCACACACAAACGCAAAACAGAACATGACGTCTTGAATTATAAATTAAGAAATTCAGAAGGCCAAATTATTTTAATTTAAATTTATTTATAATTACAGATAACAACATCGGCTGCCAAAAAACTATGGGAGAAAGGCGGTGGTGATGTAAAGGTATCAAGTCATGGAACCGGTGGACTAGCATCGTTGCAATTACACGGTGGTCCCGAGCATCAAGTATGGCGTGATTCAACATGGTCGACACAGGGTGAACCAATATTAGCACCACGTCGCAGTGCTTATCAACAAGCGCCCATCGATGCCAATCCAACTGGCAGTGCTGGAATTTTAAGGTAAACTAAATATAAAAAAACTAACCCAACATATAAAAGTAAAATATTTTATAATGTTTTAAATTTTCAATAGTCCTCGAGATTCGACTGGTGGATTGGGTGTAAAAATGGTTGAGTATGTATTGGGAGGTTCACCAACAAATAAAGAAAGTCCACTAGCTAGTCTTGAGCCACGGCTACGCAATTTGAAATTTGATGATAACGATAAGGTAAGAGATGGGCACGTCTTAAACATAATTTTTATATCCTAACCAACATTTTCTTTCAATTTCCTTTTAGTCGATTGATGACAAAGAAAAATCGAACTCTCCATTCGACTCGAATGGCATGAAAAAAGAAGAAGTCACAACAAATGGTGTCGTAATGAATGGGATTGATGATGACAAGGGTTTTAAGTAAGTTTTTATTCTAACTCACTAATTTTGCTATTACATCTAATGTAAAGCAATAATAATTATTATCATGCATTGACCGAGTTCGAGGCCTTGGATTATTATTCTTCTATTTCAAACGAAAACCAGTTACGCCATATTTAATGTCAATGCCACAAATAAAAAGAAAAACGTCAAAAACATAAATAATAACAAATTATATACATATACGCTCGTTTCGTTCTAATGTGCGTACATTATATACCCTTTTCATGTTTGTTTCTATATTATTATACATTATTACGGATGTATAAATGTAGTTGTGCGATAATGCAGAAACGGAAAGAGAAAAGAAATGAAAAGTAGTGAGAGTAAATTTATTTTTTGTTTTGTTTATTGTTTTCGTTTTCACTGTTTATGGTTTTTTTTTTGTTAAATATGGTTGTCTCTGTTTTATTTTGTAGATAGACATAAATACATAATCATATATTCTCGTTCTTGTTCGGATTTAAAATGAATAATAACCGAGTGTGGTTATTTTTATGCTATAATTATAGCGAAGCACGTTTATTTGGATTGTATATATTTTCGGAGGGGAAATTTTGTATGACATTTGGTTGAATTGATATCGCTAGTGTCACCTATGGTCATATTTTGTAATGTTTTATAGGAAGATGGTTTGAGTATGGGATACGAAATTTAGTTTTAATTTTTTGTCTGTTAAATTAGTTTAAATATTATCAAACTTAAGATTGTTTTATAAATATTTGTCCAAATTTCATAAAATACAGTTTGATAACATAGATTTCATCAATTGCCATCAACATCAATGATCAAAGAGTTTGATTATCAGTAGAAACACTAGTCTGGTAAAATTTTATTCCGGTGGATTTTGTCAACAAAACTGTTGAAACCTCCTCGTTTTTGAAATCAAGTTCTTTGCATTGTAATGTTGATGTAACAAACATACACTCAATGTAGAGTGCTGCTGGAAACATATTCGCAAAATATTTGCTGTTTGTGATAGTGCACTCAAAATAGATTAAATCTATATATTCGATTGCATCGTTCATTATTCTGGCACGATAAATAAGTTTGTCATGATTTGGAGCTGTCTTTGTGCTTTAAAGTAACTAGTAAGTGAGCTTTAGAGTTACTAAGTTATTTCTTGTTAATGTTTACTTACTCGTTTTTAAATAATGTATTCTTCTAGACGGTTTCATAATATATATCTTAATCATAACATCTTGACAATGCCCTTGATGTTTTCCCACAGAACAATTAAACAAACAAAAGTATATGTTCCGGTCTGTTGTTATAAATAGATCAGAATATAACTACTTGTGATTGTATCCTTGCTCTTGATTGCCTAAATGTACTCGCAACGTTGATCTACAAAAGAGGGAACATAAAACACAATCATTTTGATTGGAGTTGGCCCGCTATTAAAAAAAACACAAATTGTCTTATATATTTTCTTAATGGCTCTGTGAAATAGATCATAAATTTATATTATATATTTCTTTTGGTATGTATAATATACATAATTGGGGTTGACGACTTGGGAGTACTCGTCGTAATTTATATATATGTGTGTGTGTGTGTTCTAAGATTTAAGGTTCAAATAATAAGAAATACGATATGTGATAGTATATATGCAATGCTAGGGTAATAAAAATTAGCGATGCGTGATGGTTAAAGCGTGTTTTTGGTATTGAAGTAAACCAACGATTTTATTAGGCTATATATAATGAAACTTTATCTAGTTGCGTATATATATGGTATATCTCTTTGGTTTGAGACATTGGTGGAACTTGTATTCTGTCAAAATCAATAATTTCGTGGCTTTGTAATAAACAACACATTTTTGTTTATAAATAAGTAATAGGTTTTGTAAGAACAGGATGGAATTATTGTTTGTAATTACTTTGGCTTTGTTCATCGTAATTAATTGATGCAGACTTTTAGCCGAAATCAACTAATGAATATCCTTGTTATATGGCGTGTTTAGTTTGGTGTAATATAAATCGATTGTGACACGTGGAAAGTTATATTCAATATTGAAAAGCTTGTATTTACACATATAAAGCCCAAGCTTCCTAATTTTATGTTTAGGTCAGTGCTGTAAAATAGTATGTACTTCCCAGTTCTAAACTTGATACTAACTTTATTATGATAGGGGTTGTTTGGCGAGAAGAGAAGGACCAAAAATAATGTATAGACTCCATTGATGACATTGCCAGGAAATAGAACTCTTCGCTATATTAGGAGCCAATTCTCTTCATTTAGTCCGTTACTCTAGCTATTTCTTCCTTTACCAATTTTTTACTGTCGATGATTTTTTCACTGTCGAAGGGTTTTTCAAGCAACTACCATCTATACATCAGGTCAGGTTCTTTCAGAACTACCCTCGTAGATTCAGTTCTCTTATTTATGTTTGCAACAAATTATTTTAGGGTTATAGTTCACCCTCCGACCATACAATAATTATGTATACGAGCCAACCATGCAATCATTTCCCACACTCGGACTTTATAAATATAAAATAATGTGTCATATTAATTATTTGAATTAAAAAAAAATCTGAGGGTATGTTTGTTATTACTCTGTGTATACAGTGTTATCGTGTACTTTATGTATGATCTGTATAATTTATGCTCTGGATATTATATCATAATTTAATCATATGTTTCATAGATAAAAGAGAAATAAAAATTAAGGGTTATGATATTCAGTCGTTTCATATTATTTATTCTCCAACTTTATATATAAATTTACTATATGTTGTATAGTCTAGAGATGAGATGTATAATTTATTCATCCACACATAAGCTGTGTTAAAATTAAAAATAATAATTTATATAAATTAAAAACGAATACTTAAATTATGCATAAATTTTATATATATATTTTTTTTATTTGCTTATTTTGGTTGTACAGTCGAACCCCAGGATCCCGGCAGCCATCACCAGCCGAAGAAGCATTACAACGGCCAAATAATAATATACTCGATGGTGGTGGCCAAGTTTGTAGTCAGGTTGGTGGATCATTTCAACAACATAATTTACAGCATATGCTTAGCGGTGGTACTACATCGGCTAACGATTTACAATCTTGCCACTTGGGATCGTATCATCATCAATTGCAAATGAATCAATTGCAAGCGCCCGTTTTAAATGGTGTAGGCAATATGCATCCGGCAATACAACAAAATCAAATGGTTAATCAGCAACAGGGATTGAATCAGGTTGATTCGTCAGCTAATTTACTGCAGCAACAGCACAATTTTGATGTTCAGGTGAGTTAAATAATTTTAATTGGTTTTCACCACCCAAAAGTGAATGAAACAAAAAAAAATCTCTCTTCAATTTTAATTAACTGATATATAAATTTTAATTAATGAATAGTAATAAATTTTAATCTAGATAGGGAATGGAAATAATTTTTTTTGTTTGTTTATATGTAACTGCTAGACTTATTTTATTTACGCGATTAAATCACCGCGTGACAAATTTACAAATTAATATTATCCGCGGGTTATAATTATCCAAATTTTGTTGTTGGCTTGGTAAATTGTCATGTTTTACAAGCTAATAGGAATTTATATTTACATTATAAATTAAATTTGTGTTGTTGTATTGGTTAATTCGGAAATATTGTAAATAGATACATTTATGAAATTGTTCCAACTCTCTTTAATTCTGTTCGGGGGATATTATTAGCGAAACCATTTGTTATTACTTTAACCTATTAGCGACACGTAATGTTTAATTTATACATTTATAATCCATATGGGTATGATACACACCTCGCACTTCGAACCAATCCTCTATTATATACGCGTGATTAATGATTTGTAAACAGCAAATATTTTATAAAACACATCGCGGGTATGTACATGTAGTTATAGGTTGCAAACAGTATTTTGTATGTAAATTTTTTTATTTTGTAATTATAGTAATTGGATGATCAGCTACAATTTGTTGATGTAATGTGTTGGATGATTCATACATGTACTAATTTAATATTCAGGTGTACGTGTTTTAAGTATTCGTACTATCGGTGATATAGGTAAAAGTACTGAATATAGATAAAAAAAGCTGAACTAACCTAGGTGGCGGTTTCTTAAACCATTCATACTAACGAGATCTGACAGACAAATTGTGGCAAATTAATAAATGTTGAATAAATAAAATTTTTTCAAATTTATTAAAAGTTAAATGTATCGTAAAAATTTGAACAAAAATTTATTAGTTTTATACGAGTTTTATGGGTAAATATTTAAAATGTTGTCATATTGCCAGAGCCTATAAAATTTACACATTTGGATTTTAAAAATTTATCGTTTAATTTTATGACTACATAATTAGACATTTTCTTTTCTTCACCTTGTTATAAATACCAATTGCTATAGAGTTATATATTTCTTATGGGGTCACAAACAGCTCTAATCACGTCCCAACTTAATCTTTCGTCTTATTTAATAAAAATGATTAAAATTTTGAACGAGACTCTAATTTGGCCATATTTTCACTCTACATTGTGACACAAAACGTGCTCGAGCCAGAATACTAGCTGTCGTTGCATTGATGCATAATACCAGTAATTTCCTTTCTTTTCATAATAAATCGATAAAACCCACCTTTTTCGTTTTTGGCGCCACCGTTTCGACTGTTAATTATTGTTCAATATTAGGCAATTCGCATCCCAACTAATAGAATTTAGCCATGGCAACTATATACGTGCATTGTCTTGATGAAAAACAACTTGTTTTCTGCGCTTTTCTATAACTTTGTTGTTCGATACACTCTTTGTTTTGTTAGGCGCCACTGTTTCGACTGTTAATTGTTTTCTGGTGTATGACAATGAACCCATTTTCATCCATAACGAATAAACTTCATTAAAAATGCCTTTAAATTTTTACTTTATGATGGATCAGTATGCTGTAATCTAGTTGGTGCGGTGTTTTACATACAAAATCTTGCAATTTTGAAAGCAGCACTCTTTGCAAAGGAGATGGATTGTAGAGATTGTCGTATCTGCATCATTTCTGACTTTCAATATTGTTTCATCGAAACTTGTTTGGGAGATGATAGCTGCCCTAAATCGACTAGGCATCAAAAATCCAATATCTTCAATAAATCAGCAAAGAAATCAGTTCTTCTTAAATTTATACGCACTTTGAGGATCTTACTGGGAATTGAAAATTCGAACATCGCAAACTGCGAACAGTGTGGGGAGAAGAAGACACTGTTGAGCAGTTCTTGTGCTCCTGTTATTCATACTCTTCCCATAGACTACACTGTTTTGAACCACAATTTTTATCAGAAAAATATATCTTGGGTTTCATAAGAAGAACAGAGTTCGGGGCTAAGAGTGTACGTCTGGGAAGGGATTTCACAGTTGGACAATCGAGCCAGCAAATGCGGTAATAAGTAAAAATGATAACGAGAAAAAGATAAATGTAGTGTTGATTTGGTTCCCTGACAAACTTAGTGAAATCTTTGCAAGACACTGGTTTTACCAGTCATTATTGATGTACCCTGGTATAACTTACCTATAAATAAGTTAAGTATCGTGTATGCTTACCATCGCTTTAGGCCAGTATTTTTTACTATGATCACCATTTGATTAGTAATGTGGAACTGTTCTGCTATTTTAACAAAACGAATTGCTCATTAGTCTCGTCTCAACAATAAAAAGTTTTGTTTTATATTCTGATGTGTTTCATTTTGCTGTGTGATATGAGTGATTTGCTTGCTGTCCCGTAATTAAAATGCAACACTGATTACTTCCGTTTCTCACCATAATACTATTTTCACATTAATCAACTTAATTGTTCATTCTTTACACTTTATCCAATAGATAAAAAAAAATATATTATAATATATTGATAGACGATACTTTGATGAGATTTTTATTATTTATTTCAAGATGTTATAATGAAATGTATTTAAAACATTTCGTAATGATTTTCTCGAACGAATGGCTTTACTAACATACATAACATCATCGAGATAATCAAACAAAGAGTCTTTTGGAACACAAATACACAGTGAAAAATGAAATTAATACACAAATGAGTGACTTTATCCCTATATATCGACTACATTCAACATGTACACTTATATGTCTATAACAACACTCATCGTATATATACATATGTATATACATAACACCCTCTATTTATTATAATATCGATTGATTATTCTCAATAATAAATACGTACATAAATTGTGATAAAACTCAAATAGAATTTTCATTTTCTGTTTTTCACAAAAACAAAAATTCGTTATTATAAAAATATTTTCTATAATGTACAATGAATATGGAAATGGCGTGTGATGAGATTGTAGAACAGAAAAATGGAGCAGCAACATCAGCCACCACCAGCAGCAACAAATAGCTTTTTTTATATATTTATTTTGTATTACTACTCGTGTGCTGTTTGGGTCTGAAGAGATCTGATACGAATATTGTTTATATCTCTAGACAAAATAGTTTTATGATGATTTTAATTCAGTTATATCTATATGTATATACATATATCTAGAGAGAGGAGTAATAGATTAGATTTTTTATTTCGTTTTCCAACTATTTTCCTCAATATAGAGCTATCCACACACAACACATACGGTATTGTTGCCGAGAAAAATTATGCTGTGCAATATGAACGAGAGTACGTATGTACATATACATAATTTGAATTGTATTGAATTACATTTGGAAATTGATTGTTGATTTTCCATTTATTATTTTTATTTATCGTTGTTTATTTTTATTTTACTACATAAAGTACTTACTACCCAAATGATTGGAAAATCATATACGAGATTTGATAAATAAATATGTACAAATAAATTCAGTTATTTAATTAATGTTTGATTGCGAATGTCATTTTTTATGTACATTATTAGAATATGTAGTTTTTTGTTTATTGAAAATGGAAATTGGTAATTTAGTACCGAAAAATGGGAAATTAATTGAATTTTTATAAATTTGTGATGGGTAATGTTAGTGTGGAATGTTGAATTAAAGATGGTATGACTTGATAAGGGTTGTTGTAAAGATTACATAAATTTAAGGTGTTAAATATTTTATAAATTGGAACTGTGGGAGTTTTATTGATTTCATTCGAAATTTGGGGACTTGACAACTTTAAACTTTCACTGCTAGCTTTAAACAAATAACCTAACTGTTAGTTTCAAATATATTCAGTAAAGACAACATTTTTACCATGGTGAAGTACAAGTGACTCTGAGTCAGTGACTGTAAATTCAAGAGCGTTAATTCCATTTTTGGTCGTTATTATCGTTCAAGTAGACAAGAATTCATAGTCTAGTGAAAAAATGTGAGTCTAAATATTTGCTACTAAATGTTCCCGGGCCAGTGAGACACAACGATTTGATCGAAATACTGAGAATATTGAATATAGTCGATTCTACGTTTTTTTTTCAAGAATTGGGCAATTTGGCACCCTTATAAGTTCAATAAACACAAGAACTTTTACCACTCTACCATATGAAACGAAGTACGTTCTCGGATTGGGCTCTGTAAATGTGGGAAGAAGATGACCAATTTCATCGCAAAATCATATTTAATATTTTTGGTTAATCGGCTTCCTCGACAGTGCATTAGTGGTCAGATGATGATCCTCATGAGTTTGAAGAAACAAAACGTCATGCACAAAAATAACTGTATGATGTGTTTTTCATGCTGGTGGTGTGATTAGACCATTTTTTCGTTGATGAAAATGATTGCTACAGAGCAAACTAAATTGTGTGAGTTAACACCTCTAGACTTTTTTATAGTTACGTTAAATCATTGGTCTATTCTGTTAAGCCGGTGTCGTAAGCGGCCGTTTCCGTCAAAATTTGTAGTTGAGTCAGGACACCTGTAAACGTGCCTGTTGTTTACAACGTATGAACGATGATGACTTTCATACATAAATGTTTTAATTGTAATAATAAAATTATCGAGATATCCCAAATGGATTGCGTAATATCGAGATATCAAGCCATTGGCCTGAAGGAACAAGCAAAATCATTAAAAGCAATTCAATCAACATTTGTTTTCTCACACATTTTATACAGATATAAGCAGTCCCAACATCTTGAAAGTATAGCACGGTTGACGACAATATTCAAATGTCAAAGCTCCAGCTCGATGATAAAATCAATTTAGCTTCAGGACTAACCTGAATTAGACAATTTAGCTTCAGAACTAATCATTGCAATGCTGAATTATATGAGCAATTATTTTCAAAGTAATTTTTAGAACAATGTTTGATCGCGAGTTATCGAATTAATAATGTATTCTGTCGATGAGCAAGGACATCAATTTTGGCCTTTATGGCGAAATATAAGATAAACGCTAATACTTTATAACTCAGTCATCTGATAATCATTTTGATGTAAACCTTAAAAATGGTGTAATTTTTATGACAATCGGTTAGATAGATAGTTTCGGCGCAAATGTTATTCAATACCGTTCAATACATTAAAATGTGATCAAATAGTTAGTTACTGTAAAACGCTTTCGAGTCAGAATTCAGAGGAAATTTATTGATTGTTGCCATCGTCTAAATATATGTGTCTAGGAGCGTCTTGAGTAAATAATTCGTTTCTTCTTTGAATCAAATCTTCTATCAGGAATTGTTGTATGCAACTTATTCAACAATTAATAGTAATATTAATAATTTCAAAACGCTATTCCTAAAATCTATCATACTAATGAAAGCATCTTCGTGACACATCAATATTAAACAAATGACAGATCAAAATATATCTCCGTTATGTCATCTGTGTTATATCTAGAAATTTCCAGACTGCCACATGGTTCTACTTATTGGCTAGTTTCGTTGTTTCAGTCTTCTGTTCGTCTAAAAGTATTTTGGAATTCCCAAAAATAGTTCACAGGATTGAGATGGGACAGCATTGGTTAATTTAAGTGCACCATACATGATGATGCTTTATTATGGTTGTTAATTAACATACGATTGAAAACTTTAGTGCTGTTGGGTTTGAATATTTTACATTTTGAAACAAAATTATGCAACATCCATTAAAGTACGTTTGACCTGAACGTTCAGTCTCATTGAAAATGTCGAATGTAATTTCCAGTTCAAACATGTGTACAGTATATGCAGTATAGTTATAGCATTCGGTTATCTATAAAATTGTTTTTTTTTTTATTGATATATTTTGTTATAATGAACCAGCTGGTGCCTTATTTTCTTTTAATTAATACATCAGATACATTTCAGAAAATACAAAAAAAAAGATCTAAGATTTAAACACAATTAAACTTGGTTGACGTATATTTACCTGCTATCAAGATGAAATTATTTATTTATTTATTGTGAAATTTAATTGAAATATTAGAATATTTATGTGGGTGGGAGTCGTCAGCATCATCATCATCAGCATCGTCATCATTTTCTTTGTTGTCGCTTGCCTGGTAAGGTTAATCGAATTGACCCTATATATTGGTTGTTGTATATCTGTCATTACACTAGATACGAAAATGAATAACAAACAAATATAATTATTTTATTCAATTTTAAAATCAATTCCGTGTTAGGTGTCGATATATTATTTATTTTTTGCTACATTTAAAGAATAATAAATCGAGAAAAATACGATGATGGTATTATATTGAAAGTAGATCGCGCTCTCGCTATTCAATCGAAAAGAAAATTTAATTGCTTTGTACTTGAAGGTACAAAAGTCGAGTTTATATATATTTTTTTGTTGTATTATTATATAATACATTTTCAACTTTGTTGATAGAGGAATGTGGGAGGAATTTATAAATATACAAATTACCCATCTTCTAAACCACATAGCATATAAAACCCCACTTTGCGTTTTCGAAGAGAAGCTGATGCCCATAAACTTGTATACATAGTTGATTATATTATATAAAACCGTCAAGATAATTATTTTAAATTGCCATACTTTATTTTATGACTAAATTAATTCGTTTTTGACTATCTGTCTATCTAGCTATATGAAGACTATAACTTTGTGTTTCAATGTGGATATACACCATTAAAATCCAATTTTTTGTATGTTTAAATATCGATTACACTTTGAAAACATTGTAATTGACTTCGTCCCCTTCTATCAATTGCCAGACGTTTAATTTTATGTTTTCTGTATCCATCGTCTGTATTTTCCATATTTTCAATGAGTTCATTTTTCATTACTTTACAAAAAAAAAAAAAAGAAAATTTACTAGCTCCTCTACATACATATGTGTATTTTTAATTATATGGGTGTTGTTGACTCTTTGATGATTAATTTTCGTTTTGTGTGTCGAGTTTTCGTTTCCCGTCCAAATTAAATAATAAATAGCGAAATGTAAAGATACAATTAAGTGGTATGTTAAAATGTTAATTTTCACACTTTTAAGTATTTAAAATTTTTATTTTAATTTAGAATTTTTTTTATCGCCCAGAACGAATTGGTAGATTAAAAAATTTGAGTGATATTTCATTTATTTCCTTTGGTGTCGTTAAATTTTCTTTTGATATTCATTTTAATTATGACAATTTTTGTTCATGCGAAATGCAATTTTGTGGTGCTATTTGATTGAAAAGGCATTGAGTTTTATAATATAAATATAAAAGTAAATATAAGCTATGAAATAACTGCCAAAACCGACGCGTTTAACATTTTAACTTAAGGCTGCTCTACATTTGGTAATTTCATATTAAGTCTTCAAGGGCATTCTGATCTAACTTTGGAACCAAATAATCATTCACCATGGATCTGTAACGATCATGATTTTTACTATTATCTGTTCAGTAACGTTGATCTTTCCGTTTGAGACCTCGATTCAATTGCATCATAAGATCAACTAAAATATCTAAGATAACATCTACCTGGATTGAAAATTCTATTATTCACTCATTTATCGATAATTTCAGTACATTAATACTCTGCCTACTATTAAAGACCCAAATACTACTATCGGGGGAAAAATCGATAGTTTCATTACTAAATGTGTATACGCCCCATGTAAAGAGAAAAAACTGTTTAAGCACACTTACCCAAACACTTTGACCCATTAAGTTTTGATGATCTGAGTTTCGACACCAACTCCAATAAATACCTTGCTGCTTAAAAGTTTTTATGACAATCATCATCTAGTTTCTTGTAAATATTGCCAAACCAGTTTCGGATATCAGTTTGAAACATATGGATGCTGGATGTGTCACTCGTTCAATTTTTATTTAATTTAATATTTTTAAATAGGAATGTGATCAGGCAATGGGGTTTCCTGTGTTTTGCTCAAAATCACTTAACTAATGTCGATGCCGAAAAATAGAGGAAAATAATATTTACCAATGGAGCAAAAGTTGTTTGGTTCTGACGGTCGGCATTATGTACGATGTCCACCAAAATTTTGCCACCACACTACGCGTTAAAAAAAATTAACGATGGTGGCGGTTTAATGTTAAAGACCCGGTCTAAATTTCAGGAATCAAATGCCAGTAACTGGTAAACTATGAACCACCAATATCTTGAAGTACTGAAAAGAATTAGGCCACACGACTAAATACTTATTAGGAAAACCATCAAAATCACATACGTAAAATTTTTCTAAATATTTCCAATTCAATTTATTTGTTATTGGGTTATGCTACGCATGTTTCCTATGTACAGTTGGTTGGTTGTTCTTTCAAACATCTCATGTTTAAATTATCGACCAATTGTAGTAAACACAAAGATCATTTGACTCTTTTTCTTGTATTTTTATTGACATAATAAACGAACAATTTTTCTTTTCCGAAATTTAACATTTTATAGTGGTTTCTTTTTTTTTTATTTCCATTTATATAATATGATGTGTCAACATCCGGTGGAAGGAAATCAAAGAAAAGTCGAGAAAAATATAGTTTAATTTTAGATGTCATGAATAATAGAGAAAATTGGAATTTAATAGTTTTGTTTTAACTGAATGAAAATCGACATAAAATTTTGACTGATAATTTAAGAGGTTTGCTATCTCTACTATAATTAACACTCAAATTGCAGCAAGCTTACTAAATGTAGTGGGTTACAACTAAAAATGTCGAAACCTCGAATTATAGTATAAGTGTGTGTATTCATCATCCACTCCAAAAATCGATTTTATTAATTATCTCTCGTTCATTATTCATACCTCCCATACCGTTTCATAACTTACCAAATTTTGTGTACCTCTCTAATATACCATATCCCGCACCATATCAACTCCTTGTGGAATTTCTAATGTTTATTAGTGTATACATATAAAACAACAATTATAATTACAACAAAAATAAATGTGTCGCTTTTATTCCCGCATTGACAATATTAATACTCGGGTATTAACAAAAAAAAAATTTCAATATTGGATTAAAAAATGTAATTTAAACAAAAATTTTAATTCATTGGAATGGTTAAATTATATAATCTCGATTCATCCACTCGATATACAGCTCTCGATGTGTAATTTAAATACTAATTGATTAAATTAAATACAATACACATTTATACAGACGAGTGTACCAATCAAAAATAGTTTCATATAGTTTTAAATAAAATCAATTAAAATTTATATTAATCAAAATAATAATAATGTTTTAATTAAAAATTTGTTTGTACAACAATAATCTCGATACATCGTTATTGTTTGTAAAACAAAATTTTGATTGATATAATTACTAGGATTATAGCTATTGTTGATTAATTATACGGCCAGTGATATACCATGCTTAAATAATAGCACTACACACAGAAACATAAAAGGTTATCACAACACCGATTAAATAGTGTCGGATTCTTGTAATTTAATAAATTAAAGTACTTTTGGATAAAAAAAAAATTAAATTTATAAAAATTAATACTCACTCTGGTTTTATTATATATTGAAAAATCAATTAGATGTTAATAATTATAACTGAATTGGGTTAATTCAGTTCGTGATATTTAAAAAATTTTTAGAAATAAAAATTAGCTCCGAAATTGTTTAGTTATGGAATGTTTCCAGATTTATCGGGTGTTTGGATCCTTACTTTGGATCCAAAATTAAAAGAATTTTCGGGGTGTTAAAATAATTTATTTTGTTGTAATATAAATACATTTATTTCATAGTATTTTTTACATAAATTTTACATTTTATAATAAAATTATTTTATACTATTTCAAGTTTTGGTATATCTTACCTTTATCAAAAGTTTAATTACATCTTCAAATTATAAGTTTATTTAATTTTCTATATTTATGTCCAACTAGTTAAATAGCAGTTCATTGTCTGTTTTAAAATCAAATGTTGTTCCAAAGTTAAGTTTTTTTATATTGAATATAATTTATATCTTGGTATGTACTCAGTTGCTAAAAGTAAACAAATCATTTTAAAATTGTGTGTAGATTGAGCTATTTTTTTAATTATTCATGTTTGCCCTCGCTTGAAATGCTTTGTCCAGAAAGTAGTCAATGTACCCAATTTTTGATTTGGGAGCATCTGCTGCCGTTTGAGAGCTATAATGCTTTAAAATAAAAAAAATTTTTAAAATAAAGTAAAGAAAAAAAATTACAACGGTTGTTTTTAGAAAAACTGAATTTTATAAAAAAAAATATTTTGTTTTTACTTTAAAGCATTGTAGCTCTCAAACGGCAGCAGATGCAAGATAGCTACTTAAACCTTAAACGTAGCCTATACAATTACTAGTCTAATAAGACTAAGCTGGTTGCTCTCGAATAAGTACTTCAGAAGTTACAGTTCAATATTTGTGTGTATCTTTTTTTTGGACCGAATTTTTTAAACACCCTGTATCTCAAAGAATATCAAAAATGGACCGCCCCTCCCCATACGATTTTTTTCTCAGAACGAACCAAGGAATCACGCCTTAACGGATTAGCATCCCAAACCGGATCACCCTGTATAATGATGCGTTTTGCGTGAAATTACAAACTGTACTGATTTTTTTTTATGCTGCGATCTATTATATTATCCGTAAATTCAACCAGGAATATTCTTGTTTCGAAACAATACTCTGAAACGAGTTTTTGATCATATTTAGTTGGTGGATTTTGAATAAATTTGTTGTTTTTATAATTTAACGGTAAAAACTTGAAAAAATAATCCTTAAAATTTGAACAAGAATATTCATTTTCACCGAAAAAAAAAATTATTAATGAATTTTGATAGCCAATTTATCGATATGAATAAATTAAAATATTTATCAAAAAATGCGAAGGTAATTAAATATATTTTTCCGGAGTAAAAAAATACTGACATTGCTTATTTTTTTGTGTGTACAATGGCATAGCTAATACAATTCTTTAACATGACATATCGTTGATACACCGACTGGATATCATACATACTCGCAGTGAATAGACTCTATTTGAATCTTAAATTAGCATCAGTCGCGAACTATTCATATATAAATTAAAATAGTAAATATAAATAATAAATTTAATTTAATTTTTTATATGCAAACATATGTAATATATCAAAATGATATTCGCGTATATGATATGATGGCCATGTATATAGCACACTTGCCCATAAATTTCCCAGTTTTCCGTAGAAAACGAATAAAAAAGTGTTAATTAGATAAATATTTAATTAACCATTTTGTTTTCATTCGTATATATTCGTATTTATATATATATATATATATATATATATATATATATATATATATATATATATATATATATATATATATATATATATATGTATATGTATATATATATATATATATATATATATATATATATATATATATATATATATATATATATATATATATATATATCTATGGCAAAATTGTATCAAATTTTCATTTAATTTATATTATTAATTTATTTGCATGGTTTCGGTATAGTGTCGAGATGCGGCGACATATCGAGAAATATTATTAATTTGTATGAAAACTAACTATAGTCGTGTTTTAATTTATTTATAAATACCATATAATTAATGTGTGACATATTGTGATTTGTGTGTGATGATTGGATGTTTTGTATATTCACCAAACACACAAATCAGCAAAATCAAAATATCAATGGAATTGTGGAACATGAACATAATTCATATAGTTTGTATACTACTAGTAGTATTATAAAATATAGTGTCATGTCATAATTTGTATAATGGTTAGTTTATTATTTATTGTATTATTATTGACGTGAACACATATTTATTGTGATTGACTTGATGATTGATGTTGGATATGTATAATTAAAATGATAATTCGATTGATATTATAATATATATATATTGTCAATATGTCACTTTTTCAAATATGCAAAAACATATATATTTATTGATTACTCATTTGGTGCTATAAATTGCTATGCAAATTTACCGGGAATTCTTCTTATGCTTTTTATGTACACATTATGCTTACAAAACTAGGTAATCAAATGTCAACCGAGTTACTAGATTATCTACAAAATTGTATTGTAATTTTTTTAATACCAAAACAAGGATCACTGTCTAAATTCACCGTCTATCACGTCACCGATCGTAAACTCATTTAACATCCCGTTTCTGTGAATATAGGAACTAAAATTTTTGTCGTTTAAAATTCTTTTCTACGTGTGGTCGAAGGATCATTCTGGGTTAGTTGGCAATCTAATCCATTTTTTTAAAAATCATAACTCAAATTTGAAACGAATTTGTTATTTATTAGTATCTTTCTCCACAAATGCATTGTAGCGGAGGTAGATTCATCAAGCAATTCTGTCTATTCCTCCTCATTCTACTCTGTTCCTGAAGTAGGTTTTCTATATCTTCAATGTGTATGACTGCAATTCTTTCGTTGACAGACAGAGCAATTTGTTCTACTTCTGTTAGTGGATCTAAAATATTATTTCCTTTTTGAACCATTTGAGGTAACAAACGCCTTACAGGAGTCCAATTCAACCACTTAAAATAATATAATGTCATACCAACCTTCCATGACGATTTTTAAAGAAACCAATAATTTACTTAACATTGTATTAATCGCCCTATATATATGTACGTTCAATTATGACCCATTAACCCATACAGTACGACAAAATTCCACTTGAAGTTAATTCTCAATTATTTATATAGGCTTGTAATCGATACATGTACAGTACAACAAAAACCCTCTTAAATATATTTTTAATAACTTCTTTCTTATACTTTATTGTTTCCTCTTTCTTTTTCTTTCATACACCAATAAATTTTTTTATCAATATACCAATAATTTTTCAATATATATACATGCACAGAAGGAAAAACGCAATTGAAATATTTGAACATACATAACACTGAAGAATTCGAATTTTCCTCCCCTTTACAAATTTTTCGTCTCTATTGTGTATAGTCATTTGAATCATATAAGATCACGTATTTCATACATATTTTGTATGTTATGTCCTTATACGAAGTATGTCGTAATTGACTCTTAAAATATGTGTTTTATTGTGGTTTTCCCTTTTTATTCCTTTTCCCATTGTTACACTCGTTAAACCCTCATATAATAGTAAAAAAAAATTATAGATTATTATTAATTATATTATGGTGTTGTAAAATATTATATAATTTTACGAGTCTGTATTAATTGGGCTTTAAACATCGTTTACAGAGATTTTTAGGCATAGTACGAAATATGATGGTGTTTTCCGAGTATTTTAATCATAGATTAGTATTGATGGTTATTTGTTTTTTTAGATAATAGAACTGTTTTGGGACCGAACCACTCTTGAATCTTTTACAGTTGCGTGAAGTTAACATGTGTTTGAAGTAACTTCAAAAATTTCTCCAAGAAAATGCGATCACAACACTAAAACATAAATAACACGATAGTTTTAAATAAAAATCTTTCTAACACGACAGTTTTAGTATCAGGATAGTTTATGTCAACTATCATCCCAATGGTAACTTATGCATCTGTTGTTTGCGGAATTAATTCTATTACTCACTGCTCTTTCCAAATCTGTGCACTTGAAATTCTATGAGCCTTGTGGCATTAAGTGCAGAACCTTAAAGGGTTCCAAATATTTGAATAAAATTCTGAACTATTTTCGGGCTAGTTTCACATAGATAGTTTTAACTTCCTTATCTTACGTCGACCCACGGGCAGGGACAGTTATAGGCTCAATTTTCATAGACCATCTACAAATAGTGCTGAAATGGAAGATAGGTCGGCCCAAGAGTTCTGCATCCAAAGAGTATGATAAGCACATTTTTTTGCATCCCAGCCCTATAGTTCGAAATTCGAACTCGATACCTTCCGCTCGAATTTGATCGGTAAATAGTTTCATTCTCAAGCATAAAAGGACAATCAGTTTTACTTATTGGAAATAATATTATTAATCGACAAATTTAGGCATCTTTTCTAGCACAGGCTTTAATCTGGTTAAATCTTTCAAGAATTTTTAGTATGCCAACTAATTCTAGTGTCCAATTAGTAAAACTTATTTTTATTATACCTTTCTAGAGTTTTATTTCCTTTTTTTTTGGGGGGAAATTTAGTTTCAGTAAGCTCTAACTCATACTTTTTATCTTTCGTATATAGTCACTCACTCATTATTCTACACTAACATGTGGTAAACAAATAACTCATTCGAACTATAGATGTTGACAACATAAAAATCGTCCCCATTTTTGTATAACAGCTCCCCATTACTAGTTTGTTATTACCATCTCTCAACGGCGTTACTAATGAAAGAGGTTTTTAGTAATTTGGTTTGGTAATGAGTGTAATGCAACCAGACAATTTACAATGTGAACTTGTTTGTGGTTTACAATTTCTTAAATAGATTAGCTGATAAATACGATATTAACCATTTGAGCAAATTATAACACCTGTGTCTCTGGTTGTGCTACAGAGTTGTGTTGACTTTCAATATTTCTAATTTTTGGGTGTCAAGAATTTGGGTTTTCCAAACTTTTTAATTTTCTTGTGGATTTTTGACATTTAAAGAGCTTTTGGAATTTTATTTATTTTAAAGCACTTCTTGGTATTTGTAATAATAATTTTTCTTAATTAAAATGTTTTAAGGATTGTGGTGATTTCTAAATTTGCCAGGTTTTTGCCGCATCTCCATAAAATGTTATATATTTTATTATTCAATCGATTTTCGTAAATATAGATTTATGCACCCTACCCCATAATATTTCAAAATGGATCAACAAAAGATTTACCTCGTAATATCCGTAATCATAAAATATACGACTATTTTCTCCTGTTTTTTTTGTTTTTGGTATATATTCATATCTCTTCTAATATCCTGCAGGCATTTCAAAATACAATAAAATATTTTATTTTGTTATAACAAATGCAAAGTATTAATAAACCGAATAGAAGAATGATAAGACACACAGAGAGAGTACCCTTAAAAATATCGTTGTCTTTAAATTAATATTAAACAATTTCGGCTTCTTTATAAAATGATAAAAAATCAATCGACCGAAAATATAAAAAAAATAATACAACAACTATAAAGACGATGAGGAAAAATTGAAATATAAAATACGAAACCATTTTCCATAGTCTGTTGTATATAGAGAATAGAAAGACTAATGATTAAGATTATTAGAGGAATAAAATTGTAATTTGATTTTTAAATTTTCCATTTTTCTTATTTATAATTAAAACAATTCATCATTTTGAGAAAAATATAAGAAAAATTTGGTTGGTTTTTCATTTTCCAAATTTAAATTATTTTTTTCTTAATTTTTCACCGAAAATAACCAAAAACGAGTGGTTATGATTTTTGTTTTTTTTTTGTGTGGAGGGTATTGGAGGATTTACATTTTGAGGTTGGCAAAGAGTGAAAATGGCTATATTTTATGTATAAGAAGATTGATTACCACACCAGAGGTACTAGAAATTATTTTAAATTGTGCTTCTCGAAAGACGACAAACTCATTAATATTTGATTTACAAATTTGGAAAATATGAGAAAATCAAAATATAAAAAATTCAAACAACATAGAAAAATGCTATAGAAAACATTGTTCCTTCTTTATATACATAAAAGGTGTGCTGCTTCATGTTCATCTTTAATATCCTTTGTATACCAAGAATTTACAGGGATTTGTAATTTTATTCCCGTATATGTACGACTCATACGAAGATTGGAAAAATGTTAAAGATTAAAATCAGTGATTATAATATGCTAAACAAACATGTTGTACATAACAACGAAAGAAGCAAAAGATTTTCAATCAGCATATAATACCAAAAAAGAAAATTTAGGGAAATTTCTTTATATGTAGCACACTCGTTCTATACATGCTTTTCTTTCTGTATACATTTTATATTTAACGATAAAAATCAATTTTTTGTTATATTCGTATGTAAGTCGAGAAACATTTTTTTAAAAAATTGAATAAAAATTTAATTTCTCGCTTTTATACTGACTGAACTCTTGTCAAGTATGAAATTCAATAGTATTTCCAGAGTTTACAAAAGAAAAATTATTCTTATCATCATAAAGAATATAGAAGAGGAATAGCCAAAGACGCCAGTCTAGACAAAAGTCTATTTAAAAATATTAGATAGCTGATGTGTATTATTATAAACAAAATATACTTTAACGATTATAAATTTTTCAATCATTTCGCTTGATACTGGCGAAATCATTATAAATTTGCACATAATAAATTTGTCATGTCTAATTTGATAGTACATTGATATAAACCAGATATCGCCACTTCTCATCCATCATTAACATTTAAATGGGAGAAATGGTGTTATTATCAAGATTTATTTATTTTTATTTAAATAAGATTAAATGGTGTGTGGTGTGTATTCTAAAAATATAAGGGATAGTTTGATTTTTATATGGAACAAAGAAACGATAAAATTTGCTACATATTCAGTCGAATGATAGGGAGGGATATGTAACACTGCTTGATCTAGTTTAAAACAATATTGAGTTTAATTGTGTCTTACACAATGGCTTCTTCTTTAGGAACTAAGAATAATTGTTATTTAATGTTATTGAGTTATATCTCGAATTTGAAGTTATGTCAATATCTCGTACCACTCGTACCCATTTTTAAGGGTACACGAGTTGAGTGTTTTAGAATACAGGGCGGAGTGAGAAGTCTGGTAAAATTGCAACAGATTGCGTCACAATCGAAAATTTTAGATGTAATGTGCCAATACCAACTGTTACACTAGACCATAATAAAAATTTCGACAGATCTGTCATTTAGTTAAAACAGACAACTCATTGTTTTTTTTCAAACATGGTACCATTACTCAAACCAAAACAAAGCTTGATAAATACTTTGGGGGCTCATCTATTATGGTCGTACAAGCACAACTGATGAACGCCCAAATGTAGTCACCACACCAAAAATAGTTGGCAAAATCCATGATACGATAATGCAATACCGCAGAGTGAAAGTGCGCGGGATAACTAATAGTAGGCATCTCAGATGAACGTGTGCACAATATATTACACGAAAATTGGAATATGATATAAGTATCCGCGTGTTGGAGATCGCGTTTGCTTATAATATACCAAAACGCACACATGTGACCTTTTCAGAAGCAGGTTTCGCGATGTTCAAGCGAAATAAAAATGAGTTTTTGCATGGTTTCCGAAATGTGGATGAAATTTGGATCCATCTCTGTACACCGGAGATCAGAGATAAACAGTGGATTTAAACTGGCGAATCTGCGCCGAAGAAGACAATGCACGTGTACATCAAGACAATATACGTATGTAGTTGCCATGGCAAAAATTCATGAATTACGTTACGAATTGCTTCCAAATCCGCCATATTTTCTTAGACTTAGTCCACTGTGACTATTATCTGTTTCCGAACTTGAAGAAATGACTTGGCGGGTGGTTCGGCTCTAATGAGGAAATCATCGATGCAACAAATTTTTATTTTGAAGAGTTAAAAAAATCGTATTATTCGGAAGGGATTTAAAAATAGGAAAAACGTTAAACTAAGGTTTCGGGATTAAATGCGACTATATGTTGAAAAATATATTTTTTATGGAACAATTTTTTTTTTATAAACAAACTCTTATTTTAGTTTCATTTGCATTAGAACAATCTCAATGCAGAGTGAGATATGTAGTTTTCAATTCGGTTACTTTTCATTGTACCTACAACGGTTTTTATTGCAGTTTATTCTCATTGATCGAACTGTCTTAATCTCCGCCAAAGCGTTAAATTGACGTCCATTTTTGTAGTCTCCCTAGTTAAGAATATTTTTCATTCGACTTAAGTCCGGACTAATAGTAGAATAAGCCAATGTTGTGATTGAAAAATTACTTTGTGTACATAGCAGCGTGAAATGTCCAACTTTCACCTTACATTTCCTCTTAAAAATTTATTAATGTGTCGTCTTATAACTGCATATACTTCTCCGCATTAATTTATGGGAAACAAAACAAATTGGGGTCTTGCCTCGGTAGCAGGAACCACTCCATGTCATAGGTGGCCCACCTTGAAAGTTGTGCGAATCATGTGTTTGAGATGACCGAACTCATACAATTTGAAAAGTTTAAACAATTCTCTTTCACTATTTAAGTTCGCTGGACAAATAATTCAAAATTATAGGGCTTCATAATCATTTATACATACGTCTCATCATTTTATAAGATAAATGAAAGTGTAGAACTAAAATTTTATCAACATCTCGAATTTTTAGACTGCTCGTATATAAGTATTTGAATGAATTGCCCCGAAAAAAATGTATGCTACACGTTCACATTTTCAAACAAAATTTTCAGTTTTTTTTACAGGTCGTACTCAGCGTTTACTGAATCATGGGCAAAAAAACACATTAGATTTCTAAATATTATTGATCCCAGTCATTTCCCAACTGTAATTATAATATAATTAACCTATAATGTCGAATTAGAAGTATATCGTCTTAATCCTTATCTTGGAACCTTTTTCTGTTTTATAATGGGTATATTGATTGTAATAAAAATTTCAACATGTCTGTTCTTTTATCAACCTTATCACAAAATATATATGTGTATGTGTGTGTGTGTGTGTGGTAAAGCAAACCAAAAATGAAAAACCTTGAAATATTTTCTCCAACAAAAATAAATTTAAAAGGTTATCTTTACCCCAAAGTCATTGCAAGTTTCATTAGTATACAAAACTATTTTCCAACAACAACAATATGGGAAATATTCCTAAATAACTTTATAAAATTTGTGTGGAATTGTACGAAATTCCATAGAAAAATCTCTTAAAACCGGATAAAAAAAAAATGAAAATGGAAACCCATAAAAAGGGTGCATTACATAATTCGTTTTGGAATATACGTGGGAGCTTGTCGAAGGTGGTGGTGGCCTCGCGAATTTTCTTTCACGTAAAAATGAAAGAGTTTCGTACAAAAATCTCTTTGATTTGTACAAAACATTTTATTAAAAAAGGGTTAGAAATGTTATTTACTTTGGATTTTGTGGATATCTCTTGTTTATATTCTAATTTTAATATTTAAATTAAAAAAAGAAATCTTGAGAAATCAAAAATGTATATAGTATACTATAAGAGAGGTTAAGACGAAAGAGGGAGGGGTTGCGATGCACGATGATTTTAAGAGTAAGTATATAAACATTTTTGGAATTGTAAATTTGTTTCGGGGTTTGTTTAATGGTTGAGAGATTTTTTTTCGAATAAGTGTGGTAGAATGATTCTATATTGCAAAATCGACTAATGGTATTGTTTGTTTTATTTATTTCTAGGTACGTGTACTTATTCTACTAATGTGACTGTTTATATAAGGTTTGTACTGTAAAATATAAGATGTTTTTATGTGATCTATATATATTATATACTGTCTACACCCCAATTCGTCAAAATCAGTGGTTATCATATTACATAATATATAATATGTCGATGGATGGTTTATATCCTTTCTGAAATATTAAAAAACTTAACAATTTTTTAATATGTAACGATACATACATACATATTTCAGAAACATATAAAATTGATTGATTGATTGACTTCTGAAAAATGTGGAAAAAATCTAAACAAAAAAAAACCGAAAAATTCAATGACATCGAAATAAAAATATGGGTGGTATTTTGCCAGAAATGTCTGTAATCGATAAAGATTTGACCACGAATAAAGATATGATAGACAAGAGGTTTTTGCGGGAATAAAATAGCATAATCGAAAAAGGGATTGAATTTCGATCAAATCAATAAATTAAATTTATATCTTTTTTTTTTTTTCATTAAATCTAGGTCGATTTCTAGAGTACTTAGAATGTGTTTATACAACCTTCGTTAGAACAGAATATCTCTAATTTGACAACGTATACCAACATATTTTGAAAATATATTTGGACATATTGCTTTTATTACAATTTTATGGGGAATTAAAGTTATGGCATTCGCACATGGTGAAAATATTTTCAATTATAACCAAGTTGTTGTGTTCGCTTCAACTTCATTTTATTTATTTATATTTTTCTTTTGTTTGTATTCAAGGAAATTATGAATAACCACTTTGTCCTAGAATGATAAAACCTCTGATTCTTTATAATGTAAACTAGTTCTAGTTTTAAGAATATTCATGCCGATTATACAACTCGCCGGATTGCTGCGGCGGGAGTTGAATTCGATTTTGAAGTTTTTCGTATTATTGAAAACGTCGAATGTAAAGTGAACGAATGACGGTAATGCAGTGTGTAAAATAGGTATTATTGAATTCGCAAGTGAAACGCTATCCATGTAAATTATGTCATTTGAAATCCGCATTAAATTGAATGCGGATTTCATACGATGAAAATTTTATTTGTGATTTTTTGCTGAAAGCCCAAATATAAATTAAATAAAATTAAATTTGTTAAATTTATTTAATAAATTAATTTTTTTTAAATGCGATATATTTATCGATATATTTTTTCTGACATGTTATGTAAATGATGGGCTACACCAAGAAGATATCTTCACTCGTTTTGCCAAGCGTCTTTTGTGCGCTTGATCATGTTTCGACCGGCTCTTATTAAAGTGGGTTTTGGGTGTATTTATTAATATTTCTAAATAATTACTGAAACTGTTTAGTAATTATTTTAGAGTTAACTTGAATATTTCTAGACACCTAAAAAACTTTATAAGGTAGATTTACACTGTAGCCAATATCATCAAATAATTTTCTTTTCTTGAACGACGGTAGCTTGTCCAGCTGATCTGCTCAAAACAGCTCATTCAAACAGATTTTGTACTGAGCGGAATATTTAAAGACCAATTTGGTTCGACTAGCCTCCTAAATTTATCCTATTAAGTATGCTTGTTTGAAAGATGTATCTAACTTCTGTCTCTAGAATGTTGAGATCAGTGTTTCTATTATCGGTGAATGATGAGACGGTGATCGTAGAAATTAGTCGCTTGACCACCTGAAACGTTGATTGAGACACAATGTACTTTCTGTGTGTTATCATTTGCGTCTTGATCTCTAAAACCAGAGATCAAATATTTGATTTTGGACTCGTTGATTTTGAGACCAACGAAAGCTGAACACTGTTCCCTATAGTGGATGAAGTAATTCTTTCATTCCGCTCTTATTAGGTTTAATAAAAAAAAAATTCAATTAAAAAATATTTCCATGCACATTTCTTACCGCTTTTCTACTGTGCAATATAAAATTCATATATAAAAATATTGACAGCTAGTGAAATCGCAGTTTCATTGCGGATCGGTAGTACAGGTTTCCGGCGGTTTCTATAATGCAAAAAAAATTAATTGCGAGTCGAATGTGGATCGATTGAACTCCCGCCGCAGTAAATCCGGCAGTTGTATAATCGGCATGATTATGTGTGTAGTATGTATGGCTGTTTTATTGTAAGAGTATACTGTAAGAGTCTGATGGGATCACTAGATCCAAAAATGTTTCTGTAATAGATTTGATACTGTAGCGGATTGTGTTGATGTGCTCTCTGTATATTTCCTTCTCAAACTGATTTTCGGTAAAGTTCGGTCAAATATGATCAAAAGCTCGTTAAGAAGTATTTCAAAGGTCCGCTAACAGTGGAGTTAGAGTAAGGTTCTATAGATGTGGTAGCCATCAACTATATGTTTATCACTCACTCAACGGAAAAGTTTCTGAAAAGATTTCCATAAATCAAATAAAACTAAATTATAGCAAAAAACTATCTCAAATTCATTCATTTTAAAATTCGTGTCTTAGGACTTGAAAAAAGTTTGGATTCTGGTGTGTAATTGTAAAGCCATGTTTCGTCCATTGTCACATATCGACGATAGAATTCCATTTTATTGCGGTTTAACGGCGTCAAACACTCCTCTGAAGCATCGATTTGTTGTTGTTTTTGGTCGACTTGAGCTCACGCGGCATCCACTTTGCACAGAGCTTTCGCATACCCAAATGTTCGTGTAAAATCGTGTAAAAATACTACCATCTGATATCTTTACAATGTTAGCTAGCTCGTGCACTGGAATAACAGCATCACAGCGCTCTGCATCATTTGTGCTGGTATGGCCACATTTAAATTTAGCAATCCACTTCTCTATCATTTGTTTCGATGAGACAGAGTTCGGATAGTGTTTTATTAAAAAGAGTATAAATTGTCATTAAATAATGAAACACAATTTCATTCAAATGATTTCCTCAACCTTACGGTTCTCCATTCTGTCAATGGTGTTGGAATGGTTAGTGTAACACTTATCTTTAACAACAGTAAAAAGTCCAACGAAGTCAAATTAACGCTGATGTGTGGTAGATATTTGGAATCTCCGGTACAGCTGATTATTCGATTCCCATGTTGGGCCGTCCTGTTGAAACCAAACACCGTATATTCTCTTGATTACTGGTATTAACAAAAACTGGTTATTATGGATCGGTAACGCTGTCCGTTGATTGTCAGAGTGACTGCTTGCTTATTTATAATATAAAAAATGGCCAATTATGCTGCTGGTCGAAATTCCACACCAAACAGTTAATCGTTTTAAATGCAACGGCTTTGCCCATGATCCTCGAAATGTGAAAAATTTACTTGTTGACATAACATATGATTTCGAGGTAAAAATTTACCATGTCCAAGCGTCCCACAGTCCAATTAGCGAACCAAAAAACGTTGTGAATGGTCATTTTGCACTAATTGAGATTAAGTGTTCAATATTACCTAATTGAAGCATTAAGCGACCAATATTGCCAAACTCAAAATTACCGGTAGTTGGAATTGCGAACGCTATAACTTGTGTAGTTATGTCTTAGATTAATTGATTTTTTTTAAAGTAATAATTCCTGAACAATACTATTTCATCATATATCCATCATTTATATCAAAGGTTCTCAATTCGGATAAATACAATGCAAACAAATCCCGAAACAACCAAACATTGAACCAATTTAATAAAATAAATAGAAAAACCGAACCATTCTTCTCAAATAAAACCAACAGAATGTATATATTATTTTTTATTTCAGACAAACCGAAAGGCTTATATATTTTTAAACACAAACTGAATCAAAAATGATACCATACAAAAAAGTGTTCTATAAATAAAGATTTTCCAATTTTCTTTTTACAATGTTTATTGCAAATAAATTTCTCCTTTCGGAAAAATAAATACACAAAAAAAAAACTTTATAAAAATATTTAATGAACATTTTTTTTAAAAAAAAAATATAAATCCATCGCTATACTTACGAGAATATACACAATTTTCCAGTTTTGCTTAGTTTTTTTTACACAAGGTTTGCGTGTGTGTATGCCTAAACACAATAAACATATAAACTAGAGAAAAGTAACCAAACACACCTTTTTTAAACTAAACTAAAACTTAGTATCATAAAAATGGTATCATCATCCTTTTTTTAGTGTTCTTGATATGGGGTTTGGGGGCTCTCTAATGCCAATTAAATAGGTTTTTTTTTTAGTTTAGTTTAGTTTAATTCTATTTGAGTTTGTGCTGTACAACGACATGATGATATATAAACTAAAAGTAATTATATTAATTAAAAATTGATGTTACGGTTCTAATATGACATCAAATATATTAATTCACAAAGGATATAAATTAAAAATACAGAATAACCAGCAAAAAAAAGGATATGATGGTGATGTCACACTTTAATATATAATAAATTTTCTATTTTTATGTGGAAAACTAATATATAGTTTGTTTTTGTTGTAATTTAGTGTGTGGATATATCTCATCAAATTAACCTCAAATGAGTGTTGCACCTTTTTTTTGTCCTGCTCCATGTTGCAAACATATATTTTCCATTAAATCAATTCTATGGCATATGTGTGTATGTGTCTATGTAGTTTTAGAGGCGATCAAATGTTATATTCAACGATGTATATAAGATAGATAAGGAAAAGTGTGGAGATGAGGAAAAAGCTTATAAAAATTGATTCTGCTTTAATTTTATTTACGATAAAGAAAATAATAAAGAAAATTATTTTTTTTAGTGTTCTACGATTTAATGAAAATTAAAGTTAAATCGTATATAACAATATGAAAAAAGGAGGAGGGGAGTTTTCTTATTCGACGAGGTTAATAGTTTTGTCCTAGTTTAGGACCAGATCTCGGAGCTTTCAAAAATTGACGGCGTAACCATTACAATTGTGGAAATTTATGAATCTACCAGTTTATTTAAATAAGGCAAAACCGATCCCATATTAAATATGCAAAATGTTAATTAGGTTTATCTTCTTACCTTGTTTTCATACTGATGTACAACATTGTACATTATTGAGTTGGTATAAAATAATTTCTGACTCTTTCGTTCGTATATATTATGTTGGAAGTTGCAATTCTATCGCGGTTTGATAACTTCGTTCGCTGTTACTAGCCAAATGAAGGAAGGGGTGCTATAGGTTTACCTACTGATTTGAATGGTCACAAATTCTGTATTCAAATAGGCGGTGCAGAACGAACGAAACTGCACGCAGTAAACTAGTACTATATAATGATATATTCAAAACATCACAAAGTGTTTTGTTACTTTACTACATATTATGATTTATTATGCTTTTCAAGTTTTTACATATTTTATTATGTACATGTTAAAGTTCATAATTATGACAGTAGTTTGACTCATATAGTTATTGCTTTGAGATACATACTTAAAGTACGAGTATTATATTTTAATAAGTTAAAACATATATATTTATATAACGGGTATACAACATGTATTACAAGCATGTGGTATTTGAATACCCTCAAATAAATACAGTAGAGATATTAATTGAGAATTCATCCTATGAGGAATTCACGAAGGCCATACAGAGATTAAAGAAAAATCGTTCACCAGTAGTTGATTGCCTTAATTCAGAGCGCTTGATATTCGGAGGGCTATCTTGTCGAATTTTCTTTTTTACCTTATTCGATTGGTATGGCGAAATGAAGTTATGCCCGAAAAATGGAAAATGGCCGCGTTATTGCGGTATCGCTCTCCTTTGCACAGCATACAAGTTCTGTCGTACATTATCTTGGGAAGAATTACTCCTCGGGAGAAAATTATCGGTGACTACCAAGGACGTTTCAATCCAAATCGTCAATCAGTCACTGATCAAGTTTTTTGAGTACGGATGATTCTTTCCAAGTACTTTAAAACATATCGCGATGTAAAACCACCAGGTATTCCTTGATTTCAAGCAAGCTTTTCACTATTATCAGTCGATAGAAGCTATGGTACGGTCTTGAATATTTAGAAATAGAAAATACGTGCATGTACGTAAAATAGTAACGCAAACACAATGCGGTGTCAAAGTTGAGAACAGGCTATCGAGAACTTTTGTGATTAGTTTCGGTGCTGGACAAGTAGACGCTCTGTCCCCGATACTTTTTAATCTCATGTTATTCCGACAATCCAATCCACTTTTAACATATGTAGAGGATATACATATGTGTGATTGGATCAAATGGCAACGGAGTGACAGAGATACTTGATACACTAGAACAGTGTTCAGGTTTTATTGATCTCAAAATCAATGAGTTCAAAACCAAATATATAATCTCTGGTTTTCGAAACCACGTCGCAACTGTTTGCAGTAGTGGTGAATACATGTTTGAAGGAGTGAATCAAGTATCTTGGATCACTCATTACTCACGATAACAGATCACTGGCAATCGGGCTTTATATCGTCTACGTCCAGTTTTAAAATCAAAATATCTTGCAAATGTGGATAAGCTGAAGTAGTACAGAGTATTGATCAGACCCATTGTCATGTATGGATGTAAGAGTTGGACCTTGACGGATGAGTACCAAAGAAACATCTAAATAAGTTAATTAGAAATATAAGGGCATTTGTATATAAGAATCAGTATTTTGTCTAAACTATTGACCCATCTTACTGTTTTGATTCTTACAGTAAATCAAGTTCCGACCTTATGTTCTGCCAAAATTTGGATTTCCTCTTCTGTGATGTCTAAACAATTTTTAGAAATTCAAAATCACAGTGACCATTCCAGTTAAAAGGTATAAGTTAGCTATTATGTGTTTTTCGTAAGGATTGTCGAGTAAAATACGTAAACGATTTTAAGATGTTCTGATGAATTGTAAAATTTGGTGTTGTCCAAAGGGACTTTACGGTATGCTAATTTAAAATTTTTAAGAAATGGTAATAAAATTATAATTTTTCATCAAAAATGGCTTTATTGCTTTACAAAATATTTGCCTTTAAGATATATACGAAGCTCGTGTTAAGTAATCGTCTTTTAAATGAATGAGCTTTCAAACATGTGGTAGAAACGTTTTTTGAGATATTTCTATATATTATTACGTTTGTTGTTGATTTTCTGTCTTGAACTTCTGATAAAGCTTTAAATATAATAGTCAATCGCCCAAGACTGGTAAATATCCATATCAAGTGGTTGTTATGTGTCACTGTTTCAGCAGGCAGTGATCCATAACCACCTCACGATCAGTTTTGACCAGATTTGTAGGTTATAAGACACAAGTTCATTTTTTATCAGATTTGTTAGTTATAACAAACGACTTCCTTGAAGCGAAATCTTACTCAAGGAAGTTATTTGAATGTTCACTTTGCTTAATGAGAGACGGCATGTCGTGATCTGACCTGGTTTTTCCTGGCATACAAAAACATCTTGACACTCATCTTCTATCTCATGTATTTATGAAAGACAATTCTGGCGTACCTTCGACGTAAGAAAGTTTTAATTATTCTACTTTCGGCCAACATCAATTTTGTTCTTCATATGTTGTTCTTGGTATTTCTTTTCTGTTAAGCTTAGCTTCTAGCAATAATATTATATATATTGCCTAATACTAGTTTTATGAATTACAAGTCAATAGTAAATTTGAAATTTGTTAATTTCTCACAGAAAAAGTTTTCACGAAACCAGAATTGGCCCCAAGGTTAATGTCTCTTCTTTTTTTATTTCGTTTTGGTTTTGTCTTACATACGAAATATAATTTGTATATTTGTAATGTGGAATAATGATATCATAATCAAGATATAATGTGATGAGCCATAACCTCCTATATAAAGTGGGTCGAACAGTCAAAATAAAAAAGCTGTCTTCTGCTTCTTAAAACATAATTACCTTATGATCATATATCCATATGTTTTTCAAGACACATCCTTAGAACCATAAAGTTTGACTTAAATATTAATAAAGCAAATTTTTAATTAAAAACGCTGAGAAAATCGATACAATTTTCCTTAACGACACATGTAAAAATATGTTTTCTTAATTTAATAAAAAATTTCTCTCAAGATGTGTGTATTGAGATTTTCATCGAAATCTAAAATACATTTAAGCGTTTTTGTATTTCTTATCACACAAATTGAACGAAATATAAAGTTTTATTGTTTTTATTTTATTTTTAACAATATAACTAAATATATAATAGAGCGAGCTTTTTATTTTTCATTGTTCGAAAAGCTTTTTATACTAGCACACCAATTTATGTACACACAATGTATGTTTGTATATAAAAAAATATATTTTATTGTTGTACCAATACACTATAGACACACATACACATACTCCAAATATACGATTTATTGAAATTTGATTTTCAATTTCCGATGAACGGACATTGAAATTCTGGGCGAAAATCCAATAAAATACAATATTTGAAATGAATCATCAAATTTTCTTTTTATTATAAATGTATATGTATGTATAGATGGTTATAGGGTTGATTGACTTTTTCCGAAGCGACACACTAAAAATTAATGATTCTGTGTGCTTGCCGTCTTTAATGACAAAATAAACACACGAAAATTGATTTTGTTTTATATGTATATGTAAATCAAAAAATTTTTTTAATTAAAAATAATGTATGTTTCTCATCATCGTATGAGCCATTAATATCATGTATTTTATATGACATAAAATTTTCCCAATTTTTACGCATTAAACGTCAAAATCAATATTTGGTATTTGTACGAATACATATAGTTATACAAGCATAACAAAAAGTTAATGGAAAAACTAGCAATTCTATGTTTACACTACATAATACACGTTTCGAACATTTATGTTTAATTTGACACCGCTGTAGAAATGCAAATATCAACAACAAACACAATTTATCTTTGGAAAATTAATTATTGCAATTCTATGTTTTCTGTTTTCTGGGAAAATAACACAAATAAAAATCTGGAAATTTTGAATAACTTTTTTTTACTTGCTTAAATTACTGTGGGTGGTTAAATGTAAATGGTGAATTGGTTTGTTTGTAATGTATATCGTTTTGAAAATGAATAAATACATTTTCAAATTTTTTAAGTTAATTTAGCAATTACGTTTATGATGGAAAAATTCAATTGAGATTTAACGAATTTTGTAAAATTTTATATAATTTTAAATTGATATGATGTAAATTGTGTTTAATGTATCGTATCAAATTTTGTGGGCATGTTATAAACATCGATAATTAGCTCAAAAACATGATTTAGGATCAATTTTGTGTTTAAACCAATTATCTTCCATTTTCAATGGGGAACAATGTTGTTGAAACGAAATTATGAAACGTGCGGCAGCTTTCGAATCTGTCTGTTTCTATCTTTGCCATTTGTTTTTGGAACTCTAAACTCTTTCGCGTCTTGCTTATTTACGTCCTCGAGGAAGTCTAGATCCGATTTACGTAGAACTATCTGCACATTGCATGACTTGAAAGATGAGTTGGTCCATGAATTTTGCACTCCAAAAGCGGGTACCTCCCGCATAATTGCCGCAGCTTAAACCACTGCGCCATTTGGTCGGTATTTTGAAAATAAAATGTATGTTTCCATTTTCTGTCTTTCGGTTTTCGATGCCGCATTACTTGGACTTAACTCTAGTGATTTGTCCTCCGGTTTATGCGTTCCGGTTATTCCAGTTTCTTGTTTTTCCTTGATAGCTTTATGTAGTAATTAATTAAATGTGTGTGTGATTAAAGCTACTATTATACATATGGTAAACTGTCGAAAAGTTCCATTTTTTATTCCATAATCGAACTCAAATTGCATTTAAAGATGTTAAACCTTGAGCTTCATGGATAGTTCGTATTTTGCTTGACTCCGGCAGCTAACTTTTGTAAACGTCAACTATAAAGTTAATGGAATGTGATTGATTTATTTTTGTTGAAACGAACGGTGTTAGAAGTACAGATGCCATGAAACGTCAATGGCAAGCTGAAACGTTTGTGGATTTCTTAGATATAGTGATATGATTTCTCTTATTAAGGGAACTTTATAACAACATTTGGTTTTCTTTTGATGAATGGCAGCACTGGTGTTTGAAGATGTTTTGTAGTGTAAGTTGCATTATTATTGTATTTTAAAAGTATAAAAGCGACTAGAATTATTACCACACTTACAATAATTATGTTCCATAATCTACTCTTTGCAAGCAAAATACAAACTATGTACGAACGGTGTTGAAATGTTAATCAACACAATTAGACGAAGGTTATCAGAATCGACATTGAAAATAGATACACAGTGCGTAAACCTTTGTAGACAGAGATGGAGATCGAAGGAGTGACTTGTTTGATAAAAGAAAATGTGAACCGTATAGTTCGAGTACTGTTTATAAACGAGTTATCTTTTATGGTACCCAACTGTTGGTAGAAAACCTGGACATGAAGGCCATAGATTTGTTAAGCATCCAGATAAGGTTCATGCTTAAATTTGCTTTTCTTCCAAAGAATTTGAAAGACTAGTCCTTTTTGCAAGAAATCTAAATGCTCAATACGTGGTGCAATTATACACAAATGGGTTGCTGAAACCCACTGGGAGGCTGCAAGAGGATAATGACCCTAAACTTCGGAGTCCTCTTTGCACACTCTGGAAAGAGCATAATGGCATTGAACAAATTAATTGACCATAACAAAGTCTAGATATTATCAAGACAAACCTCAAAAGCAAACGAGTAACAACCAAACAGCGGACTGTTCGCGTTCTAAAATAAAATTGGATAGATTTCACTCTAGACTATGTGACCAAATTAAAAGGCAACAATGGCGACTATACGTACTAAAATAATCGCGAAGACTGAAGTTAGTCGACCAACTAATGAAATATTTCATAAATTAAAAAAATCGTTGGTGGCCATCTTAAATTGTTTGCATCAATGCTTTACTGATACCTCATTTACATCGAGAAAAGCTCTGCAATAACCTGCCCTCTTGTTATGATAGGTAGTTAGAAAATTGAATATTAATTTTTTTGTTTAAGATTTAACCTTAATTAATTAATAAATAATTTTTATAAATATTTCTTACAAATCAAATGCGATTAATTAGGTTTTGACCTAAAATTAATTATCATAATTAAAATTATATCTCCAGGTGATGAAACCAAATATATAAGTTTGTGTATAAACACAACATAGATAAACATAAAATTATGTTGTTCAAACATAGGAAAAATTCTGCCATCAGGCGAGCAAACATTGCAGCATAAAATAAATGTATTTCATTTAATTTTATTCACCGGACATAAATAGATAACATTTCTATGTTTATGTGTGGCAGTCAGGCATATAGTACCAAGTATATACGGGATAAAATTATTACATAATCCAGCTGCAGAATAATGAACGTTCCAAAAACACCAAAAACCACAACTTATCATGTGATTCATTCATGTCACATTCTATATAATATAAACCTTCTCTGTGCAGTGTGTGTGTAGTATGTGTATCCACTGTGAATAGTAAATAACGATACATCCTACATCGTTTTTTTATCTTCTATCCATTTTTCCACTCTATATATGAGCTTTTCCGACTACTTTACTTTTTATTTTATTTTCGTTTTTTATCGGTTGGTTGGTACACAACAAGACACATCTAATAAAAAATTAAAATGTAATTTACCTCTTTTTCAATCGGCCATGTTGTGTGCTCTCTACAGTCAAGTATTTATCAGCAACAATAAACATTAACCAAGGTTAAATAGGGTAGGCGTATTACGCGAAATTTCAATGTTAAAACCGCGATAGATAACGTGGATATTTGAATATGGCCGAATATGTTTAAAAATAAAAAAAACCGCGAAAAATAAAGAAATCTGCGAAATACGAGTAGTATATAAAATTGTATATGTAGATAAAATAGAAAAGAGTCATATAAGCTTCGTTGCTGCTACCTTTGTTAAACTAGGCAAAATGAACATGTAAAGAGTTTTCATTTTGATATTTGAAAGAGAAAGGTATGCCATTAAAATTTGTAAACGATGTCAGTCAAAGGGCCACCACGGCTGTGGTGGCTGAATGATCAATTCGCATATGTGCGGCTGTATGATCTCGATAACTTCACGAATTCCATCGTTAAGGTTTTCGATTGAGCATTGGCATAGACCTTATTTGTCACGTGGCATCAAAGGAAAAAATCTTTAGGTGTTATCACAAGATCTCGATGGCCAATTGTGAACACCTCTTCGAGAAAAACATGGTCAGGAAACTTTTCTTGCCAAATTTGCGATTGTTTCGTTGCTTGTGTGGCACGTAGCACTGTCTTGGTGAAAATCAACGCCGTTCACATCAAAATCTTCCAATTCCAGACATAAAAAGTAGAAGGTGCAGAGAAGAAGGTGCTTCACGACGGCCAAAAAGTGCTTTAATTGCAAAATTTTTGTGGTGAATTTTAATAATTTCAATGCGTTGTTGAAGCGTGCATCGTACCATTTTTAGAAATGGCATAGTTGTTATTTGTCAAATGGCTTCGATGCCCAAATATCAGGCTATTCAAAATGAAAATTCTTACTTTTTATATATTATATACCAACAACAGATTTATAGCTGATGTTGAATTTATGTGTCCCAACCGAATTTTAATTTTTCCACAACGAACCGAACGGCACAAGAAAAATTAAAATCAATTTATTTTGATGGATTAAGTGCTTTATTACATGAAAATTGATAATTAAACAAACAATAAGAAAAATTGTGTTTGGTTCGCTTATTCCTTCTTTCTGTCTTGTGTGAACGGATACAAAAAAATTGCCGCAATGTGTCGTCGCTATATCACCCTTGAACATTTTTGTATTGTTGAAATATTTCTTCTGGTGTTTACGAGTATTTTTTATTTTTATAGCGCTATTAGAAAGATAAAAACCGCAATTACGCGGATCATCAATATTTTAAGATTAGCACACAGGAAATTAAGATCGAAAATAAAGGTATTAAACACTGATAATAAAAGTTCATAAGATTAATCAAATTGTATAACATGGGTGTGAAGTCTCGTGAAAATCCATTACGAAATTTGAAGTTCCAGTACATAAATATATTCCTTAGTAAAGTGGTTTTGTTCTCTATTGAACTGATAAATTAGTACGGACAAATATGGTCCGGTAAAACATGATCATATCATTTGTATGGTTCTTTGATTTCCTAACACGTCCTTCCATTCAAAATATGCGATCAAGTCACTAGCCGATATTGTTGTTATTAACATTTCCATCAGATGATTGTTTCGCTGAATAAAGGTTGCGCCTTCCTTTAGGTATTTAGTTATGTATAACAAACTGCACTGCACACATACCAGGAGAGTAACAAAAGTTCACTTAGAAAACAAATAAAAATCTGTTCGTATTTATTTTTAATCTTCTCCACATAATCGCTATTGCCTTCAATGTGTTTCTTAACCCACTCAAAACCGTCTTCAAAATTATGCTTTTTAAGCTTTCAATTATCTCTGCGTTACTGTCCAAGACCTTTCCTTTAAATTCCTTTTTATTTTTGAAAATAACCAGAAATCACAAGGCGCTAGATCCAGGGAAATATGGTATCGCAAGGTACTGGTTATTTCAGCAGTCGCTCTCTCTTCCGGTTTTCCACCAAATTTTTGAAAACTTTTGGTATAAGCAGTCTTCGGTATATCATTTTACAGTTACTGTCTGATCTTTTTCCAGAGGAACAAGAGCTTCAATATTTAATCTGGTGAAGTGAACTGAAATCATTACTTGTGTAGCTGATTTATGTTGCTTAGCTTTTACGGCTGGGTTTGCTTCTGTTAGGCTCCTTAATTTCCGGATCGTACTTAGTTTCGTCAAAAAGTTACTTAAGTTGAATGTCATTGGAAAATGTGCAGTCTTCATTTTCGAACGCCAATTCATCAATAATAATTTATGTATCAACCGTTTGTCAACTTTGAACTTCACCACAGCCACAGTAGGGGAAAATTTGAGTCGACATTTTCGAGGCTCGTCCTCTGCAGAAAAATGTACCAACTGAAATATCCAGAACCATTTGGAAATAGTCTGTAGGAACAGATCGCTGCATAAGCAATTTGGCTTTCACTGAATAATTGTAATGAAAACCGAAAAGTATTACATAGCTAATCCAAAAACTGAAGAGTATCGTATAGCCATGAAGTGAACATTTTCCGGGCCATTATGGCTATGAGATCCCCATGGAAATCGTCTAATACTTTGACTGGTGAAGATTAAGACCAGAACTATCAAAAAATCATAGCGAGACGGATGGCCAAAACTAAAAATGTTCACATGCATCGAAATGAAGTGACCATTCAGAATAGCTATATGTGGGACATTATGGCTATGAGATCCCCGTGGCGATCTTATAATACTTTGCACCACAGCTATCAAAAAATCATAGCGAAATCAATACATTCTTTTGAACGATGTATACTTTTTACTAATTTGAGTTGTGACTAGCTATTATGTAATTTTTTGCCATTTCGTAAATTAAATAGCAATGAAAACCTGATTGATATATGCTAACGAAGAAATAAAATTCACAGTCATACTTCCTACCCTAACATAATTGGAACTACTATCATGGAAGAAAAGTTAAAATGCAGCCGACCGTACTAATAAAACTAGACATGAATATCTTAACAAATTACCTTCAAATAAGAATTTAAAAATACTTCAGAACTAAAAACCATCACTAAGACGTTTCATAATTTTAATTAACTAACTAAGAGATTCTGTATATACACATAAATATTTTTCATTTCTACCTACATGATAATTAATCCTTAACACATACAAAATATAAGTCTATTGTATTTTAATTTAATAGTTCTAGCTACACGCATGATAGAAATTGAAAACCAACAAACCGAAAAGACGACGACTGTAACACAATATCTCATGGAGAAACAATAATCCACCATTAATTCATATTGCAGTCACCGTTTTTAGCCTTATCATTGTACCATTTTCGGGAAAATTTAACAGTAACAGTTTTAAGATATATATTTTTTGTTGTATTATGAACATCACGTACAGTCAGTATATTTTGTTTGGCCTGATTCTTTGTGTCTACTTCCTGCGCGGTTTTTATGGAAAAACAAAAAAATTAAAATCACTATAATAAAAATTCTCACGTCTGTCGCACAACTCGAGATGAAAAACAAACACCTAACGATTCAAAACACACAAAAAAAAAATGTTTTCATTTTCAGTTTATTATATCGAGTATTTTTTTCTCGCGCGCTCGATTGTCCTTTCATAGTAGATTTGAGTCCTTTCAGTAGATTTATTTATAGTAAAACGAGTGATGGGGATGTGTGTCTATTTTTGAAATTTGTGGATTATAAATTTGAATTTTTATGTGTTTGGTTGGTCGTTGTCGTATTTTCCTTTTGTGTTCAGGCGAATTGAATTGGAAATTTGATTTGATATGCTGTGGTAGTACTTTGTAATGATTTGGAACACGGATCGATCTGTGGTTTCGTTGCATAACTGCTATCTTCAATGGCCGTTTCATTATGCTTTTGCAGATATATGTTGTCAGTAGCCAGAAGGAAATACACTTCGTTATCATTTTTAAGGCGCAAGATTGGATTTATTTGGCTAATTGGTTCAATTTTCGTATTCGCCAGCAACAAATTCGAAATTTTCTTTTTTGCAATAGTCATCAAAATATTCATATAAATCGTCGCTAGTCTTGTCGTACTGTTTTCCATTTGAATTTATAATCAATTTATCCGGCATAGCCAGCCTGCGCAGCTCCAAACCAATTTTAAATCCGTGTCAATGTTTTAGTACTTTTCAATATCATCGCTGGTTGTCCTTTTTTTTCCGGTCTGCCAGATTCCAGTGTAATGATATCCTCGTTATATCACTTTGTTATTCATCAGCGTATTGCAATCTCCACTTACTTCTTGTTTTTTTATGTCTCGCACCCAAACAGTGTAGTACTTATTTGATACACGAGTTGTATATTCGTATCTTAGTGTTGCGTGACAGGGCAGAAGAATCCCAGACGTAACATAACATACTCAATGTATAATTGGTTTTATTTATGAGTTTTTTCTTCATCTGTCGCACCTCTTTTCGCTATTGTGCAGCCAAGGTAAACAAATTCATTTACATCTTCAACTTTACTTTTGCTGATGTGCATCGGTGTAGTTATGTTTCTGTTGATTTTCAATCGTCTTGGTTTTTCTGATGTTTATCTTGAGATCAACTTTGTTGGCTAGATCTGATATTTGTTGTATTTTTTGGTGTATGTCAGATCATTGAGTTTGAACTCGGTTTTCAGTATCCCGATACATTTCTATGAGTTCAATCAATTTTTGGGGGATACCCACTCCACAAAGTGTGCCATATTGCGTTCATTTTTATCGTATCAAATGCGTGTTCGAAATCATCGAAGAAGAGCGGGTAGAGTGGTGAATTCCATTTCGTTTCATCTTCTGACTTGACGTACTATTTTTTCATATTTCTGCCGTATTTTGTTGATACATTTGTAGCTTAAGTTGAAGGCGTTCCTCAATGTTTTACCATGTATCATCTCTAATGCAAGGTTGCCGATTGTACTCTTGGTAGCCAAGCACTCCCGTGACAGTCTTAATGTGCGTTTCATCAGTTACGTTTCATTTTTGTTCTATATACTGTTGGCTTCATTTCTAGGGAGATTGAGTTTAATTGTTTGAATGAAGCTAGTTCTTGTTTCTGTATCTTTCAATCTTTTTTTTGTGCATTTATGTTTGAGTGGGAACCTACTGTTTTCTGTTCCAATTTTGGAATTGTAATCCTCTTGTACGATTTTGATGTCTTTCCTGCGTGTTCTTGCTATTGTGACTAGTAATTCTTCATAAAATTCCATTAATGCTTTTTTCGCTTTATTCCCCACCAGAGAATATCATAATTTCCACGGCTTGTATTTATAATTTCCTTCTATACTTGTGTTTCCGTTATAGTTCTCATGTTCAAATTCCCGATCCCAGTCTATGTATGATAGCGAAGAGCTCTTGTTTTATTTCGTCTAAAACTCGGTTCTGTAATCAGTGTGATTTCAGATTAATGAATGATTGGTTGCTGGGTAAAGCTTACTGGCATGCTTGATTAATTACTTATATAATAATTGCAATATGAGTATACATCGACTAACTGTTAAAAACTTCCTAATTAGACAAACATGCTAATTTATAGTGGCCAAATAATTTTTATGTGGCCGACAATATAAAAGTGATGTAAAAAATTTCGCACCTCATTAAAGTATACTACAAAACAAAAATGTTTATTTTGGCCAGTGAAAATGAGTTTTCTGTTTTATTTTTTTTGTGACAGAAAATTTATTTATATTTTATAATGCAACTCTGTGTATGCGAGTGTTACAAAACAGAAGTATATAAATTTAATATTGCTTAACACAAAATCAACAAAAAACTTTTTCTACTTTTATATTTTTTTAACTTACCTTTATATATATAAAAAATGGAAATGGAAAATTTTGTTTTTCAATTTTAAAATGTAAAAATAATTTATCACTCACCTGAAAACGAAAAAATTAAAAATAAATAAAAAAAAGATATCATATGTATGGGGGGAATACAATTTTTCTACATATGAAAAATCTCAAAGGAAATCGACATAATTATATACAACAATAACAAAACAAACATTGAGGCTTGACCCCAAAATATACACGAAAGGTTTAATTTTTACGTGGAATTTGTTATCCCGTTTGCAATTCTGATCCACATCGCCCCGAAATATAAATATATATTTTGTTATGTTAATTTTTCATTTGTTTTGTATAGTTTTTCCCTCATTTTCTTTTTCGGTTTTTCGTGTATTTATGTGTGTGTGTGTTTGTTGGTAAAATGAGTTATCATCAAAACAATGGAAATTTTTGTAATGAAGATAAAAAAAAATTAAATTAACTAAAGTAATATAAAAAAGTTGGCAAAAAAATTTAAATATAAATAAAAGCTTATACCAAAAGCTCTCCGTCTCTCTAATATGATGAAGTTATTTAAATATGTAAAAAAAAAAACAGAATAAAACGACGAGAAAATATATAAAAAGGTCGGACAAAGAAAATTGTTTTAACCTTTATACATACGAGTATAACAAACAAAAAAACGTATGCGATGAAATCGCTTTCCCGACGCAACCATTTTTTTGTGTCACATGATATAACGAGTGTATGTAGTTCTCATAAAAATCTTAATAAAATAAAGTTTTATAGATTTTTATGTATCCTCTGTCTTCTATATAATACTATAATGCGATCATATAATAGTAACACGCGTACATAACTATCTAACAAGGAAAAAAAACCTTAAGTGTTAATGTTACCGTTCCTAATGTCATTCTCTGTTTAAATGGCAGCAGCAGAAGCAGCCAAGACAAGAATCGAAATAAAATCGAAAAAAATAACAATCACGTATTTACTTAAGTTTTTCCTCGTTGTGTATGTGTTAAGTTTTATCGAATTTAAGCTATAAATATTTTATCGGTTGTAATTACATGATTATTTTCCACCAAAAAGCTGGGTATGGTGATGTATTTGTACATACGCTATATGTTGTTGTATATACAAAGATTTTAAATTACATTTTTTGTTTGTCGAAACAACAAAATACGAGATAAGTTAAAAATAACAACATAAAAAGCTGTCGAGATGTTTAATTTTATTGCAATTTTTAAGCTTTTCTGTTTGTGGATAATGTAACATTAATCAAATGGTATATAACATATATATTTATATGTTAGCTTTTTTATTGTAGCGAAATGTTTTGAAATCCTATGGTTTGGGTAATTTATTGTTGTAGAACTGCAACATGTGTATCGAATACTCTAGATATTGTTCTTTGTTAAAAGTTGGTTGAACGAAGAGCGATCGAGCTTTTTTACCTGTAGCTTGTTTATAAGGAGGATTAGTCCGAAATATATTTGTTTGAAAGTTGAAACTCATTTTTCGGGTAATCGGGACTGGGGCTTGCTGTCGTTAAATTATCAATTTTGTTCCAATTCTTATTTTTCCACTTATCTTCGTTTGTTTTGAATTATCTTTGATGTTATGGATTTTCATATATTTGGTATAGGCAGTTATAAATTCACACAATTTAACTCTAGATGATGGATCTTGTATAGTGATCTCATTAGTTACTCAATGAAACTTTTAAAGCTCCTCCTCATTTGTACATTGAAGCATTCAGAGTGTTGCAGGTTTACTAGATTCCAACATTTACATACAGTAAAAGCGAGTTTTGCTTTGTCTTACTCGACAGGGTCGTTACATTTGGAGTACGTCGACATCTTTTATCGTGGCATTTGATTAATTTGTTGAGATAGTTAAAAAAATAAAGTGAAGTCTTACTTCTAACCAGTAAAAGGTTACCGAAGAATGCGTCTATTGTTGATAAGTACGAAAACTATTCTATTACTTGAGGAGTATTAAATGGGCTTCTAATTGCAGGGACAAAAATATGTACTGTGTGAATTTCGTTCTCTCACATGAGACAAATTACAGGTACGGCAATCATCATATATGATAACCGTATATCGTAATAGAGTATTGAAACGGCATTGTTAAACTTATACGACCATCCTTAATTTTTTTGGTTGTTATTTTAATGTATCTGTTAAAAACTAGTCAACACATGCAAAATAAATGTCTCCAAAAGGGTTGTCTCAAAACCGTTACTTAATTCATTAAAATGATTCCTATAGTGAAATGATGACCAGGGAAGCTTAAAGCTTTACTATCTAAAAGTAACCTTTATCATCATATATGATGTATCGTAAAAGCACATAATATTCTCCGAAATATATTCATCACCCGCCAGACATGTGTGCCATAATATTTTACGAAAAATCTCGGTTTCGTCAGCGTCAGTCGTACAATACATTTTATGTATAAGGAAAATATGTAAGTTCCTGCATGAATAATGTGATACTATCAAATCTATAATTTGGTTTCGATTAGACTTGGGACGCTCTACAAACGAGACTTGAAATATTCTACGCTTGAATCAGAGCTTTTATCTGATTTATTTTGATGATTTGATTGAAAACTCTACCTTCATCTGAAATTCTATAAAATACACGAACCAAACTGTATCAGAAGTAATTAATAAAGATTAAATTTGTGTATATAAATATATTCTTAATTCGGGATTACCTTCCAGAAAATTAATAAATAAAAATGGAATTATATTGCCGTGACATCTTTCTAAGAATGTTCTGTAATGTAACGTTAAATTAATTGTTATATAGTTGTTTTACTCAGATTAGATAGTTTTATTACAATGGTGTTACTATCTTATCCTCTTCGATTATATTGTTGTTGTCATTAAGCTCACATAATAATTGATTGATGAAACTTTTTGTAATATCAATTGTCAAGACATATTGCTAAAAATTGATAATTAGCATTTTGATGAAAATTTATAATATTATACATATACTTTTAACTAACAGTGATATAATTACAGTATACGATATAAACGTTTTTGGCATCAGTAAATTTATCATTTTTGTTTAAAATTCAATATCATTTCAACCGTGTAATTTCACTCATCCTTTTGTTAAAAAAGAAGGCTGTATGTAACCATGATGATCATCGCACATGACATACAATTTTGTACACATCCACTCGTTCGGTGTAAACACATATTTATATACATTGAAATGTATAAATTACACATGGGAACACGTGAATTATAATTGAGTGACATCTCAATGTAAATATTTCGGTTTGTCTGTGCCATTCGAGGTATATATATAATCTATGTATATATACAGCACGATGTTTAATATTAAATGTTAACCATCTATGTATATAGCAGCAGACAATGACGACGATGATAACGCCACTAAAAGCAAACTTCATTAGTTTGGTATATCGCAGCAGCAGAAAATTACAGCATCATGACTAATAAATATATAGAGAAATATGTGGTACATACAGAAATTGATATTTTGAATATTAAATTTCGGCACGTATCTAAGATATTATTTGATATTTCTGTTTGCGATTTGCCTTGTGTATTATGCGCGTCTCCTTTTATCTCGGCTCATATTGCTTTTATTCCCAATGGGTGATGTGCGGTTCAGATTTCGAAGTATGTGAATATACATATACATATATCTCAAAGTATTAAAAGGATATATGAATATAATCCATGCTGCGATTTATTTAACCAAAATGTTTAACTTTTAGACTATGTGTAAATTATATTGCATTGAACTTTAAATGTTTTTTTTTAAATATATAATCCATAGAAGTTCAGGTGTAACAAATATTATATATAATAATTATATACATAAACATTAATAAATATATATGTAATACTCGGAAATCCTATTTTCAATCCGTCATGTATCAAGATACGAGTTTTCTGATACTTTATTTCAATTTTTCTCATTAGCATCATGTCGAGATGAAAATAAAAGAAAAAAAGGAAAAATAAATAAATTTAAACGTGCTTCTATGCATTATGTATTATATAAGGATATAGGTATATGTACAAGTATGTTCGACAGGAGAAAAATATGGATAAAAATTTTGATTTAAGTTTTTAATTTTTATTCAAGCTTATTAATATCGGAATCGAATAATATTACATATATAGAAACATGATTTAAAAAATATGCTTCGATCACGTGCCTTTTATGTACATTTATACATTCATAAATGTATCAAATGGGAAAAATATGTCTCATATGTTGATGTTGTACACGAATTTCCCATACACAATATGTACAAAGGATTGTTCTTAATATGTTCCTCGTTGGAACTCGATAGATTTAATTTATGCCTTTTTAATCTCGACTAATCGCACATAAACACAATTTTTTTCGGGTCTTATGATCGATTGTAACAAATTTCTTATCGCAATTTTATTATTCTTATCTCTAAAAGACTCCTTTTCCTGTATTTTCGATATGCAGAGGGGATAATACAAAAAAAATGTATAAATTTTATCTTGTGTATATATATATACATAAAGAATTTTTGTGTACACATGTTTTCTATTCCTTGAGAGTAAAATCTTATATATATATTTTTTTTCTTGTAGAAACCATTTGCGATTACACAACAATGATTGATTTTCATTCGTTTTTATGAATATTGTGTAGAGTTCTCGGAAGTGAAATTTCGTTATAAAAAAGCTTTTGTTATTCAAAATAATATGTTTTGTGCTTTCTTAACTTCTCCACTATATTGATGTGACTTGTATAGTATATGCCATTTTGAAATATTAAAATGAATGCAATAAAAAATATTAATCATCTACACCAGAAAGTTCAACCAAATATCGCATCACACATCATCGTCAGTTTCACTGTGCGGTATGATGATGTATATGGTATATAAGTGAGACAAAGATACTATATAGTTCTGTATATATAAAATATACATCCTGTAGTTGTATTATAAATATAATATATGGCTGAAAAGATAGCAAATAATATTTTATGTTTCTTCTAAACTAAAATAAACCAAATATGTTAGAAATTGGAATAGTAGACATATTTATCTATATGTACATACATATTTTTATGTTTTTTGTTGCTTTGAATATGATACAATTTGAATTATGCTAGCCATTGTCCATGTATAGTTATATGTGCAAATAAGTGCTATTGACTTAAAATATCCCTTGTATGTTAGACATGTAAGGTTTTTTCACGCCGATACTCTGAAAACGTTTCGTTCCTACAAATATTAACACAGTTTGGAGATTGATCTACTCGTCTCATGAGCCTATAATTTACTCCTGACAGTTTAAAAGGAGGCTCTTGTATGTGTCGTTTGTCCTGCACAATCCGATAAATTTGCATCAACATTATTTTTCCCCTCAGTCACTCAGGATCAATTGGCCCATTGTGACATACCTATCCAGACGTACACTCTCAGTCTCGAACTCTGTTTGTTCTTATTATAAAGTCAAACATATCCGATGTCTTTAACGTCGTCGGTTTGTCCTCAAATAGGAATTGTGATACAAAGACCCACTTCTCCTCGTCCTCCCATTCATATCCTCCCCCTATTCATATGATTATTCAGGGAGCAATGCCCCGTGAGTATGCTGAACATAATCCTTAAAGTGCGTCTATCATAGTTTAAGAAAGACTCAGATCTTTGCTGGTTTATTGATATAAAGAAGATTTTGGATAGTCGACAGGAGATGGGGTTATTCCATCTCTTTTGGTTCAGATCACCAGCATCAAAAACGCTAAAATCAAGCCATTGTGCTTATTAACGCTAAAATCAAGCCATTGTTTTGGAACTACTATATTCGTAGCTATGTTCTAAAGCTGCAGAATTTATTTATTTAATTAAAGCTTTTTGTGCTTTACTGTTAACTTTCTTCTTCGTAGAACAGGCTTTCTCCTCGCCCAGGTTTTCCAGAATAACTGAAAAAATTATGAAAATTATCATTTAGCTATTAAATTCTTTCTATCACTACACCATAATTTCATTATTGGCTGAACTGGACATTTTTCCTCCGACTATATATACATCGATACTATCTAATCTAGATCATCTCAATTTCAATTTTCTAGAGCACTACTATAAAAGAAAATAAATGATTATAAACAATAAAAGAAATCAACAGTTTCTCGTTTTTCCACCACCCTAATTTTTTATGTTTTTTGACGACCATTTTCCACTTTATACAGATATAAATTTTCCGTTTTTGTTGTTGTTGTTGCTGTCTAAATAAAATTTAGCGAACGAATTCGATTCAATTCAAATTGAACAAAATAATTCAATCAATATATAAAAATGAAAAACCGAGGAAGAAAATCCAATTTATATAAATACGAGAATGTATTTTAAATGTCTTCAAAATGTGTGTGTGTATTATGTGTGAGTGCATATATCTTTGTATACAAAAAATGATCTACAGCTGATTTTATTTAATATATACGTATATGTAAAAGCACTACGCAAAAGCTCTAATTTGATTGAACTGTTACTCTCATTCTCTGTGTGATGAGAGATAAAATATGGCTTTTTAAATGTTTATCGATTTTTTTTTGTACACACTATGTATGTGTGTGTATGTATTTGTGGTTTGAAATATGCCGGGTGGGGAATCACATTTATAGATAACCCCTTGTCATTGCACTCGCGATCGCTAAACACCCGTATAGTTTTTCACGGGTTTACGCACACATATAATTACAGCGAGATGTGTTTAATGCATAACTTGTGTTCTTCTTGGGCATAGTTGAATGATTTCCGCGTTCTCAAGTGTATTGCACTCGTCGTCAACAAAATAACTCTACCATAAAAATATTTTCTAAATCATAGGAATAATCACCGACTGTAAAATTGTGTCTATATTATTATTATAGCTATACACACACATGAAAGGGTTAACATAAAAAAAAAATCTCTTCTATTTGATTCCATTCTGTGTATGTACATTTAATATTTCCCCGTTTTTATTTTATATTATATTTTGTGTAGTGGTCGGAATCTAATACTTCTCTCTCTTTACATTATTATTATTATTATTTTTTTTTTGGTTTTTATGATTTTTTTTGCTTTACAACTTCAGTCATTTTTAGACTTTCGTAGCGTTATGATCACGAGCGTGTTATAATTCTGTTAAGATAAATAAATAAAAACTATTTATTGGATTATTATTGTATATGAAAAATATATTTCGGGAGAATAGAAAAATTCGGGAAATTTGGATATATATATTTTATACTAAGTGGGGTGTGTGTGTGAAAAATGCAATAAAATAGTAAATAATCATTTAAGGTGTGAAAAAATGTGTTATAATTTACGAAATTTAATATGAAAAACAAAAAATCTGTTTTGATTTGGATACGTCTCTAACAAGTGGTTTTTACTAGTCTATTTCTTTATATAATAAAAGAAAAGCGATGGAAAATTTATTAAATCTATTTATTTGGATATGTATTCCAGGCGGCGAATCTGTTTATTTCGTTGTTCGTGTTGTGTAAACATTCCTGAAGTGTCACTTTTCAATCACTTTGATATTTTTTTGCTTAGGAAGTGAAAGGTTTTTTGTTTGGATTTTTGCTTGCTATTTGGTTTCATATTCAAAACGAATGTTTTTTTTTTATTTTATTTTTTAAAATGAAATTTAATATTGACTGTTATGTCAGCAGTTTTCCAATTAAATTTTGTGACAACTTTTGATGTATACACAGAGACACACTGTAATATGGTGTCATGTACTTGTATTAAATATTTAAAGGGGATCTATCAAGTACAGTCAATGAACCTTTTTAACCTCTTTGATGGCAAAATAATCCAACCATATCTTCATTAGCACTCAAAATCACATGAATACTCAAGATGATTTAAGAAAATTCGCCCCAAATATACGTATATATAAAAGAAAATTGAATTTTAATTGTGTGTCCAACTCTCCCTTCCAACAACATCAACTATGAAAAAAAAAATCTTTTTATCGTTTAAAATTAAATTTGTGTGGAAAAATAGAAAATAAGGGGTGATATATGTATATAATATAATGAGATGAAAATTAAGTCGACCATTTTGGAAATCTTAATAATGTTGACGGAAGTAAAAAGTGATTTAATTGTATTATACACTGACCTTGGATAATTTAATTAGTGCGGATTTCGGGTTGTATAATTTCCGCTCAACTAACAGGAAAATTATAACTATTTAAAGATTTGTATCTTCACAATATATGTACATACATGTATTCCATACAAAACAAAACATCTTGATGTTAGTCGTGTATTAACGTATATAAAGAAAATACAAATATAATAAACTGGCTCTCTTCAAGTTCATTAACCTTGCTATGTATTTCTTGTAATTTTTTTTACGTTGTTAGATTTATTATTGTTTTGGTTTGGTTGTTTTTGTATTGACTATAATGATCTTTAACCGTGATTAAATTTTTTTTTGATTTTCTTCTTAACATACATCTATACAACTACTTTCCGTTTTAAAGTTTTTATTAAATTTTGAATAGATGCGAGATTGTTCGACCACTTGTTGACATATTAATATTTTCCATCACACAGTATCCACCATCTGGTATTTTAATTTTTTTTAAGATACAAAATAATTAATAATAATACGAGATAAGACGATATATCGTATATCCCCCAAAACCAATTAGTCTATTTCTGGAAACATAATTTGTTGTCGATTATCAAATTCCAAAATATTTTTTCTTGTTTTAATAAATTGGATGACATAATTTTTCTAATTCAAGATTTATCTTACGAAATACACTATAGGGTTTGTTGTTATCGTGCAGACCTAATAGTTTATTATAATGTTATCAAGCTACACAGGATATAAAGAAATATAAAATTTGGTATTTTGATAGTATGGCAACAGTGTTTCATAACCGCGAATTATTATATAAATTAATCCCGTATATATTATGTACATATACTACATACGGTTCTTTATTGTATTCTATAGATTGACCATCATAATAAACTTCCGTCACATAATAACAAGTGTTGAATTGTGATGGCGGCTAATTAGGTATTATAAAATACTATATACGGGGTCTAACGGTGATATACATATATAAGTATATATGGTATATAAAACAGTTAACCGCGATAAAATATCCGATATATAGAAGCATAAAGTATGTATGCTGTATATACTAAAATCATCGCCGTCTCTAGTGAATTGAAATATATTTTAACGATAATATTATCATTGTCATCAGCATTTTAGTGATGGTGCTGTGGTACATAATAAACACAACCCCCTAAATTTTCGGTTTGTTTTTGTTTATCTTATCATAAAGACAAAAAGATAAATATTAAATACAAACGACGAAGGAAACACCTTGAGTTTATTATTATATTTTCGGGTGAAATGGAGGGTGTGAGTTTAAATTAAAATGTTTCCCCAAACTGAATATTTTATATTGAAAATAATGATGGATTTTATTGATTTGGGTTAAATTTTGAACCTAATTTTATCCAACGAGTCAAATACGAAACTTTGGTAAATAATTCACATTCAGTATGAATTCTTATCAAAAAATACAATATTTGCTTAAATATGACATGTATTATACACTTAAATTAATAATAGTGTATTTACCACTTGGTTATCGTACATTTGATGATAAGACCCAATCAAAGCCGATTTTTTGTTATTTTATTTTATTGAATTTGTCTATTTTATCTTAACAACAAAAAGTTAATAATTTTTTTTTATATATATTTTATAGATAAAATGACAATTTTTATTAATATTAATAATATTATAAATCGATATTTTATTAGTACCTGATAAGATACAATACATTTATTTATGTTTTTTGTTATTTAATTTAATATGTGGAAATTACCGGAAAATCGATATTGTGTGCGCCTTTGAGTTCTAGATAATTCTTGTGTGTATTGTTTATTAAGTGTGTGCAATATTTATTCTAATTAATGAAATAGAAAAATGTGAAAATTTATATAAATATATTTGAAAGTTATAAAAAATTTATATTATATAGTATATAATATATATTTATATATAAGTTATATATAGTGCTGTGATATTTGGATAAGAGGAATATATATATAGGACCAATTTTATTATTATTTTTATTTAAAAAGTTATTCACATTAAAAATGGTTGTACTAGAGACTGCAACTATTAGCCAATCATTGCTTGGGGGGCCATATGCCCAGGGTGCCCCAGCATTAAAAATGATACCAAAACGTTTTATTGGACTACATCAATGGTTGGGACCTGTTTGTACCAAAGAGCTTAAAGAACAAATTGTAAGTAATTCGATTTTTTTACTTCGCTTATTTGTGATGTCTATATACCATATTTACATAAATATATTGGGTTCATTATAACTTGATGTGTTAAACCTTGAAAAGTTTATCTATCTACTTTTACTTTTCGCTTTAAGAAATTTGTTTAAGTTTTTTTTTATTCTTTTACACTAAATGGTATTTTTACTTTAATTTTGATGTGAAGTTGTTTGTCACACTCATAACTCATAAGGGCGCGGTTTCGATGTAAATCAAATAATTATTTCATTTCAATGTGGAATTTAATTAGCATATTCGTGGATCAATTTTGTAATGAATTTGACATTCAGATACATTTCTTAGATGATTTAAAATATATATTTTGTATATCTTATATATAAAAGGCCTTGATAAATAATATAGCGATAAATGATATAGAGAATCTTAAAGAACTTGTTTTCTTATCAATGTTATGTCTATTTAAAATGCCAATGTTGTGTCATTTGCTCCTCCCCCTAACACATTTTTTATGTCGTTCAATTTCAATATTAAAATTGATGAAGACGACTATCTAGTAGATCTGTATATACATATGTATGTATGTATGTATATGTAAGGCCAGATCAAATTTGTCTGTTTTGTTAGATTGAGTGTTTAATAAGTTGAAGATTAGATTATTTTCACTATATATTAGCAACAAGTGGTATGCTTGCAATGATGGCATTAACGTATAAATTGTTTAGATAAAGAGAGATACATTTAAATGTTGAAGTAAACTTCTTTGAAATTTTCTCAAGTTCACTTACGAGTATATCAACAAAAAGGTTAGATATACGTATCTAATTTAGATAAAAACATCTTCACCTTTCAATTTCCATTTGAAAGAATGTGTATCGTCTCCCAAAAAGCGTACACACGAAATCCATATTTATTGTTTTTCCTTTATTTTTGTGTTCGCTAAGCTCTCCAGTTTAATAATTTTCACGAAACATCTACACCAACAACAAACACTATTTAGGAATTCTATTAATTTATTTTATGGATATTATCACCCCTTTGCTTGCTCATATTTAATACCCTTTTCCATTCGTCTTGATATCTAGATACATGTATATGTATAACACATAAGCAATATTCAGCAAATTTTCCGAAAAGAAAAAAAAATCCAACAACAAATTTTGAAAATATATGAGAATATTAACATTTTTACACATAATAATGTTTGCTTTCGTCTAAAATACAAACATAAAAAAAGAAGAAGTTTTTCTTTTTATTTTTTCCTTTAGTAAATAAATAAATATCTTAGGAAAATAAAACGAAAATTATATAATTTATCTATGTATGTTGTCTTATAATATGTATGTAGAAACATGTAGAAATTTTTCTTTGTACACACTTAACTATCATATATATATATATAACATCTTTGTGTTTACCTACAGTTTAAGTTTAGTTGGCAAACAAGAGAAAAAAAATGCAATTAGAAATTTAGTTTACAATTTAAACGACATCTTTCTATAACAACAAAAAAAGGTTAGAATAGAAAATTACATATTTTGTCGGAAAATTGTTTCCAGGTATGAAACATGTACAATATTATGCGAGTGACATAGATTTTCTCAAATTCAATTTAAACAAATAAAATTAAGTTTAATTGTTCATTTATATACTATATACATATGTACACAGGATTGTTTTTGGCTGGGAAGTTAAGTTTTTTGTGTTCGTTTTGTGTATAATTGGTAATGTACATGTGATGTTGAATAAATAATTATGGTTATGGTGTTTAGTTTATATCTAGATTTAAATATCTGATTTATTTTGCTCTTTTCAATGTCGATACAGTCGTCTTTTGAACAGAGATATGTCAACTTTGCCAAGAATTGACTATATGTATAATTGAGATATGTTAGAATAGATAAACACCTCAACCTAATATCTCATTCTGACAATCCAATCATCGTTTTGCATATGCAGATGGTATCTGTGTGATTGGATTGAATAACAACGGAGTGAAATAGATACTTGATGCACTGGAACAGTTTTCAGCTTCCCTTGGTCTCAAAATCAACTAGTCTAAAATCAAATATCTAATCTCTGGTTTTCGAAACCAATTACGCAATTGATTTCAGTAGTGGTAACCACACGTTTGAAGGAGTGATGAGATTCAAGTATCATAGATCTTTTATTACTCATGATAATAATGTGGAAGAAGATATTAAATCAAAATATATTGCAAATACAGATAAGCTGAAATTGTATAAGGAGTGTTGATCAGAACCGTTGTCATGTATGGATGTGAGAGTTGGACCCTGACGGATGAGTACGAAAGATGGCTTCTAGCATCCGAAAGAATTATACGTTTGATATATAGCCTAAAACGCGACATTGATGAAAATTTCTGATATCGTGCATGAAATCAAAGGAAAGCGAGTAAGCTGGACCGGTCACGTTCCGCGTGCTGATCCGAACTGAATGATACAGCGATCTTTAAAGGTAGAGTCGCCTTTCAGTAGGCGAAAGTCATCTTCAAAAATGCACATTTGTACCATCTTACTTACAAGTGATAACATTACGCTACAGCTCGCTTGGATAAAATAAAAGCTCTAGTCTGTCACGTAAAGCTTAAATGGATAAAATCCATCCATCCTTTTATTTTATGAATAATTCTCGATAAAATTGTTGTCTATTCTAATTTCTTGAGTTGTGTCGAATTGAGATGCAGAGTAAAAACTAACTTTAAAATAACTTTAGGTCTAACTTCACACACCTGTTTGAAGCTAAATCGCAACCAATTAACATTAAAAAAAAATTCTATTAAATTTCTTAGAAAATTCTAAATTCGTAGGATTGAACTGACCGTAAAAATAATACTTTTAAATGGTTTGGAATAATATAAATAATCCTGAACTAGACCTTTGAGAATATTGCACAGACATTGATGACAAACATATTAGGTCTCGAGATATTCAATTTTTTAAAGAAAATCCTTAATTCTTAGAATAGTAAAACTTATTACAAAGTAAATTGACGACGTGAAAATAATAAGCTTTTCAATTGGTTTGGAATATAAGTAATCCTGATCTAAACCTCGATCAATGTCGTTGTCGTTCAATTTTACCCCATTTTCGATTGTTTTGTTAGGATAAGGCTAGGTCTAACTTCAAAGGCGTCGAATTAAGAGTGATTAATTGTTTTTGAATACACCATTTTGAGCTTATACACTCATTCATAATAATCATGTGCAAGTTGCTGTTCATCAATTCTAAAATGAATGACAAAATTAATTTAATATAATGTTATTCTATTTCTCGTCATGACTGAATTCATCCAGTATATGATTATTTATTCAACAACTAAAGGCGTTTCGAGATTATTGAAAAGGGAAATAATTTTCTATAGATAGTTGTATTATCTCGAAAACAGATGGCATATATAAAGGTCGAGTACCAATAATTGTTTCTATTGTTGCTCAGAGACGATTAAGTAGCATAATGGCTTCACAATATATGGCTGGTCATCGATCCTACATTTGGAATTTTAGTCATTGGTAGATCACAGTGGAAGCATATTTTTTCTAATGGTATCATAACGTTTGATCGCATTTATGTAATCTTTCTCCGTATACATCAAAACCTTCAAGTTCCCACTCACAGAAAATTATAAATTTTAAATAAAAGCGATTATATTAATTTAACAGACGTACACTCTCATCCTCGAAATCTGTTTGTTCTTCTAATGAAGTCCAAAATATCTGGTATCATCAAGGTCGTCGCAGTTGATCCTCAAATAAAATTTGTGATCCAAAGCAGTGTAGTCTATGGAAAGAGTATGAAGAACAGGAGCACAAGATGTGCTCCACAGTTTCTACTTCTCCTCTCCCACGCTATTCGCGGTTTGCGATGTTCCGAATTTTTTTTCAAAACATGTGATTATTCTAGAAGTAATACCCCGTGAGAATGTCATCTATCATAGTTTAAGAAGGACTGGGATCTTTGATTAAACCATCAAGTAATCTCAAGAAGATTTTGGATAGTCGACAAAAGATAAGGCTACCCTCCCATCTGTTTTAGTGCAGATTATCAAAGTGATAGTCAATTTCTCGATTTGATATGTTAATTTAAGATACAAGTTACATATACACGTTATTATCGTAGTACTAACATAATAATTACAATCTAGTTCGAAATTTTGGTGTGGGTATACCAATCAAATCATTATTTACCTAAATATTTACACATAACCTACAAGAAATTGTAAATTTATTTATACAATTCAACATATGTGATTAAATATTTTACCAAGCGCGAAAAAATCATGGTGGGCTGCGATACATTACAATGACCATGCCAAGGTTATGTACAATTAGGTTTTTGAATGAAATATCTCTTACATAAGTATAGCACAACATCGTTTCATTTATATAGCAATTTCCTGCGTTTCACGATTTCCTCCGCCTCGAGGTGTGAAGTTATGTTAACTAGTCAAACGTGTAGATTTCCACCAATTGTACACATCCTCTTCTTTCGATCATAAAAATTTTAGTAATATAAACATTAGATATTTTTGATTAGTAGACTAGTTTTGCGACTGTAACAAATTTGTATATAAATAAATATTCGTCAAGGACGGTAAGTTTTGGTTTGTATCTTAACATCTACCACAGACACATTATTGACGTACAAAAGAATCATTTTTTATTTTCTTATGAATAAAAGAAGTCTCAAAACTATTTGGTCGTTGGATTAATTAATGAAGTTATTTACAAAAGAGAGACAGTATCAGTGATGACAAGACAAGAGTGTTGTACTATCAATGAAAAAGGGATTAGACTGATTATTGATAATCCATTTTCTTTTCTGTATGCGATTTAAATTTTCTTCTATAATGAAATTCTTATAATAAAGGAGAAAAAGACTAATTTAAAGTAAAAATTTACATTAAATTGACACACTTTGAGCATAATAAGAATAATATTTTTCGTTGTTATCTCGAGGTAAATTAAGCTACTTTGATACTAAATTGTTGGGGTGTGGATGATATAAAGACGATATCTTTTGTATTTTATGTGTATGTATTTTTGGGTTGCTTCAAGAAAATCTATAACCGTATAAAGTTTTCAAATTAGATTCAATAAATTTCTTGTCGAAATCGTCAAAATAAAAAGAAATGAAAATGGGCAACAAATTTACTTTTATATTTTTCTAGTTTTTCTTTATCTTAATATAGATTTTTATTTTTGTTTTTCTTCTATTTTTAGGTAAGTTTTCGAATTTGGTAAAGCTTTTTTATGTGCGCGCTTGAATGTGTTTGAACCAAAAATAAAGTTGAGTGAGTAAATTATTTATATGTAAGTTTATGGGTGGTGTAAACCCAAATCGATATAGTTTCAGTGTTAATCTGATATAGTTGTTTTATGTAATATCTGTAGAACTTTGGTCACATTAGAGTATAAATTAAAAGTTGTATACTAAAGTTTTGTGAAAGATAGTGAATATATTGAACTTTAAGAATTACTTGTTTTAAGAGAACACTAAAACCACACATACAGCTTAAAATACAATAATTAATTCATATATACACAACTAATAAATTATTAAAGCAAAATGTCTTTGACAGTCGTCGGAGAGTAAGCAAACTGAATAAAAAAAAATTGTATCAATAAAAGTGAAATTAAGCAGATAAATAAATATTTTTTTGAAGAAGAACCCAAAACAACAACACACAAAAGATCAAAAGCTTAATTTATTTGAACTTTAACATTATGTATTTATACATATATTTTAGCATTTGTGTATTCGTTTTTCTAAATACGATTGTGTGTGTGTGTATATAATACAAACCAGAATACAAGGAAAAATATAACAAAAATGTTTGTGTGCTCACAAGACTGGAAACAGCAGCAGTAGCGACATATAAACCATATATATGTATGATGCTACTGACTTGTGCAGACAAAGCTTTTTATTCTTGCTTTAATTGCGTACATATATATGTTATCAAAATGAAAGGAAAACAATATTCCATCCTTTTAAAGGGAAGTTTTGTTTTCAGAAAGGTATATATAAGATAATGCGTGTGCGAAAAATATTTTCCGTTTCTGTTATCATCATTTACTAACTACCCTAGAAACCTAATAAATCGTTTGGGATTTTATTACGTTTTTCTTTTTAAAAATATATTGGGAAATTTCCGGTAGTTACATCGATATACATAAATATTTAACTGGAACACGTTTCACGTATACTTTTATGCTAATTTTAGTCGGTTATATAGTTGTGCTATATTTTTTATATCTTAAAAATCACAAAAAATTGCCTTTATATCTCTAATATACGATTAAGTGTCAATATAACATTTCCCATTCTGATAAGATAACAGAGACACACGTTCGCAACAAAATATATGGTGTGCGATATACATATATTATATTAATCGAGTATCTCAGCTGGTATTTATTTTTAGTATATAGCTTGGGCCGCATTTAATATTGACAAATTATGTGTGTATTTAAAGGTGTGCCGCGCATCGAAACACAATATCGTATACATACCAAATTGTGCTTATATAGCCAGCCTACGCACATTTATTTCCGACAGCTTATTGTACCAAAACAAATATGTTTCGATTTGTGACTGTTTGTATTTATTCCGAGGTAGTTGACTTAATAATAACAAACCTAGCCAAAATGAGATCATATTGGCTGACAAAAATTTTGACAAGTTAAATATAAATAATTATTTTGTGTATAAATATATTTTTAAGAAAAGTCATCATTTTCCGCACAAATCCATCATCCAATAATATTTTTCTTTATTTCAGTTGTCACCATTTTTTTTAAAATGAATTCGCTCTAAAATAAAATCAAACCTCCTTATAGACATTTATAGACTCACTTATATACGTAAAAATACATGAAATGAATTTTCTTTTTTAACGTATAAGGGTGAAAAGTATACAAAAAAAAATTGTATATAAAACGGCTCATTTAACATAATTTATATTAAAATATCATTCAATTGACATTTTCACTCTTGACTGAAAATGATGGAATATTTTATACATATTTTCTATATGGCAAAAAGGACAACAAGAAAATTTTGAAACTAAAAAAAGTTATTGTGATCTATTAGTAAATGCTATTTTTTTTAATTTTCCAAGGTATTTTGATTTGGCATATAAAACACCATATAATGTGTACAATTTAATTATTATAATTAACTGGACAGTAGATTGCTATCGTGTTTTATCACTTGCTAAATAAAGTGCACTTGGTTTCGAATGGTTTACTCTCGATTCGACCACTAGCTTCACTGAAGCATGAAAAAGAAAACAAAATTTTATATTTGATAAATTGTTTAAATTTGGAAATGATAGATGATTAAATTATTGGTTTTCTTTCGCATTTAGGGATTGAAAATATGTTAGATAATTTCCAAATTTAGATGATTCTGTTAATCACGTCTCTTACGAGCTTTTATCTGCATTGAAAACTTCAGTCCTTTCCTATCGATTATTTCGTATGGAAGCCGAGATTACTGTTCCTTCCTGAATTAAACTACGATAACATTTTGTTAATTGTTCAAATTTCTTTTTGATAGATTTTAAAATTAACACATTTAATGTTTTTGATTTAAACCAATAAACCGTCAAACCCAACCTCACAAGTTAACCTTCCACATACATAATCACTCCAAGTATATTGATAAGACATGTATATATGTATATATTTTTTAAACGTTAAGTTTAAGTTTTTTTTTTTCATAAATATAAACAGTTGTGTAAAGATAACAATTACATCCTCTGTATACACATATCTAAAACGGAAAAACATAAACTGCGTGCAATTTTTTTTATGTATTTCAAAGACGTGCGGAAACATTACGAATATTTCAATTTTCTTCTCTCATCGCATCATGTCGGTGTCATTAAAATTCCATTAGACGTAAATGAATCAATATATTTTGACGTAAATCATTCGTATGTAGAGATAAAATAAGCGTCAAGGTGAAAAATTTTTCAGTTCACCGAAAGAAAAATAAATGAAAAATTTTCTTTTTGATCTCATATAATTTTTGTGTGTGTTTTGTATATAAATATGAAAATTATATAACTAGTTTTTTGTTTCGAAAAGATTTCAAAATCCGGCTAATTTCTACCCAGATTGAACCACTCATATCTCCAAAGTATATATATTTATATCATATGAAAATCTCACACATGTCATTAACCCAAAATTGTTTTATATAACACAACACAAAAAAAAAAACATGGTGTTAGTTGGGTTTTTCACAAATCAAATATTTCTATATACGTGATATCTCAAAATATGAGCCGAACAGAATGTGTTGTCTTGCTAGTGTACTTTAAGCCATACATCCCTAAAGATGTACGAGTGTAATATTTATGCAGACAAAAAGAAATTAAAAATGACGAGACTTGATATTATTACCAAAATCATTAGAAATCCCCCGCACTATTCGAAATTTTTCGGCGAAAGCATATCCAAAAATAAAATTGGTTGGGGTGTTTTATTTTTAATATAATTTTCCATTTCTTCTCAGCATTTTGAATTAATTTTATTTAATTTTCTATTATATTTTCCAAACGGCAATACGAGAGAAAATGGGGAGAAGAGTATATTCGAAATTATCCAAAAAACGAATCGAAATTATAAAAGGATAAAGAGAGATGGTGTATGGAGGTGGTTTTTGGTTTTATTGAATAAAAGATTTTCCAAAAAAAAAGAAAAAAAAATGAAATCATCTTCACTTTTCTTTCTTTGTATGCTTTTAGGGAATATGTATCCATGTATATATGTTGATTATATTGTCGTTGTTATGTCACATTCTCTAAATATATTCCAATTATCCGAAAGCAAATCAAATTATATTGTATATAGACATGGTTAGGTACTGTATATACAGTTTGTGTGTGGATAGGGTTCATCCTAGTTATATGTAAAGGTTAGAAGTTAGATGAGCTTAAATTGATTTCTAGTAATTGATATCTATATATATACATGATATACAAATTGGGTGATGTAATTTTATATATTTATATGTGTAATCGGTTTTGTTTGCACATATGTATGTAGAGTTTATTTACGGCTTCTGTGGGTAGAAGAATCGTTTTTTCATAAATCTTTAAATAATATCTTTATCAATGTTCTTAATTATCAACTTGTTCGGACTTTTATTATTATTGTCAAAGTTTGCTTTTCTTCAATGAATTTATTAGATAATTGGAAATTCTCATCGTCATTTTATTTTCATTATCGTAATTTAAACCTGATACTTTTTCGAAAATCAATAAAAATTTGTTAAATTTAGAATTTTTAAGAAATAATACTTGATATCTCTCCAGAAAAAATATAAATCTTTTATTTTCTTAACTTTTTATGACCATTTATTAAGATCAGCCAGAGAGAATGGCCCTAGCCGTATGTATATATATACGTTAGGACTTTATACTACAATATATTAACCTTTTTTTCTGTTTTAGTTTAATGTCCTGAAATAATTGGACTTCATACCATCCACTTTTCGCACATAATAAAACACATTTTCATCTCGTTATCTAAATGTTTGCACCATCTTTAAGACAACAAACAACAACAAAATTTAAGTTTTTATCTCTCGTCTCAATATGGAACCAAATAAAAAAAACATTGAAAAACTCAATTTATAAATTTACATTTTTTCACATTTTCCAAACCATTTTCTTTGTTGTTTTTTTTTTCATTGTGATTTCGATAACTTTTTCTCTATATAAATTCTGAATCCATAAAAAATCATTGTTATTATTTTTGATTGGTCTTAAATGGATAATGACTTACTATATAATATATTCGTATATGTATGTATCTATGCTTACAAACACAAACATTATATTCTTGTTATCATTATAATTTTCTTGGAAAACATAAAATTAATGATGATAACATACAATGTAATATTATATATCTATATGTACTATGTGTTTTTTATAATCTACGAAGACCACAACATAAATCGTGACATTTTCTCCGTTTTACAGATCATATAATATACAATCTATAAAACATAAAAACTGATTTTATTTTTCCGATAACAAAATTGGGTTATATTTTATCACGTGGATTTTACCCATTCTATATATTGTCCAGAATATTTTTTTCCATGATAGATATTCGTGACGTACCAATTTCAATTGTTTCACAACCCATTTACTTTTGTTTGATATACTCATAACTTCCTATTTTTGTTCCTAGTTATATAATTGAGAAATGTTATATTTCGTAGAATGGACCACACATGTACCAAAAACCCAGCAAGCTGTCAAACACCCAGTATGCATATATATAATCTACATAAAAGAAATAATTTTATCTAATTTAAATAAAAAAAATATTTTTAATTTTCTGTGAGTTGTTTGTTCGATAACAATATCTAATCTAATAAAATATCCACATATATAACTGTAACTGTGTGTTTTATCAGACACAGCAGTCCATTTCCAACATAAATAAGATGTACATTTTTTTTTATAAAAATGTACATCCGTCTAAATATTTATTAACTGGAATGGGAAAATGAAAAAATAGCGAGACGATGGTTTGGTTTGATTAAATGTGCTGGTAGACGGGACAATTTTAATAATAAACAGAAATTTATCAAAATGAAATTATGTTTAGAATATTTTGAAAATATTTAATACATTTGTGACAGAATATGTTCGAATTCTTAGAGTAATTTATGTGTAGTATCTTTCAGATCTCTTAAAAATAAATAAGCAGACATTTCTTGCTTATTTCCTAAATTGGTTAGCAGTCAATCTACAAAATCAAGTAATCGAATTATTTAAACATATTCGATTCACGAAGAAAATAAAAAAAAACATTACTAGTAGAGGGATAAACGTGACAAATTTAGTCCAGCTAATTTAATCATAAGTTGGACGTAGTCCCTTTTCAATTTATAAATAATAAGACGGAAAATGATCACAAATTGGTATTTTTATGTAAAACTTTTTTTTTTAGATTATTATCTGGCCAAGCCTCCTTCCAAATCAGCAATTTAAATTGTGCCACTGGTAAAGATTAACAAACTGAAAACGATTAGACAGAAAAACAGCAAATGCTTGCTTTCTATAATAAATAAGCATATTCCATTCCAATTTGTCACCAATTATAACAAGATTTTAATTTAAATTAAACAAAAATAAGTTTTAAAATTTGTTTAATTCTAAAAGAATAAATTGGTTTGTTTATTTGATAGTAACTATTATCGAAAATAACATTAGTACATAGTTAATTATTTTTGAACCGCAACCCAGCCACCTATTTATGCGACGAATGATTGTTCTTAGGGTGTTGTAGTATTGATGTAGTATGGATGTAGTATTTTCTATTATATTCTCAAACTCAACCTTTGACTAGTTCGATATTATTATCCTCAAATTTAAAATAATGTCTAACAACAATAAAATAAATTAAATGTATTGAAACATCCAACCCCTATCAACCATACAATAAACAAAATTTGTTAATTAATCGGATATATAACCAAAATTTATATTCCAAATTCAATAAAATGAACTGTTATCGACAATTTTAAATTAGATCAAAATCATAATGCACAGTCAATTAATTTTATCATTCGAAACTAGGTTAACTGATCTGTCAATAAAATTTTATTTATTTCAAACCGAAAAACCCCTAGCTACATTTTTATTTAATCTTACTATATTGAAACAAGTGTGTCACAAAGTCAACGACCCAAACTGATCGCGAACAAAAACAAAGAAAAACAAAAATCATGATCATCTGATATATTTTATCGCCTAGAGGGAAATAAATAATCGACCAACAAAAAATAAAATATATTCGCATTTTAATGATCGCATTATTGACAATAACACCACAACGGCAACAACAAAATACTTTTTAACAAAAGAATAACACAGAAATTACATAAAAATTACCGTTGCTTTTTTTATTTACCGTTTTAACTTGTTTAAGTCAGAACAACAACAACTATATATTATTATTATGTATTCCCTTTAACTTAGTTTTGCTGTTGTAATTGGTGCTGCCCAAAAAAAAAGTTTCAAAACATAAAGAACAAAATACGAATTGATATTTTTTTTCCGTGCTATCGACTCTTATATATGTCAAACACATGAATATTTTCAACTTCCGCCATTTCACTCAACCATACAAGATGTCTTCTTTTTCATATCGATCCCAAACTCGATATTACGAAATTAAGTATACACATAAAAGAGATTTACATTTTTGTAAAAGTATGCTCTCTTCAATAAATACCGTTAATTTGACCGATCGTTTAACGGTAGTTTTTCATGTTATTTGTTGATCTCGCATGACGTAATTTTTTATTTTATTGTTTTTTATTAATCAACGTGCGCATAAATAAGATAACGAAAAAGAGATGGGATGCTAATGAGATATAAAATTGCAAAATAAAAGCGACACTAAAATATAGGGAGTAGATTGCGTACTAATTATTTTGACATATTATGTTAACTAAAAATAAAAAAAGTTGTTCATACTAGTTTTTTTTTTGCAAATATAAAGTTGGTCCAAAACAATTTGATTTGCTTTCTTTTTATGGAAAACTTGAAAAGAGAAAAATAAAAGTTTTTCTTGGTAAATTATTTATTGGATTTGATCTTCTTTCATATTATATATATATTGTATTATATTTGATGATATCAAATTCTCATGTGGAAATGTAAAAGTTTTATTTTTATTGCTAGTGGTGTAGTTAAAAGACTTGAGAGTTAAAACGTCTTTTATATAAGACTGTAAGTATATAGAGTAGATAGCAATAATAATTATTTAAGGTCTGTGAACTGAACAAGTTTTATATAATATATATATTTATATACATTAGTATATAAGAAACACGTTTAACTGGAGTATCCGCCATTTTGCACATATACATCTGTATATCTTCTGTGTCACTTGATTCCATTTTATTTTAGATATATTGAAAAATTTTACATTTAATTGAAAATCAAATAAAAAGGAAAATTGTGTAATCCGAAGATAAAATATACGACGGCAAATTTTTCAATTTCTGGATGATGTATGCATGTATATTGAAAATTGAATTATTGTGTAATTCGAGTAGTGTGTCTATATACAAAGAATAATTCTAGTCGATAGTTTTTGTTTAATTTAAGTGCTATGCGAAGAATGGCGCCACAATATATGTATAATATAACACTTAGAAAATTGATATCTTTAAGCGGTTTTTAATTCGATTCGCTTATCAAAAAGTAGAATTCAATGAAATTTAGTATTTTATAGAATCCTACATTTTGTATATGTTTGTCGATATTAACTCCCGACGACTAAATTATTGTTTTGTATGTGGTGTGTACGTTCTATTCAGAGAACACAAAATAAATATTCGTTTTCCCTTGGCTATCATCATCGTAATAGAAAATGGTAAAAAATTGAAAACAATCATGGAAAAGTATGATGAAAAACCCAAATACCCACTTGCTTGTTTTGAAAAAATCGTATATCAACGACCAATTTATCTAATATAAATATAAGGGTGCACAGGAACAGTTTTAGTCTTCAATTTATCACAAATAAATAGAAAAAGTCAAAGGTTGTAAACAATTTGGAAATTGATTTGCGGTTTATTTTCTATATATACAAAACATAATGTACTTGTGTGTATCTAACCCAAGCGAAAAACCACATTAGGTACAATGAATAAAAAAAATCTTGTCATTATATGGAAATGTATCCCAAATTTTTAATTTTTCTTATACATATATTACAACACTAGAAGAGTTTTATGTATTTTTCATGATGATAGATTTTCCTTTTTGTTACATCTCTTTAGAATAGAAAATTATTTATGTTAATCGACGATGATTTTCCCCGGAAGTTAAATCGAAGTTTATGATGATAAAATTGAAAAACATGTATGCATGTACAATACAGATGAGGTTAACCTAAATAGGATTAGCAGATGTATGGCCATGGAATTTTGTATTGTTTTTACATTATATATTGTGAGGTGCGAGACAAGTTACAGTTTATGATTTGATTTCATTTTTGTGGTTTGCACAAAATATAATATGTTTTGTTTTATTTTATTTTTTTTGTTAAATTTAAAATTTGTGGCTTTTGGTTCGCCATGTTGAAATGGTAAATTTAGAGCTTGATTAGATTTCTGTTGCTTAATAGTTTAATGTGGTGTAGCGATAATATAATTTATAGAGTTGGTGAAACTTGCTTCAATATATAGACTTCTATTCAAAAATTAATATTTTTATTTAATGTGGCAAAATAATCGTTTGATTTCGTGTTTATATTGCTAATGTATTTTTTTAGATATTTCTTAAAATTTGAGTAGTATATGGTTGCATAATTGCTCCCAAGACTGTTGGAGTTAAAAGTAAAGTGTTCTGTTCTACATTGAACTCTCTGGCACAACCATTCTGAGAAACTTGCCTTTAATACATGTCTATAGTGAGAGTATAAGGCATAAGCTCTAGAGTTGCCCCAGTTTGAATATCAGCTGTAAAATCAATACAAATTTTTATAAATCTGTTTTTCTCTTTTATAATACCAATATTATTTTGCGAATAACTTAAATAACTTTTTTTTTTAATAAATTAAACAATTTATTTTTCTGTTTCACATTCAAATCAAAACCCATCCAATTATTTTCAATAGCACAATAATTCAATGTCTATGTACAAAACTTTTATAAACAATAATAAGATTAATTCTTAAATGGTTAAGTTGCTTGCATTTTAAGAACATATTATTTTCTATGGATTCTCGAACCACCCAACTACTAAATCATAAGAATTATTATTGTTCTATTGTAATTACATTTTTTTATTGACTTTCTCATGCTGTGCTGCAGTACACATATATACAACTATGGTATTTATATTCTTGACTGATCATTATATATAACTCAGAAACAAACAAATTATAAGAACAAAAACAACGGTATTCATTATCACATCTTTTTCAAAATAAAATGAGAAAAATTTATTAATGAGTTTATAATGACATTTTTCATTATTTTGTATATAAATATATAAGATTCGCCCGAATATTTTGATAACAGAAGAAAATTACTTCCTGTTTGTTTATATCGATCATAATTTAGTGATAAGGCAAAAATGTTTTCATCGGTTTATGGAACAATGTTTAGATAGAGATTATAATAAGGATATATATTCACAAATGTTTGATTTCCGCCTAAATCATTATATAATGTTGAATGCTAATTATATTTTTTGTACACAGTCTGTGTGTGAAAATTCGCCAAATTCTATACGGTTTGATGATTTTATTTTTTTTTGTTAACTTTCCAATATAAAATTTAGCGAATAAATTGAAGGGTTCTCAATTTGGAAATGAATGGCTGAATGATTGGAATTAAACTATATAATCTTGTTGTATTAAACTAGATAAGAGAACAAGTAAAGTAATTGCGGTTGTTATTTGTTCCGTGAAATAAGCAGTACTTGTGCAAGTTCAAAAATAGTTAAATAATCATAAAAATATTGTAATTTTTCATCGTGCAGTTTCGTAAATTAACATAACTTTTCATTCCCATGGAAATAAATATAATTTTTTACCATTACAAATTTAGGTCGTAATATTATGTTTTAAATCACACAAAAAAAAAATGCGGGAGCCGAAAATATATTTTAAGAAGGCGAACATCACCATCGCATAACCTAATTCTCCATGTTTCTCTTGTTCGGCGATGCCAAATTATATATTAAATTTCATATACAATTCATCATCATTTGATGTTTATAAATTTTCCTATATATACGCTTATATGTGGGATAAATAAATTTTATCATATATTACAAGGCAAAATAAAATTCTTGGTTCTAATCCAAAAAAAAAAAAATATATATATAGTAAGCAAACAGATACATAAATTAATATTCATCAAGAAAAACCCTTTTTCTTTTCGAATATTTGTGTCACAAAATATGTGTTATCCTTATATATCGATCGATTTGCTAGCTGCTGTGTGCAAAATAAATAATAATAATTATCACTCGAACAGCCCTAGTCCTATATATGTTTTGTGTATAATCATTCAGCTCCGCAATGTTTTTATCTATTTCGTGTACCCTAAAAACCAATTTCACTATGTATACTAGAATTTATTTACAAACAAACAAGCGCAACAGCAGAGCAACACGATAAAAATATGATGAGTGTCTTAAAGAAAATATTCGTATCGAGATATCTCATCTCCACCAAAAATGTATATATTTGTGTACACGTACATAAATACGCTTTAAGAAATATATTTTTATGTACATGTATATACAAAAGGATGTGGAGTAAGATATATATATATAATCCTCGTTCCATCTTATATATGTATGTATGTGTGTATAACGAACGATCTGAAGAAAAATCTAATTCCCTTAAGAAATTTTATTTCTTAATATTAAAGATAGTAATGACGATTTTTATATATATATATGTTCTTTAAGATTTTGGTCCATACAAAATAAAACTGAAAAAATAACAAGATTTCTTTGTTGTTGCTGTTGTGTGTGTGTGTATGGATGAATATAAAAATAATGATAATCTTAAAGGAACGAAAGGAAAAAAAATGTATTCGTAGAAGGTAATGGGGTGCTTAAAGACCGTTAAATATATACTTGGGTTTAATCTTTTTCCAGTCGTACCAATTTTATCTTGTTTTATGTTTATTTTGGTTTAGATGAATATTGTCTGAGGTGGTTGTATATCAGCATTAAAATAAATTTGATTTCACCATCAATTAGCGAGTTGGTGTGAAAATCACATACCCAAAGTACATTACACTTTGAACCACAGTATGATGCGAGCGATTCGATTAGGAAATTTATTAAATCGAAAATCTACTTTAAACACAAACGGTTTCCTTCCAATGTATATACATACATAAAATATCCACTTTACACACCATCATTATCAATTTTTCATTTTTTCCAGAAGCAAAGTGTTTTTTCTTCATTTTTATCCTTCACATACTATGCTCGCTTTTCATTTTTTTTTTCGTATTTCCAAAATGATAAATAATGAAACTTAAAACATAATTTATATTTATAAACGAAGATGGAGAGATGGAAAATTGTTTTCACAACAACAAATATGATTTTGTTTAAAAATAAAGGGTTGATTTTCATCCACATCCACTATACGTGTATATCGTAAGTATGTACAACAGAGTTCTTTTAATTTATTGTCTTTATATACAAACGGATTTTTTTTTGTCTAACAATAATACAAATTTTCTCTCTATATTATATTTTCATTGTGTCTCTATTGTATTTTTTATGTTATATTTTTATATTTTGTATTGTGATTTAAAAATAGAAAATTTACTCGGAAAATTGTGTGTATATTATTAATATACACGTAAAGGTATTCAATCAAAAAAATATTGTTTTGTGAGCAAAGCCAGGAAAATATTTATGACTTGTTTACTTACTATTAAATGATTTAGTTGTATAATACCTAGTAAAATGTATATTGATTTTATGAAAAGCCAGATGGAAATCATCTTATCCGTCATTCTTGATAAATGGTCAAAAATAAATCGTTAGTCTCAATTTATTTGGGTAAATAAGTTATCGTGATGATGGGTTGTGTTGCATAATCAATTTAAATCAAATTATATTTTTGACAATTTGATATAAATTCCAGCGTATCGTAATTCATGAGTTTTCTATAATATTCTAAGAATGTATTTATAGTCTGTTACCATAAAAGATAGGAGCTCTAGAGGTCAAAATATTTATGTTAGTTTGGTTGGATGACAGGCTTCTTGATAATTCAAAAACTTGTCGGTACAACAGCCAATATCCAAAATGTTTGTGTATATTCTATGATTCGGCCAGCATTATAAAACCTTTGCAGAAAACTTGTTGATTACATTGACACTTGCTGTTGTGCTTAACAGACTGAATTTCCCAGTTGTCATTCATTCCTTTCTTGATGACTAATTTTTGTCAAGCTGGTTCAACCATGGTTGATTGATAATTTTTTAGATTGCTTTTGTGTTAGAATTAATTTATGATCAGGAATCGCTAACATTTGGGGTCACTTTATAAGATTTTAAAATCAAGCTTTCAAAGCTTCAGGTTATAATTGTTTTTTTAAATAATTTTTGTAATTTTTATCTCGAGTCTCTAATTTTTTAAAATTGTAGAATTTGGGATACTGACTCACTAATATTATTAGAAAATGTTAAAACTGAAAACTTAAGATGTCGTTGCGGACGCTTTTAGAAATTCATCTTCTATAACTTTAATTTAATTTTTTAATTAGTTCCAGATTTTTAATTTCACATTTAATTTTTGATTTCGATTTCTTTAAACTATTTTAATTTTATTAAAGTCGTTATACTTTTAATCTTTACTAGTAATTATTTAAACTTTCACTATTTACGAAAATCATAATTAAATAGTTAATTAATTACTTAATATCATACGATTGTGTTTATTTAGGCATACGTTCTACTTAGATTAGCACTGAATGACTAAATATTATTTCTTCTGTTTTTCAATACAATTAGTAAAATAAGCGGACAGATTAAAAATAATGTTTTCCAAAGTATCAAAGCTCTATGTATAAGTACCTCCTAAACGCCTAGGAGAAGACAATAAATTATATTCTCATGAAAATTGAAATTTCCATACAAATAAATATCTCGCTATAAAATTAACCACCGTTAAAACAAATAGAGTGCGACCATTAACGTAATTACTATGAAAAATAATAATTAATTATTACAAAATTAAAGATCAAAATCATTTTCGGGTTGCAAAAAAAAAAAACAGAAAAATAAGTTAAGAAAATATCATAAATGTTTTCTCTAGAGTACGCCGCTCGATGTCGTTCAATTATGCATATTTTCCAACACAGGTGGATACAATATCGGCTCATAGCCAAGAAAAATGTTTGTTCATTATATATAATATATGCAAGGTGAATATATATAATACATTACAAATTTTTCATAATACTAAATATATATTTTCCACCACATTATTTTATTTCGCGGGTCATCTTAGTCACAATGTCGTAAACAATAAAATAAAAAAGAACAACACAAAAATTTGTCAGAATACTCAATTGGTTTTTAGTTAATTATCTTATATATCAAAAATGATTGTTTTCATATCGTGTTTAGGTCACCGATTTTCTGTGATATTAATCGTTCGTCTAATAAAAATGCCATGCTTTCTTTGCACACACAAGTTCAAAGACAATAAAAAGTCTTTGAACGAGCAAAATTAACAATATATACATATAAGCATGCTGTGTATTTTAAACCACAAGACATAAGAGAGAAATGAAATAAGTAATCAAAAACACCTTGTCTTATTTATATATTCGCTTATATAAGAGGAGAAGATGTATCATTTACAAATAAAAAATGAAAGATGTTTATTGTTTTGTTTATATGAATATACATACAGTCGTGTAGTATAATACCGTGTGACTCTTCATATGGTCATGTACACAGAGCAAATATAAATATTTTAATCCACTATAAAAGCGCGCTAATTATGGCGATGAGAGACGATGATGAATTAAAACGTATTTAAATGTACATATGTATGCACGTGTCCAAGAAGACAATTTTCTTATATTTTTTCGTTAATTGTGAGCAAGATTCAATTAATCATATTTAATTATGTGTGATATAATATATATTTTAAATCTAGTAGTAATATACGAGTAGAACAATTCAGTAATCCGCTATTAAAATTTTAAACTTCTCGAAATTTTTATGAATAACGAGTCATAATTCACCTGAACGATATTAACACGCTAAATAAAACTGTCAGTAAGCTATTTTCAATTTTATAAACACTTTCGGTGTTCAAGTTATAAAAATGTGAAACTGTGGGTATTCGAATAGTTTTGGTTGGCTAATAAAATATTTTAATTGGTTTTATAACAGCGCGCGCGCATTTTGGATACAGATAGGTCAGCACCATACCATATACTCAATCATATATATAACATCATCGTCATTTTAATATATATTCTATTTAATTCCGAATATATAAAAAAATGTTTTCAAACACAATTATTTTGACAGACGAACACACAAAAAAAAAAGAAAAGAAAATTCTTAAAAGTTTTTCTTTATTATTTTGCTTAAGATAATTATTATTTTCCAGAGTTAGGCAAAATGTCAAAACAAGATAACAAAATTTGTTGTTTGTGTTTTACGGCAAAATTAAATATGTGTGTGTGTGTACAGATGGGTATAAAAAAAATTAGGAGTGAATGCTGATCTCGTAATTTTCGTGGGAACTTATCATTTGGCCTGAACTCAATAACATAAATTTTTCACAACCATGATGGTACATATAAAATATATAACAGATAAATTAAGTCTAATAACTCAATCGAATATTCGTTTCATTGCACGCTACATGGTTTTAAATTAATAAATTTAATTACTTCATTTACATATATTATGTAGTGTATGTGTACCTACAGTGTATATGACAAATTATATGAATAATTTTTCATAAATTTAAAAAACAATTATTATTAAATTAAATTAATCACGTGACTTTTATACGTCTCTACACTACATACATTAGTTTATTATTTAATCTAATTAAAAAATAAAAACTATATAAAAAATAACAGAAGCGAGCGAGCAAAAAATATTTTTTCTTTTTATTTTCGTTTGAAGAAAAATTTATGTATTCGTTTATGATTTATAACTGACATTAATTAATCTTAAAAATTATAAATTTACTAAAAAAAAAGTAAATATTATTTTTTCACTATAAATTTTCATTTGAAGCACTTTTCATATATGTATACGAGTCGAGTACATATAGCATCATATATTATGACGTGTGTAGTGTAAGGTGTTTTGTGTTTTTCTTTTCTGGATATTTTTACTGTTTTGATTGAAATAATTTTTTAAATGGGAGTTAGGATTATAAATGGGATTTAATAATAGATGTAGTATTTTCTTTCTGTTTTTAGTTTATAATTAAAATTTGTGATGATGATGTCAAGATTTTGTATTTTCAAAGTTTACAAATATTGGAGGTATTCTTCTGAACTACCAGGCGTAAAATTATTCATGTTGGTGGAGAAAGTAAAACAAGAAGTTATGGTATAGAGTCTGATGAGTTTGTTCTGTGTTCTATTAAATCTATTATTTCATTCGTTAATTTATTGTTCTGTAAGGCTAGGCATTATATAACTCCAGATTGTATAAAATGATAATTCACAAAAAACTATATATAAATTATGTTTATAAAGTGATATTATCAGAAGAATTTTAGAAATTATCAGAGCCTACCACAATGGGCCCATTATGCAAACTTAGGACTTCATCCAAGGTCATAAATGCGTTCTGTATCCTTAGTAAACTAAACTGGAGTAAGTTTAAACGGTTTACAGTTGGCAGACACCCTAGTTATCTACACCCAAGTTATCTACTAAATTAAAAGCTGAAATCACACATTAGTGCAGTATGTCTCCAAACTTGTAGAGGCTCTCAGATTATACGATGGACAGTGGTACCAAAGCCAGCACCATGTTCAGAGAGAGAGCTGCAAAGAATAACAATTATTCGGATATCCAATTGAGCAAGTCTGGTGAGAACTACACGTCTCATGATGGATATACTCAAAGAGCCGAGAAACAATTTACTTAAATTTGGGTAGATTCCACAAAAGAATTATTTTCTAACGTCTTTATTGTGCAAATCATTCAATTATTTAATCTGAGTTGTTGGTTATATGTCTGTTACAATTCCAGTTGTTCTATATGCTTATATCCTCATTAAGAATAGCGACTAACTTTCTTTAATTTTTTCTATTTTGCGTTCTGGTTCCAGTCGTCTCGGTTGAAAATAGTTAGCTCAATATGACGTTGGAACTCAAAGTACTCCAATCTTGTGCATCTTAATTCCTTTTTATTAAATAAATTAAGGATTTTAAGCGCCAACAGATCCTCACTAGTTGTTCGAAGTTTTGTATTAATACGTATAAGCTATTAATATTCGTACGTCCACATAAGCTAATGTTTCAGTTTCTGTATAAATTATAATTAAATATTCATTGTTATAAGGATGAAGGAAGTGGTTTTTAAAATATATATGTTACATGATTTATCTCTTACACAATATATCATACTAATATCGATCGTATTTTATAAAATATATTTTTTACTTATGTTCGTAAGATTAACTATGTCAGAACGTATAATAAACCATTTCTTGTTCCATATATTCATACACAAATACACACACCACATCATACATCCATTCGATCCATTAAAGCATAATAAAAACATCCATTTTTATGATTCAAACGTTATTTTTTAGTGTTTTTATGCTCCAGTCCATATTAAAAATTCCATTTAGTTTATGGCATACCCCAGAACAAAAAACTGCATTATTCTCACTGAGTTTGACTTGAAAAAAATTTAAAAAAATAAAAAAAAAATAAACAACAACCACCACCAATTTTTAACTATAATCAACCATAAAAGTATGTACTATAAAAACTCAATATACATAATGTTTTTGTAAAAAATAACATTTTTAATGCGATAAAAACTATAAACTATCGTCGGATATATAATATCATATATAAAGTTGTCACAATCTATTTTGTTTATATCGAAAATTAAAATAAATAAAATAAAAACTAATAAAATTTATAGTTTTATAGTTTATGAGCTATATATATATATATATATAAATAATTAAAATCTCTTAATTAAATTTAGTTATAAATTTCATAGTTACACACACGACTATATAACTAATATTGCAATTGACATTTTAAATTCAAGCAGAATTAAAATCAATGCATCCCTCGCACCACCACCCCTGAATTCGAATCAGTGTGTGATAGGATGAAAATTAGTATTTTTTCTTGTAAATTACATTATTTATCCAAACACACGTCTACATACGAATATGTTATAAAAAAACACACATGTACAGATAAATCAATTAGTTCAAAAGTTTGTAAAAATCTTTTTGTTGTTGTTGTTTTGAAGCTTTTAAAGTTTAGTATTATTTTGTGGACTCGATAGATAATTGTTTGGAAAAACAAAGTTTTTAATGAAAACTTTGTTCTAGGCTACTGGCATATAACGTGAAATGTGGCAACAAATTTCTAGATACAATTCAATTAAATGCCGAAACAAAATATGTACATAAATTTTTTCTGTGGTTAACTGAGTTGGAAATTTGATTATATTTTGAATCTGAGATTTTTTTTTTGTTTTGATAGTGAGTGTATATGTTTATGTCTGTGGTGAATGAATGAAAATTCTATTTTCAAAAATAATGTGCTAATATATTATTATTCTATTTATTTTCAGGTGAGTCACATTTTTACGCCTTTGCTATTTAAAAAATATATGTTATTTGTCTTTGAAACAAATTTATTTCGTAAGTACCAAAATTGAAGACCACACCAATGGTTATTTTTAATTATATGTAAATTACATGACATTTTGTCGTTGTTATATAGATTAGTGGAGAGTTATTTCAATTTTTAGTAAGATGACCTAACAATTTTCTCGAGTAATTTATTTATGTATTTTCATTTAAAAAAATTAATTATCATTATTCTCAGCAAACTATATAGATATTATTCTAACATTTTAAGTGCAGAGAGAGAATAGAAATCGAGAACAAGATAGAAGTCAATTCCAAGATACTTTAATCAGCTAATATAATCAATATTGCAACAATCAGTACGATATATAATGAGTAGAAGAAGTTTTGGGACCTTGCTGTGTAAGCTACCTTTTTATTTCAATTTATAAATAGAACTAGTCTCGATTTAAAATAGTAAAAGGCGTAACACGAGTCTTCTGAATTCCATTATCTACAGATCTCTCACGTTTTTGTTAGTTTAATTCGTAAATAAAATAAAAATGAACTAGCACAACCCCTTACCCCAGTTCACTTTACTATCAATGGTGTCCAAAAATTCGAACAATAAACTCATATATTGATGGGACTAATGTTGATTAGTATTCGAATATTAAAATGTTCTAAAAATTATGTAATTCTGATGCTAACCGATTGTTTAAGACCTTCAAAGTCATAATCTGGCTAGAGTGGAATAGGTCTGATCAAAGGAAAAGTTACAAATATAAAATAGAACAGATCTATTTATAATAGAAAACACTTTAAAAATAATTCTATAGTTTATTGCTAATGTATGCTTCACATATGTAAGTAATGAATCCTTATTTGCAAATGTGCTTGGTCGAGATAATTTTGCCTGTTGTGTTAAAATTGTGTTCTCTAATAAGCTTAAGCATATTGAGGAACTGGGTTTGTTCTTAGGTCACATTTTAATGATTATCAGTTTCGTAAAAAAATCAAAATACAATACCCTCCATGACCATTATTACATAACTTAAAACGTTTACATAACTTTAAGCGAGGATCTTGACAATATCAGCACCTCTTAACTCTAAATTTCTATGTGTTTTAGTCTGTATTCTCAAACTAAAAAAAAGAGAGGATTTATATCCGGAGTGTACTACGTTTGATTGTTATACTATAGTGACGTTAAAATGACTAAAACCCGTCGATAAATAAATTTTAGTGGTAGCTTTCTTACAGCGATCTTTTTCTGCTTCTGAGGACAGTTCAGGCTTTTCCGAGAGGTGTTTTGCAGTTCAGGCTTTTTCGAGAGGGTTTACTATTAAAGCATTGTTTAATTGTAAATAGTTTCTTATCGGTAAAAAAACCTTTTTTCTGGAAATGCGCGACCTTAGATGATGAGGTTGTACGGCTAGTTATTTAAGACTTTCAGTCATATATGATGCAACTTAATTTGTTGATTTCGAAGAATCCGAGATTCTGTTGATATTGTGTAGCTATGAAGCTATTGAGAGTGAGATGGCAACAGTGGCAGATAAAACTATGCTTTTGGTTAATTTCCGGTCCTGTACAGCTCGTAGTTGTAAATGTGAATGTAATTAACTTTGTCAGATGTCTGATAATTTATCCTTTGGTTGATTATCACCTAACACATTTTACAGATTTTTAATTTTAACAACAACAAAAAAATGGTAACTATTTTTTAACACGAATCTACAATAAATTTCGTTTTAAAAAGTTTATCTTTCAAACTTAAAAACTCACAGATTTTAGACATTCTGAAAGTTAAGAGACACAACATTTCAAACTTGTCTGTAAGTATATAAAAGTTAAATGAGCTTTATTTATTTGTTGTTAAGATTGAAACTTCTTAGACGTTTAATAATGTACCGAAAATAATTTTTAGGTCTAATTAAATTTCTTGGAACATTTTTGAATTATTAATTGACATAATTTTAGGTTTCCTAAATAAATTTTTTCGTATCGATTTTGTAACCATTTCTGCGTAGTTCGAGTTATAAGGTTTAAGGCATGTCGGCAAACAAACCACTCCTATCATCACGTTGATAACTCAATAAACAATCTACTTGTTCCAAACTTAGGCATGTATGCAATTTTTGATCGGTAACAACACCAATTTCATGAAATACACGATTTACACAGTTACAATCATATCGATAAGAGCGCTGAATACACCCAAAAATCAAAGTTTGGAAAATTTCACTTATCAGTTTTTGTTTGGCAATATCCCTGTAATATAATTTATATATATAATCATATTCGTACGTACATTATAACCACTCCCGTGTTATAGTTTTAGATTTTATATCATCGCAATGACCTTATCGTTTTATTGTTTGTCTGATGTGACATTTTGTCGACGGTATATGGGCGCGCGCAAATATCACATACATATATTTCTTTCTCCACCAGCACATTTATTTTTTTGCGGCTGTCGGTATATCGGTTGCGTGATATTTTCAGTCGACCAAACCCATGTCATTAGCGTAAATGTTTTTATTTTCGTTTCGTGAATCCCACTATATTTATACATAAAGGATATCAATCTACATTATTAGTAATAGAATAGTTTCCCAGTGATAAAGTTTCCATTTTTTTTGTTTATAATACGGTGTGTGTACCATCCTGTTTACATAAAAATACGAAACGAAAAAGATGATGGACAGACATCCCCTGCGGTTAATAGTTTGAACAAAAAAATTTTCATTTGTATCTCATACACAAAAAAAACGATTTTCCGAGATACATACACATATATAGAGAGTATATACTAGATACAGACACATATAGAAAATGGAAAAGTATATTTATAAATACAGGAGTGGCCTCTAGGGTGCGGTTGGTTTGGTTTCTTTTTCATTTATTAGTTACAATGTTAAAACATAATAAAAAAAATTTTCCAACTTTATAATTTTCCCATTTTCCAAATGATAGGAAAAATAAAAATTTTCATGTCAATTCTAATGGAAACAAAAAATTAAATTTAATTGAATTGATGGGTAATATTGGTTACAAGATCAATTCAAGAGGACAACCGCTGCACCCATTGTCAACGACATATATGATGTGGCCCGTATGATAAAAATACAAATTTAAATTAACAAACAATTGTTATATTACATTGAAGTTTGAAAATATTTTATTTGCCACAATATTCTCGGTTATGTGAAAAAATTATAAGGGTTAATTTAATTTAATTAAAATTTATATTTAGAATATACAATTTTGATTTTTATTTGTTTGTGGTTAAAATATCGAGGGAGATAGGTTTGTTTTGTCAATGTGAGAAATGCATTAAATTTTCACTAGAGATGTTATAGTTTTTAAACTACTAATTTTTCCCGCATATGGAACAACCTTAACTCGAGATGATGGCTACTAAAGTTTCCCGTATATTCCTATTTCGCTTCATTTTCAAAATGTGTTAATTTTTAACCCCAAACACAATCAGCGTCAAATTTAATTTTTGTGTACACATTAATATTATGTCACACATAAAAACCAAAACGAACTAAATAACCAAATACTAATGTTCAGAGGCAGAGGGATGATGGTTGATTATTTTATACTTGATTTGTTTGTTGGAGAAAACAAGGAAAAAAGTTTTAAAAGTACGGAAAAATTAAAGTGAAAATTTTCGTTTAATTAAAATATTAAATACATTTGCACGCTTTTTAGGCAGAGGCATTACATAAAAAAAGCAACAGCGTTGAGAAGCCTGTATATTACATCATTTGTTTTAGGTGAGTTGTGTAACACACCCTTACAAAAAAAAAATAATAATAAAATAGTTAATGTTATCAAAACAAGAAATGGAAATTTTCTTTGTTTTTTAATTAACGTAATAGCAATTTTCATTTTCTACTCGAAAAGTTGTTGAAAAGTTTTCTCGCTCTATATACACAATTTTTGAATGATTGACGTCAACCATTCAATGTCGGAAACGAATTTTATCTTGGCTAAGTCTTGTCGTGCTGATAGAATACGAAAAATGGAGTGCCAAAAGCAATTAGATTGGGTAACCAACTAATTAAAATTAAATTAAGGCGGTGGCGCATGTAGATATTTATTCAAGGGCGGCAATATAACATGTATATTGTATATCAATGCAAATTATTGTTTTATGATAGCCGCTGTGATTACACAAGTTTTCAATCAAAACATATTGGTTTTGGTATAAATTTCAAACCACTCGAATCGCACAATCTTATCATATAGCTCGGTATAGACATATATAGTATAGGGTGACGTAAAAAAAAGTAAAAATATCGAAAATACTAAAAATCAATAACTAATAATGTAAATATTTTATTTTTAATAACAAAATAGCCAACAACAAAATGGATGTGAAATGTAAATATTTAAACTGTAATCCAACATACATATATAAGCATTAAAAAGGCAACATAAATTTTAATGCGCGATCAAGCCACTACTACAGTGAAGCGACTAAATCGAGCACACGAATATGGGCGACCATCAATTTTATAAAATCAATAAATTAATTACGCGACAAGAGTGTGTATATACATATGTATGTATGTATGTATAAAAGACGGGCGAAACATCTTATAACAACGAAACTATAATCGCGTTTTTGAATCAAATGTAATATTATGAAATTTGTCGCTTGTGTACACCACATTCACACACAACATGAAACATTTCAATTTAATTAAATTGTATATACAATTCGGTAATTAATTATAATTGAATCGATTAGATAAATTGTTTGTGTGTGATTAAATTTCAAAATATAAATTTGTGTGGTGTGTGTGATAGCAATCATTTCAAGAATAAAGTCTCAATATTTAAAATTCTTACTTGTATCAAATTGAATTTGACCTTCATTTGATCAAGTTTTGGGTTAGTTTGATGTTAAATCCTTAATATTAGTTATTAAATATAGTGTTGGAAGCTTTTGGTGTTGTCTTCGTTCTTGCAAAAATATTATAAAGCATTGAATCATTTTGGACTGCGCTCTTTATACACGACTATATACGCTGGAAAAAATGTACGAGAAATAAACAAATAACAAAGTAAAAAGTTTCTAAGCTCTCTTGACAACTTTTATGGTTTTTTTTTTTGGTTGAGGAAAAATATACAACACAAAATAGTTTGAAGCTTTTGAAAAATACCCGAATAGATTTTTTTTTACATTTTTCTCTGTAAAGTTTCGAAATTAAATACATATTCATATAGACGAAGTTGAACTATTTACTCTGTCAAGAAACGTACATATATGTACATACATAATATATGTATATTTAGAGAAAAGCTTACCCTTTGATGTCGAAGTCTGTAAACACGCAAAATATACATAATATTTTTGTTATGTTGGCAAACATGATATTTTTTTTATGCTTTATGTATGTATACTTAGAGGATTTAGGAAAAATAAAATGTTATTTACTTTTTTTCGGGGATTTCTTTTTTACTTTTACTTCGAAATATAATTATTTACACTGTCAACAAGTTAAAGTTCGATATGTAGACGATGAGTTTATTTCGAAAAATGGAAATGTTACATTTGAGCTTTTTGAAAAATGTGTGTATACAGCAACAAAGATTATGTTTGTGCTCGGTATTTATTTTAGAAAAGTAAATATATATATATATATATATATATATATATATATATATATATATATATATATATATATATATATATATATGTATATATATATATATATATATATATATATATATATATATATATATATATATATATATATATATATATATATATATATATATATATATATATTTGGTTAAATTAGCTGTGGTTGGGGATAATTCAATGAAAAGCTGAAATTAGAAGGAGTAAATTCGTTAAAAATTCTGGTTTTGATTTATCGACGAACCTTCGATAATAGCTTAGAACAGATGAGAGTCGAGTAACACTCATTAGATCTTATAAACTACTTCAGACAATTAAGTATTAACTCCATTTTCTTGATTAAAATGTACTTATGGTCAGATGTACTTAAGACTAATCAATATGATACAACCATGTCTTGTAATAGGCTCATACTCTTACCAGTTTCACATAACATAATATCCGATTTACAACCTAATTCAAAACGAATGTATTCTACAGAATTTTTTACCTTTTCGTCAACCTATAATGAAGGTTTTATACCATGCATATAGAAATACACAGTACTGCGAGATTCTCCAATAATAAAAGATTACTGATACAAGTGTTTGAGTCAACTGGTTCGTTAAAAATCAAATAAAACTCGTCTTCACTAAACCGATAGGTCTGTTGAATATATCTCTGCTATTCTAACCCAGAAACTTTTTGTTTGTTTTTTTGCTTTCGGGGACTCTCGAGACACTTCCAACTCTTTCACGGTTCGCTTATTTACGTCGTTACCTTACGCCATTACAGTTAAATCGAGGAAGTACGGCTATAGGTCCGATTTACGTAGAACTATCTGCACATTGCATAGCTCCATGACAGCCTATAGTACTTACATGGAAGATGGGTTGGCCCATGATACTGCACTCCAACAGGGGGTCATAGATGTGTCCATTACTCCACCGATCGCAATCGTATGGTGAAAAATCCCTTTAGCATCCTGCCCCTATTGGGAGTGAACTGAGTTATTTTGGTAACTTAAAAGTGGTGTAAGATCTTTTATACGAATTTCGGCGGTTAGTACCATTCAAAACAAAAATTCAAGGTTAACCCTGCTATTAAACTGGTGTCAATAAATTTTCTACGTTTTCTTCAACAAATTTTCTCCGGATGACAATTTATGTTTAAAAAATTATTGAATCCTGTAATTTATTCACTGTTAAAATAAGAAAATAAATTTTTTGTCTTAGTGAACAGGATGGAGAAATGGAAAATTTATTGAAATTGAAACATTATTAATTTTATGGGTTGTTCTGTTCATATATTTTTTTGTATCTGTTACGCTACATCTCTTCTTTGAAACTTTGTCTTCGCGTGATTTATTATCCCGCGATGATGACACGCGCAATTTTAAAGAGGTAAAGTGTCAACAATATTTTAAATAGGGCCCACCCACTTTTCGTTAGATGAATGTGTGTATACACATAAAAGCAATTAAAATTATTGTCGTATAAGTATGTCCTAAATAAATTTCGGTCATTAATTTTTTTTAACCGTTCCCACACAATCGAATACATTATATGAAAATCTTCAACGTTATATCAGAAATACATATATAACATATCGCCCACTTTACATTCTCTAATTTATATAATATCATAATATTCCGCTGGCAATTTTCTTTCCATGTAGCTAGCTGCTGATTCCAATATCAAACACACGCACACAAGATAAATTTACCATCTAATGATGGTTGGTGTGGTTGATTCTCACAACATTTTTTTTTAATTTGATTTATTATTAAATTATGTGCTATGTACAATGAATAACATGTTTTTGGGATGACGGTATTGACCCACCAAACTTCCTTTGATAAATTTGGAAGAATTTTAATGAAAAGTCACGAATTTTAAATAGCCGCCATTGAATGTTACACAATACATAATAATGCTCTTAATCAATTTTTTTATGCTGCTGCTGTTCTTCCGAAATTAATGTATGCATATATACACACACACACAACAAGATCGGTATAGGACCAATAGCATTAAAATAAGGAAAAACCACACAAAATTAATTTAGAATTATGTGTCGTGCTAGGTTGGTTATTTTACTTTTATTTTTTTTTTGCATAGACCAAGGGAATGATAAATGGGGAGACTGTTTAAATTGCCTATTACAAATTTTTATGTATAGGTACTCAAATTGAACGAATGAATCGGAAGGAATGAGTTATTTTTTAAGAGATTAAATTTAATTGTACAGGATTTGTACATTAATGATACAAAAATTTAATTTTATATTATTGGGTGGTGTGGAAACTCAAAACACATTTGGGAGCATTTTATTTATAAATTGGAGTGAAAGGAGTATGAGATAGATATAGAACTAATTTGTTTACATCATCGATATTAAATTAACCAAAAAACAAAATATTATACATTAATAAAATTCAATAATTGATTGAAGTATAATAGAGTTATTGTTGTTCTTGGTAATTTCGTTTCCAAGTATCTCAATTTCTATAATTTTTGATCCTCGACTTTTAAATTTATCTTCAACAGCAACCACTAATGTCAAAACTTTTTTTCCCTAAAATTCTGTCCCTACTTTTTATTTTCTTTAAAAGCTAATTTGAGTTTTATCATTTTCTTTTTGATGTTCAACATACATACATATACATTTTCACTCGTCGACTTTGATATTCTAACAACCCTGACATTAAAAAAAATTTAAATGACCGATAGATAAAAATCTAGTCGAGTGAGTTTTCCGTATACATACATACACAAAAAAAAATATTTTTATGATCCTTGTATATGAGAATGACAACTAGGAAAATGTCGACGGAAATGCTTTATTGTTACTCACGTGTTATTTATATATAAAAGAGAGATATGAGAAGAAAACATTTTTTACTTATTTTTCGGTAAAACTTTGTTTTTTTTTTGTTATCATCTTAACAGATTGTGGTGAAAATTGAAAAATATATTTTCATTTTTTTAGATATAAGAAGAAGTGTTACATTAAATAGAGATTTAAATTTAATTTTCATGAAAAGAGGATTTAATATGTGTATGTATATTAGGGATGAAATATTTTTTGTTTTTGCTTTTTAAAGTGAGATGATTTATCTATCTTGCACGGAATTTATATGACTATAATGTATATTATGATATACTCTCTCCATGTATATATAGAACTTAAATATTTATAAATTTATCCATGGTCGCGCAAATACTAAATTTGATTGATGACCTATCAAACTTGGCTGGCAACTTTACAAATTTTGTGTAGATGCTTCTTGATAAAAAATAAAATTGGAAGTATTTTTTTTTCTTGCTTTTTTGATCGAAAAAAGTGGAAAACTTTTTCAATCATTAGATGAAAAAGTTCAATTTGTCGAAAATAGAATAAATACAGAAACTTACAACGAAAGAGATGGTGAAGTAAGTAAAAATATAAATCAACTTATCTTAATTTTTAACTTAATCTACGTGCACATCATCCCGTATCATGAATATTGAATATCACGAGCTTTTGCGATGAAAGAACCATAAATTGATTTGAAATTAATAAATTATGTGTAGGCATTCAAGACACAAATATTTTTTTCACCCGCATCATTCTTCTTTTATATTTCTGGCAAATATTTTATTACCCTTTGGTTACGAAATAAAAAAAAAACATTTTCCAACTCAAAGCAAAAACTTAGATATGGGGGTTGTACGAACATTAAAACAAAAGTTTTTTTTGTACAATAAAACTTTTCTTTCTCGAAAGAGACATAAAAACAAGAAAAATCAAATATACATTTTTCAAAAGTTTTCCATATTTGAAAATGCAATAACAATAAAATATATATGTATATGTGTAATGAGATTTGATTTTCTTCCATTTATAGCAATTTAGGCATAGATATATATGTACAAATTGTTGCTTTGTATAGTCAACAAACAGGTTGAATTCAAAAACCTATTTTAAAGTATAATGTGTTTGAGTTTTTGTTTGTTGATGGTTAGAGTATAAAAATGTAAGTTGTTTTATGGTTTGTACAATATAAAAGATGAATTTTATCTGTTTTATGCGCGAGATTGTGAAAATAAATTGTTTATGGTATATATGGTATGGTATATTTAGGTATATAGCGCTTGATCTATTGAGTTCTTTGTATACCACCAATGCCGTTGAAATATGTATGATAGCCTCAGAAGCTCGATCGCTTAATTTTCGGAAAAGGGATATACTCATAAATTATTAGGTCAAATACAGTGCATACATGAAGCGACATAAAGACTAAAATGAAAGTTTAAATTTTATAAAGCTTTAACTTGGTTTCTACAGTTTTCATTTTCATATTGGATCACAATTATGGAGCGTAATCGCGGGATTCGGGATTGGATTTTTGTTATTTCCGGGATCTCATTGAAATTTGCATATTTATTCAAACAAAAAAGCTCTTTCAGAATCGACGCTTTTAGGTGGAACGGTCATAAATAATCATATGCCGTCTGTAATTGTATTCTGATTTTAAGCTTAGATGGCATGGCATCTCAAACAAATTGGTATCTTCAACAATAGCGGGATTCTGTAGATATTGCAAAACGCCAAAAATTTCTGGTCGAATTCTTTGATTAACGTGCAGTGTGAGCGAGACAGATTCTCATATATTTCAGATCCATGTAAATTTAATTTTTGATGCAATGCTGGGATTACAATGAGGTTCAAGTCTATTAGACATTTATAATAGTAGTTATGCTTTGCTATATAATATCTACTTTTGCTACTGGATTTCATCTTGAGACATTAAATTATTTTAAACCTTATTGTTCTAAGCTCGAATCCCCGTCATGTACTGATAATTTTCCCTTTCAAAGGTTTGTTGAATAAATATTTCGGGATCCTGACTGCTGAATCGTAGGGTAACGGGATTTAAAAAATGTCCGGGATACACGGGGTTGTGACCTACATTATATATTTCATCTCAATAATGATATCTACGGATATTGCTTTCTTTATCTTTATTTAAATTCCTTTCATCCATAATTTTTTGGCTAGGTATTTTATTGGATCGTCTATTACACCGTACACAAGTTAATTGCTAAATCTAATATATTTTATTATACCCATGTTACGCATCTCGATATTTATTTTCGAAAAATATGAAATTTCCTGTCTAACATACATACTACGCAAAAGAGGAAATTACTTCAATTTATAAGAATGTTGACCAAATCAACACAATCCAGTCTTAGAGGGCAGTTCATTGTTTTCTCTAATATCAAATGAAAATTTCATGTTCGTTCATTTATAAATAAAACTTATTGTAGTGTAGAGGAAGAAAAAACCGGAAAACCACACAACTCTGGTATCCATTAGTCACTCGTATATGAAAAAAAGTTTCATTTCTCCCTTCCTTCCTCACATATGGTATTTTCTCAATTTGAGCAGGCATTGGCAGACATATTGAAACTGTATTGAAAAATTAATTATTTATTTTTAAATTTTGTATGTAAATTTTTTGTATATCCAGAAAAACCAACAAACAAAAAAAAACTGTTTTACATTGTTTTTCATATAAATATAAAAATTAATTTTCCAAATATACATATGTATCCCTTTTGGAAATCTCTAATGTGTGTAAAATGTATGCATGTACGGTAGAGGAGGATAACATATATACACATATACGAACGGATTTATGTACATAATTCAATTGTCAAAGGAATTTTGAGATTTTTTTTTCGTTTGCAAATTGTCTGAGAGACGGGATCTCCACCCCAACAGAAAAGGTGAAATAATTGATTAAAAATTTAAATAGTTTGGATATATATATATATATATATATATATATATATATATATATATATATACATTTTTAGTTACCTTATTTTTATATATGGTTGAAGAAAAAACTATGATGGGAGGGCTACGTTTTTGCTGCTCGTTTCTTTATACTTAATATAATAAATACAATTAAGTTTTGACCCAAAACTATATACATACGAGTATATAAACAAATTTAAATTAAATTATACTTCTTGTCATGTGTACATTTTGTGTGTATTTATACCGTATGTATATATACTTTTTATAGATAAGACGAAGATCTATAATTTAATTGACCTTTTGATCTGTGTGTTGAATACAAAAATTAACAATTGAATAAATTGAGAAAGAGGCTAAGCTTTGTTTTATGTGTACTATATACACACTTATATAACTGTAGAATACCCATATAAATCTTTAATTAATTTACCGTTAATATTATTCATCGTCTTAATTTCATAATTAAGATATGTACAGTTTATTTTTATAGTCAATTATTAACAATTCCCATGTAATTGAATTAAAAATACAACGTTTGATCTTGATTTATGTTACAAATTAAATTAAATCAAATAAAGTGAAAATTATATTTTTATGCTCGGGAAATGAATAGTATACGAGTTTTAACCTTAAATAGTATTCACGTGTAACTGTCGAAACAAATCGGAAGAGAGAAAAAACCTTAACACCTCATTAAATTTTCCTCTATATATTATAAAATTATAACTATCACTTGTAATTAACCGATTTTGAAAATGAAAACTGTTTGTTTCTGCATACATACATATATATCCGTGTATACCGATTAATATTCATGAAAATCATGAAAATTTCATCGCATCGTTTCATTTTATATGCTATATAGTGATAGTATATAAAGTTCCCTGCGATTTAATTTTAGTGTTTTTAAAATATATTTGTATGTATATGTAAAATATACGTGTATATGTGTAATCATAAAATATTATGATGATGTTTAAAAATTATCAACATTGGAAACATCAGGAAAAAAAATTCAAAATGAAGATGTCTTACCTATTTTAAATAAAATTCATTAAATATGCAACAATTCGAATAGAAAATTAAATATACATTTCGTATTTGTATGTATATATTGGATTGTGGGATGTATCCTAGTTCTATATATGTAGGAAAATTAATTAGAAAATTTTCCATATATACACAAAAAGGATATGTAAGCGTAGTTTTTCCATATAAAAGTATTAAAAGCTTTACATATTTAAAGAAGAATAAATATTACTTGAATTCAATGTAAAAGAATACTAATTACCATAAAATTATTGTGTATTCATGTTGAGTGGATGTGGGGCTTGATTATCTATCACCCCTTTCTACCCCGTTTTTGTCAATATTCTAATTGTCTGTACAAGCATGATAGCGAGATATTGTTTAAATATTGAATTTTCAATTTACGAGTCTGATCATTTAATATTCGTACTTTGAATGTTTGTATTTTAGAACAAATTCCAGATTTTTCCATCCTTGAACTGATAATTGCTTCCTAGCAGTTTAATTTTTGGTTATACACTATGAACTTTTCTAAACGTTTTATATTTCAACTTCGAATCGGGATGTAAAATTTGTTAACTTCATTACTTTGATATACTGGCGGTTCTAAAAGTGGAACTGTTGGATGTGTAGGTTCTTCAGTTAATACGTACACATTTTTCCATACGATCACTTATTAGACCATGTCGTGAAGATGTGATAAAAGTGACTTGTGTCTCTTCGTGTCACTATAAATATTGATACAGTGAGGTAAATACTTCTGCCAATCTACATAAGATACAATTTTCTCGGCATTGCTATTATTAACCCGCACTTTCCATTCGAATCTAACTTTGTAGTTCTAATAATCTCGCGTTCACATAATTCGGTATTGTCGGATTCGTGTTCACTATCAATCGAAATATATACGTTAATGTCATTGTCATCTGATTGGTTTAATCTCAGAATCTATAAATTATTTTCTAATTAGGAATATGTCTGATTTGTAAATTCTTAATCTGTAATTAGACTATAGATTATCCCAAATATCTAATTTAAATAAAATTTTCTAATTAGAACACATCTTACCGATATAATGCTTATAAAGTTTAGTAACAGTTAACAACAAAAGAAAATTTCAAATAAATTGTAAATATGTATGTAACCTTTTGTCTAACAACAACATCATTAAAATATATTTCTCAAAAAACTAATTTAACTTTTATAAACTTCCGCGTCTTGTCAAATTCGACTCATAACCAAAAGAAATATTTGTTTTTATAATTGTTTCCTGGAGATTTCCGACCAATAAAAATACTTAAAAATTTTATTGCCCCCAGACTTACACTAGACATTGTGAGAAAATGAAAGAAAATATTATTTTTTTTTTTTGCAAATCATTCGTTTTATTATAAGATTATATACGATTAATAATAACCATTTTATAGTAAATAAATTAAAACTTTGTTTACAACAAATAATTTATTTAGAAAAATAAAAAAACTGGGGAGGCACAAATGAGTCGTATAATTTTTACAAAAATTTGTCAATTTTCCAAATAATTTTTCCCTACATTTTTTTTTTAATTAAAATAATTTATATTATTGTTATTGTTATTATAAGTTGTATAAAATTTTTTACAATAATTATATTGCGGCTTGAGAGAGATAAAAACAAAAAAACCTTCAAATTAATTACATAAATTTCCTAAATAATCCTTCCACTAAAGTTATACTTTTGTTGTTGCTGTCGGTATAGTGAGAGAGATAACAAAGTTAATAATTGTACGATATACTTGCATTTAATGCAATTTAAAATTATGTAATTTTTGTGTTGCTTAAATAAAATAACAACAAAACAAAGTTAGGAAAAATCTGGAAAATTATTCTCTAAACTAAACTTGACTACTTGTGTACACATACAATATACAGATGCACTAACTAAGTAATATTATATAAAGCAGCACGGGGAGTTATGAAAAGAAAATATGAAAAACATTTTTGTATGTTTTATGCTTGAACGTTGTTAGTCGACTATACTATCAATATGTACCCAATGGTAATAGTATGTATGTAGTGTATACACTATAATGCTGTAGTTCGAAAAGTTTTGGTGTAGTTATGTCTAAACCAAATAGATTTTTAATTGACTTAAATTAGTATTTTGATTAAATTTCCGGGATGATGCACATCAGCTCGAGAGAAAAGATCAAATGGGGTGAATAGTTTTGAGTAGTTAATTTTACGGTCATTACAGAAATTTTTCTGTCTGGTACGAGTATTAACTAACAAAATTTAAAATATTTTTTTTAATTTTAGAGGTGAGTTTCTACATGTATATATCGTTCGTATTTATACAAGATGTCGGTAAATGTTCTTGAAATGTTAAACATGTCAACTATCCTGGTTTGACTATAGGTACTTGATCATTGTATAAAACTGAGGTTGTGTATTTTTTTCAAAACTGCGAACAATAGCTAACGCCATAGGTCCAATTTGTTTAAACCATATTCGATCAGTAATACAAAATCTCTTTTGTATCGAGGTGCCGTATAATGACCAAGGCAGATACATTTTGAGATACTCCTTCAATTTTTTCTCTTATCCCAGGGAGTTTTACCTTATACCTTATTCATGCAACATTTCATTCACTTTCATTGATTATTATACATATCTTCAACTTATTCGGGGTTGTGTGTTCTCTGTAAGCCTTTCTCTGTTTTGATCATTATCTTAAAAATTTCCAACTATCGGCATCATGTTTTTCGAACTGATCTCAATATTCTTAAAAATGCTTTTCAATATTTGGGTTAACTAATTTATATAGATTTTACAACATCCATGCCTATTTGTCATTGAAAGTCATCGCACGTTTGAGTTCATGGTTTGAAACAAAATTGTGAACCCTGACCTGTTTTAAAAAATTTATCATACGTACCCGAATCATTGAATCATTGGAGGGTGGCTTATTATATGACACGTATTGCCCTCCTTCTATAAACTAACCTATAGTTAATTGCGAAATATGGAAAATCTCGTTATAATGTTGGCAAATAATGAAGAATAATTTTATCTCAAATATTTCCCGAATAGAGCCATCCAATGTAAAGTTGCTAGTATAGCCGATGTGCTATTACTTCGAGCCAAACAAAATGTTTTATTGTGCCTTCTAGTGCCATTTATTTGTCTGTATTTTCTTAGTTGTCAACCAAATAACCCGCACCATAACATGTGTTGTCGGGTCCATCTCAAATTTTATTATGATTTACATCTTAAAAATAAAATTAGCTCAAATACGTACTTACTGCTGATGATTACTAAATCAAAACTCAATTCTAGTATTAACGCTAATAGGAATATTCCTATTTAATTATGACAGCCTTCTTTCTTTAAAATGACCATAAGTGCAGTTATTAATTTATGGGCAAATAATGCAAAACTTTGGAGATGCTTTATCCTTTTTTAAACCTGGGTAAAATTTAATTTTGATTTTTGTTTATTGCTAAGTTTCATAATGATTTATTGAGTACTCTATTATTGTTGTCAAATTTTAAATTGTGATTGTCATTTCGAACAAAACATGTACCCTAGTACAATAAAAATATATATAAATACTTCAACTCAACAACAGATTTAAAAGCTTCGTTAGACAAAAGATACTTCGACTTATAACTTGAAGTAAAAATTTACATACAATTTTTCCATGTTTCACTCATCCCACCCGCAAAAAATAAAGTAAAATTCTCATTAAATTTAATTTTCCAAATCACTACATTCTTTCGATTAATTTTTCGATTCTACATAACATACCAAAAAAAAATGAAAATGGGGAAAACCCTTTTTTATTTTATTTTATCTTCTAGTACTATTATTATTATTATTGTTGGTAATTTTTCCTACTCATTTTATATTTGCTAAGTGGAAGATTTTCATTAATCATTTTTGGTATACAAAATTTTGATGTAATTATATTTTTAGCAACATAAAAAAAATTAAATTAAAAGTTTTGTTGATTACCTATAAAAGCTACAGGTAGGTAGATATCTTGATACTACACCGTATAAAATCAAATATGAAAATTGAAAATTAATGAGATTTAATCAATGTTGTGTAATTATACATGAGATTATAGAATATCTCATCATAGTATCGTATCTAGAGTTTGACAAATATGGAAATACTTACACACACACAAGAACTATAATACACATGAAAACCTAGATAAAATGTGACATTAAAATATGTAAAATAAATAAAACTGTCAACTTGAAATATAATACAAAATACATATACATACACAAAACACCAAGACAATTTTTTCCCATTTTCTTATTTTCTATATCTAAATGAAAATTTTTTATGCTGACAAATGTTTTTATATTAAAAATTTTCATTGTACTATTGTAATATAACATTTTGTGTCAGTTTTCTTTGTTATTATATTTTCTCCTCAACGACATACACTATTCAGTCTCAGAATAAAATTGGAAAATCTAGATATTTATATCATATATGAACAAAACTAATTGCAAGCAATATTTAAACACATTTCCCAATTTTTTGTTAAAATTATTTTGACAACTCTAAAAAGGGAATTATATAGTTTTAATTTTAACTAGATTGTTTCAAACCCTTGTCTTGGAGAGATAAATACATATTGGTAGTCATTCCGATACACAAATGCACAAATCTCATTTAAAATTTTCTTGTTTGTATATCATCATCAATCAAGTTGAAAATAACAAAACAAAAAAAAAATCAACCCTCTTCTAATCCCGAACCTCCTTTCTAACACAATATATTATGTATATGATTTTCTATCAAATATTATCTAGTATGTTATACATACCCCGTTATTGAACTGAAAAATTGTTCAAGATGAACAACGAAGCTTATCAATAATGTTGTATGTGTAGAAAAAATGTTGAAATGTCTTGTAATTTTACAAGATGTTCAAAAGAAAAAACATAATCATGTTCGATGAAAAAATTAGATTAAAGTTTTTGAAAAAAAAATTAATTTTTAATGTTTTGATTGTATTAAACATATACATGTAAGTATGTATGTTCTTATATTATACGTGGACGAGTACAAAAATTCAACTTGTTGGTTGTTGGTAGTATTTTCTTTAAAAATCACAAAGCGGCGAAGCTTATAAGTCTGACAACAAAAAATCGAATAGAAAAAACTTAGTACAATGACCGACCGAATGGTGGCAGTTGTGGAACGGGAGGTACCAGGTTCGAATTCTGATAGAGACAGGATACTCTATGGCCTCTTGTTAGAATACAGAAGTCATGGGCAGACCCATTTTCCATGTCAGTACTAAAGGCTGGCATGAAGATTTACAATGTATAAATGGTTATATGTAAATCAGATCTATATCGTACGTCCTCAAAATGGCGTAAAGTACGATATAAATAAGTGAATCGCTAATGACTTTGGTAGTGCTTGAATCGAAAAAAGATTGGGATTATTAATTATTTTTCTAAGCTTTTATTAATTTTGTCTAATTCTGTATGTTTGGCACTCAAGACATTTAAAAATTTGCCCAACTTACAAAGTCGTCCAAGTCAAAAAAATCATGTTCCACCTGAATTAATCAGAATTTGTCAGATATTCTTCTTCGAAACTTTCCTTCCCTAAATTCTTCTTTAATTGATATCCTTGCCTCACTTTTGTTTTAAGATTTGCCAAAAAATCTCTATTGGACGTAACAGTTTGCGGTATTTAAGTAGTTCTTGCTTCAAAATAATGGGCAATGCTAAATCCGTTCAAACTGCGTTTTGCATAGTGGTTTCTTATTTACAGCTTTATGATATGCGGGTCCCAAAATTTTCGTTTAAGCATTTTGACCAGTATTTTTGTTGTACAGGAATTTCATTTCCAAACAACGATATGCTTCTGCCTTTTGAATAACTGTATTTCGCTTACATGCCATTCGAGCATTTTTTTGACAACAGTGATGACTTCCAACTCTTCCTGGCTTTCTTTGTCTGCATTTTTATTCTAAAACATTAAATTGAACAATCAATTGAACTAAGTAATTAAATTGAAAATTGTAAATCTTTTATAATAATATTAAAAAGTTATTTTAAAAGCTACTATATGTGGATTTTTTTTCTAAAAAAATACACAACTTTACGTCTCTCAAATACTTTTTGGTAAAATACGTTTTTTTCAAATTTAAGTTTGGTGGTGCTATGAGGACCAATAATCGGGCATTAGCAACTCACGTCTAGTGTTAATTTCTTTGTTGAAGCAATTCCCAAAAAATGAAAATGATTAACAAGCTTAAATGTTATTTCTGGATTACACAAACTCTCACGTCTTCCTTATTTTGTCATTCAACCATGTGAATAGATCTTCTGGATATCTTGTCCTATAAAAAAAAAGTCAAAACGAAATTATAAACGAAAATCAAAGACAAACATGTATCATCCCAAATCTTATAATTCTTTTTACATAATTCACCCCAATCATTAATTTATATTTTGCTAATTTTTATTACAGGTGAGTTAAAGCAACTTTTGGTTAACAAAAAAAAATAAAAAATTCGAAATAAATTCAAAAAAGTTCAACTGATATTGACTGTAATGTAAGTACGTAATATAAGAGAAAAATGGAAAATTCTATCCTAGTTGAAGAGAAGAAACTTCGAAGTACTCGAAAAAATTAAGTTGGCGGAAAATCACATTTTCATACAGCACTTAACACTACCGCACACATCACAGGAAATTTTCCAATCGGAAAAGTTTTTTAATGTTGGCTAAAACACAGTTCGGGTGTTTTTATTCGCGCGATACTTGCCACAAAATTGTTAGTTTTTTTTTGTGTATATATTTCCATGCAATTTTCCCTAAAAATAACTTGAAAAATAAAAAGTAAAAGGATAACAATTTAACATTCAAATATTTTCATTTTATTTAAGTAAAAAATTTTGATTGCGTGACAATATAATTTCGTGTTTTGTGTTACCTGTGCTTGTGGGAAAAAAAATATTTTTTTCCTAACAAACAAATAGACATATATACAATAACAAATACTCGTGCTAAACATGTAAATAAAGCGCTTTATATACACATATAGAGACGTTGGTGGAATACAAACGAATATTCATAATAAGAAAAAGCTTCAAATCCACTCATAAAAATTTATATTTTATTTTAAGCGAGCTTTTTGTATAAAGTTTTGTTTATTTATTTATTTTTTTTCGTTGGATGTGGGAAAATTTATTTTTTATATATAAATTGTAATTTTCCAGAAGTGAATACAATTTTTCTTGAAGAGGTTTGTTTGCATTTTCTTTCTCATTTTAAGATTAAATTTTATCTTGATTTATTCGAAATGTACAATTTGTGTGTTAAGTTCGTTCCTCTTATTTATTTATTTTTGTTAAAGTTTAATTTTTTTGTTAAAGAGCAAAATGGTCACGCAGAATAAGCTTTTTGCCATGACCTCTCCACGCCTAGGCCACTCAATATTTTAAAACCAGCATACATCATCATAAGAATATATATGTATATACGTATCCAAACTTGAAACTAAATCGGCTAATTACGATATATGCCGGCGACGTGATCATATTATCAAAAATATAAAATATATAATACCTGTGTATAAGATGCGTGCCCCGACATACAAATTACATTTCTAAATTAGAAAACTAAGTAGATTCTCACACTCTCATCCCAAGTCGAGTATAAAATAATTACGTATGTCAACCGTATACACTATCATAAATCAAATCGATAGCTAGTAGGTTTTTTATAGTTTAACGTTTATGTTGTTTTTAGGTCATTACTATAAGTCCATATACATGTATATATGCACACAATAAATAGCGCAAAACTTTATAATCACCCTTATTCATTACTTTACGTGATTTAAATATTTAATCGGAAAATTGTTTTGTTGACACACTATATATATATACATACTCTAAATTTATAACAATAACACACAAACTTTCAGACCATGTGTTACACGATTTATATAATGATATAGAAACGTGTAGTAATTTTTCTAGTGGCTGTTGTAAAATAGTTTTTTTTTTTAACAATAATGAAAAGCACAAAAGTTTGTTTTTATTATTTTTCAAATTAGATTTTCACTTCATTACGCTGCTAGGAATAATTGTTACGTGTGTATGTATATATGTATACGTAGTACCTTTTATGATGTTTGAAAATGGTATTTTCCTTTTCCTTCTATATGTAACGTAAACTTTTTGAAAAACAATTAAAATCGTGTTTCGGAAATTGCTCTTTTGCTTGAAATGTATAAATTAGTTACACGATATGATCTACTAATCGATAAACCACATAAAGATAAAGTTCAATATACGATAAAAGCCATCGAGACAGTAAATTTATGCAATTACAGTTCCTTTTGTTAAATTATTCCCCGTTCTTAAAGATGTCTATACGAGTGCGATGACACACAAAAAAGGTTATATTGTTATACATGTAAATCTAAACGCAATACTATAGCGAGACTCTCGACAGTTGATATTCGTAACATATTCATTTTAATTCAATTCAATATAATATCGTATCACGTAAAAGCACAAACACATATACATATAAATAACATATGTGTATATAAAATAACGATAGAATATTTGTTTCGGAAAAAAAGGGAAATTTTTCAACCAACTAAATCGATAGCATTCGATCATTAAACTCTCTTTCGTCGGCAAATAAAATAAAGCATTAAAAATGAACGAATATGTGCTGTACGAACAAAACGTGTCTAATATACACTTCCACAATTGGTGGGAAATTCATTGATTTTTCATCTGCTGTATATACGAATTTTTACCCGTTTATCAAATTTAATTTCACTCTCGCATATATACTAATCCCGGAGAGGTGCGAAGGATAATAATTGGATTTGAAATGAAAATCGTATGTTTGAAAGAAAACACATTTAGTATATGAGTGGCAAAAAAATAAATTTTTTCCATCATACACCATCCCTATACACACCACGCACGCCACAACATGGTGTTGTTGTAGTGGTTGAACACATAATGATAATAATAATTTTTTTTGTGCTTGTCATAACTCACAAAAAATAAATAAATAAAAATATTTTCGCGTGCGACATAACATTTATATATAAGACGCCGTCATCCCATTTATACGCCACCAATTTTTCAACAATATTATCCCATCCACCCACACTCGTCTACAAACGATACTTGCGCTCTTACTCACAATGAAATAGATGGATGAATGGATGTATATACAAGTACACACCACACTCAAAATAGTTAAGAAATATTTAATATGCGCTAGTATTAATTTGGAACAGTCTTAGGTGTATACATAGCATCGATTTGTAATTTATTTGGTGGTGAAATAGCATAATTATAGATGAAAGCTTTGAAATGGTATGGTATTATAATTAAACTGTAAATCAATTTACCGGGTTTTCCGTCCAAATATCTTTACCGAATTACCGATAAAATCAAATATTTACCGATAAAATTTAGTATACCATTTTAGAAATAAACGGTTTGTTTAACCGAGATGAGCCAGTTACACCTAACACATTATTCAGTCAAACCAAAACACAGTCGACTACTACTTCAGGACTAATTAAAAATTATTTCAAGAGTTCAACTGATGATCCACTACCGGCTGTAATTTAAAGAATGGTAGCAAGATGGTATACCATACGTAAAATTTTGTACCTCTCATGATGATAAGTCAAAGAATATTCCGTCCCAAAATTGTTAAATTGAAAAAAAAATATTGTAATGGTTTACGGAGAAAAAAAATCGTGATGAAATTCGTAAGCAAATTGCAAATTGCAAGATAAAAAATGGTGACAGTTTTAGCCTCACACTCAACGAATGGACGTCAGTCAAAAACACCCGATACATACATATATAAATATTCATATTCAAACAAAATTTTGAAATTTAGGTCTTGCACGTCTACACGATAATATGCCTGCTTACAAGTGCGTCGAAATTCTAGAAAACAAATTGCAAGTATTTGAAATCAATTTTAGAAACGTTGTTGCAATAACAACAGGTGGTGCAGCAGTGATGAAAAAGGTGGGATTATGTTTTAATACTCATCATCAGTTATATTTTACGCACGGTATCCAATTGGCGGTAATTACAATTTTCTACTTATTCTGAAGGCTATGAAGAACCTGGGAGAGATCATGATTTTTCTGAGGATTTAATGATTTGCAAGTTCAATACGATATGTCCCATGACGATGAAAATACGCATTTATCCACCACAAACGATAATATACTTCAAAAGCACATCATAATTGAATTTAAAAGTGAAATGACTTTAATTCTGTATAGCAAAACCCGTTGGAGCAGCTTATTGGCTATGAACGTGACTTTAAATCAAAATATGCTGTTCGAAAAAGTTTACTAGACTTTAATATCGACATCACCTTTTGTGAAATTTTCTAATTAAAGAAACTGCAACAGTCAAAAATGCTGTTAGCTTATGTATTGAGCCTTTAAGAATTTAAGTATGATTGTAATATTGCTGACAATGACACTGATTCATCTAATAATTATTCAGAAATATTTTTCGAACCACAACCGGTCACGATGAAAGATTAAATACAACTCGCCATTCAGAAGAAACAAGAATGATGGAGGCGCCACAATCAATACCAAAAAGTCTTGGAGAATATAATAAAAAAAGAAATAGATTCGATTTTAGATGAGGAGCGACTTGGAATCTATTTAGATTTTGCGTTATAACATACTTGTTCACAATAAAACGTCGAGAGTATCCAAAATTAGAAGCTGTGTTAAATATAAATTTAAAAGTGATTAATTTACTGGTAAATCGGTAAACCTAACGAACTTTTATCACTTACTGATAATGAAACATTCGGTAAATTTGCAACCCGTAATTGCATAGCATGATAGTATAACGATATATGTTTCTAGTTTACAAATATTAACTGACAATTGATAATGCAAGCAGATGAACTGACATTATTAAGCACTGTTAATTTTTGTTGTTGTATTATGAATATAAAATGGCTCAATATAATTTTGATTTTGGTAAACTCTTCTGACGTTTCAATCCTTTACTAAAACAATTTTATAACCCTTCTCTCATTTTACCTCGACACCCATCACAATTCTATACAATAAAATAGAAAAACGCCAAATCACTTCACTTCCAATCATCTCTCATCGCAATTTTGATTGAGATCATATTATTTTTCGCTTGGAAAATCTATTTTTAGCGGCGGAAAAATTGTGTAAATCTAGAGAAAATCTACCCTTCTAAATTATGATGATGGATTCAGTTAGAAAATATAATAAAAAAAAATTAAAAGTCTCGAAGCATTTTTCCTGCGATAAAATTCGCGTGATATTGAACCAAACGTTCGAAGAAAAAAACAATTTTGGAAAAACGGTTTTCTCCACAGTAAATTTTATATTTAGATTCACATAGCAAAACTACCATATCTCTTCTTTCTTTTTATGTATATATGTACATACATATACATCTTATGTTTTTCTTGTCATCGTTTTATATTTTGAAACAAGAAGAATGAAATTTTCTATATTTTTAAACAGAATATAAAGGATCGCTGAAAGCTAAATTTTAACCTATATTTTTCATCTCTGGGAAAATAAATAAAAATAAATTCCATTAACTGTAAGTTAGACATAAATCAAAATGGACGTGGAAGATAATTTGTTGTTTTGCAAGCAATTAAACTCTTTAAAATTTTCAACTTCTGGATGCACGCCCTCGCATTAGTCGCGCACGCACCACCATAAGAAAATCCATTAAATCTTTATCACGTTTAATGAAAATTGAATTTTTTTTCTTTATAATTATATTATATCCCCGTGTGCACATACCCCGCGCCCTTATTTCGCTTATGTATATACATATATTTAATCTCAAACCACATAATTAAAAGTGGAAAATTTATTTCTTCGTCGTCGTCTTAGATGTTTGGTTAAGTAAGTAAATTTAGAATTTCGTTATATATAATTAAAGAAGAAAATTTTATTTAATTAGTTTTAAGTACAAGTATTTAAGAATTGATTATATTTTAATAGTTATTATGGTGCGAGCGATTTTATTAAAAAATTAAGGATAAGACGACACCCTTCTTTAATTTAAAGGTTTAAGTAAAATTTTATAACAGATAACACAGCGTACTGTAATGTATATGAAAAACAAATGAAAAATAATTAGAAATGACAATTATTTTTTGTGTATTATGAAAACACAAAAAAGTCATCAAACTGGAAATTATTTGACAACAACAAATAGTACATAAAGAATATGTTTTGTGTATAGCAAGAGTAGGAACTCTTATAAAACTATAAATGATTCTTCAAGTGTGACATAATGCATGTTCATTTAGTTTAAATTTAGTTTTTGTAATATGGGAAATGGGAAAATATTTTTTGCCATATTTTTCTCTATTGTTATTATCTATTATTATTATAATATATTTTCTATACGCTTTTGTTATGTATACTTCATACAGAGCTGTATTTAAATTTTTCCCAATTTAAAAGCAGTTTGTGAATTTTATTGTGATAGCGTGCTCACTACCCCATCCCATTTCGCCATCCCGATCGAATCAACAATGTTTTTCTTCTTTGTCAGAATTAATATTTTAATAACTCAATTAATCATCGATTTACAGAAAAATATATAAATTTATCCCAACTATAAATCAAATATTTTATAGTATCGCTCGAAATTGAATATATCGGATTTTCAATTTAATTATTTAAAAATCCAGCAACAAAGTCCAATTGTTTTATATAAAGCTTTTCATTTACGCTCGTACATACAAACATATCTATATAGATACGGAAAAAACAAAGTTGGGAAATTATTTAAAACTTTTTATTAAAACAAAAAAATGTTTGCATGTTTCATTGTTTAGTTGTGTATATAGCACAAAACATTTCTACTGCCGCCGCATTGTAGTGTGTTGGCACACGATGTAGTTTCGTTATCGATGGAAAATGTCTTAGATACTTTATTTTTATGATTAAATTAAAAATAAAAGCAAGCAAAATAACAAAAAAAAGTGAAACTAATTTCCTAATTAAGTGAATAATTAATTTAGAAAATTATTCTTGAACATGAATAACAAAATGGTGGTTAAAATTGTCAGTGCCATCCAAAATAATAAAATTGTTGAAGTTAGCATATATTTTGGAATTAAAAGAAAACGCTGGCCGCTTAACCTGGAAAATAAGGTTGTTAACGTAGTTTAAAGTACAAGTTTTGAAACTTTTGCCAGTCGCAACCCACTAATTTGAAACCGTAAGGTTTTCACGACCCACTTGTAAAAGCTTGATCTCATATATATATATTTCTAATTATCAAAATAATAAATTAAAGAGATGAATGGTACATTTTATATGCTAATAACATCTTGAGATCATTATTTGTCTGTCTGTGTCTGTCTCTATCTTTGCAATCTGTTCTAGGGCTCAAGGCACTCCCAACTCTTTCGCGGTTCGCTTATTTACGTCCTACTTTACGCTATTATCGAGGACGTACGGCTATAGAACCAATTTACGACCCATCTGCACATTGCATGCCAGCCTATAGTACTGACATCGATGTGCACTCCAATAGAGGATAATAGATGTGTTCATTCAAACCACAGATCGTAATCAGATGGGTGAAAAATCCCTTTTGCAACTTGCCCCTATCGAGATTAGAACTCCCGCTTCAACAGTCGCAGCTTTTACGACATTATTATCTTCACCCAACTCTATCAATTTTTCATCCGCTTTTGTCGATATATCAGTAGTTGAAAAGGATTTATAACTATTATTTCATTAATGCAGTCTTAGTTACAAACTTTTAATATTATTTTTCCACAAAAATATTTTTTTTGAAATGCTTTCATTTTATCATGAACCCAAAATATATCAATTTCATTTATTCCTTGAAATTGCAAATTTAATTCAGTTCATTTCGAAAATATGTCAGCTAAGTAAATAAGAAAGAGTATATACATAATTCTTTTTTGTTTTCATTTAAATATATTGCAACTTAATGAAGAAGTTCAACAAATCTAGTCACGACTTTACTCCTCGATAGCTAACGGACTTCTTTGTGCATAAGTAGCGATTTATAAAGACTTCCCATATCTTCGCAAAGATCTTGAAATAAACATGACTCTGTCGTAATTTTTTATAACAGTGGTAAAAATTGTGTTTAAATTGTTTAGTATATTTTTAGATATAAGCTCTTCTCTATCACCACTGTAATGAGTCCATGTTGCATTTAGACATTTTATAAGACAGCGTGTAATAGCACCACTGTCTGTGCGACACATTGCTCCTGCACCATCGCTACATATTCCGACACAGTTTGCCTAGTTCAGTTTTTTCAAGTTAGAAAATTATTTCTCCAGTTCCTCGAATGATTTGTCACAAAATATGTCTTTACAAAGCTCGTTGTTATATTTCAAATGAATGAAAATTATTAGTTGGGATAACCCCTTGTACATCTGTTAATTCATCAACTAAAAATATTCTACAAACATGCCCGCATATATACAAAATATTGCATCAAGTTAATTAAAATTATTGCCGATCCATCTTGAGACAGCTCGCAACCCACACTTTGGGAACCACTGATTATAGTTATTCACTGTGATTGTTCTTGCCACAAACGGTGATTGAAAGCTTTATTGTCATGGCTAATTTTTATAAATTATACTGCATTTTTAGATGTAATCTCCTTAACGAGACAAGGTACTTATATGAAATCGGATGTTCGGTTATGCTTGAATTCATGATATCATCGAAGATTGGTCCTCCTATTAATTTAAATGGAACTGTATCACTTGCTGATCTATCACTCTTTTAATGATTGCAAATATGTACAAAGGTATCCATTTTCGACAGGTTGAGATTCGTTGATATAGAACAGGTAGTTTGTGCTTTCCTTCTTCAGTTAGAAAAATTTAAAGAAATATATACTTATATAGTGTTATCTTACTTTAACAATTTGAGTCAAATATTGATTCTATATAGAAGCAGGCGCACATAATATAAAAAATTCAAATAAGAATTTGGGTAAATTATAAACGACACATTTTTAATTCCGTACACTGAATCGAATAAAATTCCACAACCATATACTATCATATATAGTCTAAACTACACAGTCCTAAGCATGTTAATAGCGGATGTATGCATATGTACAGCACAAAATTCCCCCCAAAAAAAAAATTATATTGTGTCACATTTAAATACCAGAACAACCAACATTATATACATCTAGACATCTTAAATTTTTAATGTTAGTTTATTTTCCTTTAAATATTTTAAATCATATGCTTTTTTGCTATATACTAAAGAAATAAGAGAAGCATTAAGACCATAAAGTACACAACATGGAACATGATCTTAAAACTATTTATTTATATATAGCACAATAATACATTCCCATATAAATAAACGGTAAAACGAATGGTCAAGAAATCACCACACAAACACACAAGAAAATCGATTTTACAATCTTAAGTAATTTGGAAGATTGCATGCGACCATATCAAGACGAGGAAAAAAAAAGTTCAATGAATTTTTACTGCCTTTTGTTTGTTTTTATATATATTATGCTTGGAGGAGATTGTTTTTATAAACTAGTAGACAAAACAAATGTATATATTCAACATTTTGATAGTTTTTCCTTTTTATGCTGTCTCGACATAAATTTTCTTTTTCTTCGGGGTTTATTATTACAAATTGTAACAAATCTGTCTTTGTGTAAAATTAGCATAAATATTTTGAATCTTTTTTCTGTAAATCTATATATAAGACTCTTCTAAGCTTCCTATTTAATTCAAAGTCACCTTCCCTTGTATAAATATACACACGTAGATTTTCCGAATATTTTCCGTCCGTTTGTTTATTTCACCTTATACGACCCCTTCATTAGAACAATAATAATTGTTAAAATAATTTTTATTTCACAAAGTTACCATCATACTATTCATCTGAAATTATGTTGAGAATAAAGGAGGGGGTAAACGAAAAAAAAGAAGTAAAATTCTATCTAATCCTCTTTTGGAAAATCTATTATAATCTTATTTCGTAACAGGAAATTAATAATATTACAACTTTTCATTTTTCCATCGTCGTTCATTTGTTTTTGTTTCAATTTTTTCTGTTCTGCTCTGTGTGTGTGTATGTTGTGTGCTTTTAATTTTCTCGGTTTTTCTTTTATTTTGTTCAATTTCCTTCAAAAGAAAAAAATTATAAAGATTTTCTGAATTTTTTTGTTCTTGATTTTCGACATGAAAATGTTGATATATGAAATAAAACAAAATATCACCATCATATATATAGTCTCTTAAAGTGTATAAGAAAAACTACGTTATTGAAAATTCATTAAAGCCTGCCACATAAATAAAAGAAAATATTTTAAGAAGTTTTTATGAAAGAAGATTTTATCCGATATTGTTAATGCGGTTTGCTGTGCTCGACAGAAAATTTAATTTGACAGCGAAAAGCACTGAGTTGGAAAAATAAGTTGTATAAGCTTTAAGTTAGGACATGCTTATAGATTTATTAAATTAACACATATCGTTGTGAAATTTACAAAATAATTTCAGTTTTTATAGTTAAGGATGTCAACCGTCCAAAATTTTATATAATCATAAACTAGATGGAGATCAGAAGATGACAAATATTTTGAGAATCTGCATTGATTGTAATATCATTTGGTACGTCACTTTCACTGGTTGTTGCTTAACAAAACTATCCATCATAGACCTTAATGTTGGAGCGCAGCATAGCGGGTATAGCGCTTATACAGGCATTTTGACTGACAGCAATACTTTCTGGATACATGTCTTAGCGTTTAAGAATCGATAAAACATGATGAATGAGTAATTTGAATCTTCTCTAAAGCTTTATCAATATTACGCTCTCTTCATCTTCGCTGTTCCGGAGTTTATATATAATCACGTCACTGGCGCAGCTACTACATGCATACAAGTTATTCATCTATGTATAAAAGCTTTTAAGCGGCTTTTTTTAGTGCATTCTATAATTTTTTAACTACAATGTACATTCCCACAATTCTTTCCTTTTTGGAGATAAACGACTTTCATTATCAAACGACATATGTTTGGTATTTTAAGCTGGTATGGTTTATGTAGAAAAATCTGTTCGATAAAAGCGTACAAACGTTGTCGTTTAACTACTAGTTCACTGTCCAGTACAAAAATATACTATTCTTATTTATTGAACATAATAATAAATAACACAAATTAGTATTTATAGTAGTTTTTCACCTCAATATTATTATGTAAAGATAAAATATACATTCTTGTTTTTCTTATTTTTTTTTATATAACGGTAAAAAACAAGTAAATTAAGAATTAATACTCGACACCAATCTCTTAATCTTATACCTCTAGTAAAATATTTTAAATACAACAGTATACTCTATATACATTGTATCCGAGAATATCTTCATTCTGTATTTCATTATCCAAAGATTATTAGAGAGATGGGTTTTATTCGAGCATTGGGTGGTTGGCTGTGATGATTATTATTATAAAATTCAATGATGACAACAACACTACTACCATTGAATAAGAAAATTTGCATATAATTTTTTGAAGGATTATAATAAAATTTTATTTTGTTTCTTTATATATAGAAGATATCTGACTATTGCATTTTAGATGTATGTATATAGTGTCTAGTGTATTGTATACTTAGCAGTGTATATCTACTCTGTGCACGTTAATTTGAATTTTAAATTTTATTTGGTTATCTCGAAGAATTGTCTCTATATACTATACATATTATCTGAGTATATAAGAGACTCTTTTGAACTGATCTTAAAGATTAGTTAACAACAAACGATTTTTGTTATTCTATTACACGATTCGCATATATGTGAGTGACTCATGTGACAAAAAGTGACATTCAATTTTTCGAGATTTTTACTTGGTTTGAATATTAAATTACGTTGAGCGCGTATCTGTATATAGAAGCGAGAATGACATGCGAAGGATTTACGTGGTTGACATATTTTGTTGTAAAAATAAAAACAAATTCTAACTCGGATCTGTATCGTATAGTTTTCTATCGATAAAACAATAAATTGTACTATATACTGTTTGTGGTACGTTGACCAGGTTACTGTAGCATTAAATTAATTTGAACCCATCAGTAATGGATGTCGTAAGAAAAACCATCAGTATATAGAACAGTATAATTTATTAAAATCACGATAAATTGAATTATTTATATTTACATATTTATTTGGTTGTTTTGTTAGTAAGTAAATAATAAAACATTTTCGAGAGTCATCACAATTATTATTCGGTGTATGAACAACAAAAATTGTGTTAGATGATTCTAAACAAATATTTCTAGTCACACATATTCTATTACTCGTGTAGTCTCTATTATTTATTTAATTTAACATTCAACTTCAAAATTTCAAAATTCTCGATCAGAATATTTATACATATATACAGTTTTTAGTGATTGATTGTCATCATCGACATCGCCGACACTTTAAAATATATAAACAATTTTTTTTGTACGTAGTCATTTTGTCGCTCGTGATGATTTATTTATATTTGTGAGTACATGCTAGAATAACAATGTGGATGCTAGCTTATAAATAAATACTCTAACTAGGTTGGTAAATAGCCTCGCGAAATATTGCGTTACGATATGTGTTTGAAATTTGGGTTATAATGGTTGGAGTATTGTACATAACAATTCTAAAAATTAATTCAATAATTTTGTAAAGATGCAAAAACTCGTATAGTAAATCTATTTATCATTAGGTCATGTAAAGTCACATAAACCTAACCTTAGCTGTCACAATTATTAATCGTTTAATTTTGAAATAATTGAAAATAATTCAACCTTAACACACAATTTCCTATACATAAGTAACGTATAATCAAGTTCAAAGTTGGAATCAGCAGGAAACTTTTACTTTATATAGTGTGATCATTTGAACTAACATATTTATAACGTCGAGGCTAAGTAATCCTCAATTCGCGAATTAAATTAGTATTCACAATTAACGAATTCGTAGCAACCATTCGCTGGGTGCAAGATACTAAATTGTAATGACATCCTCATTTTATCACTTGGTCATTTGCTCAGCCTATGGCTAATTCATTCCCACCTTCTGATTATTATCGTGGGACTAACTTCGTCAGCTATTTCAGATATTGGTTGTTTTTTCTGCTGCATGTATTAGTGTTTGTGTCTTAGCAAGCGTATGTCATAGTCCAGATCATTGAGTTTAACTTGTAATCTCCACTGGAGGTCATTAGGAAACGTGACATTCAATGTTCGCATTTCATTATCGAAAATTACCGAAACGCAGTCACAATGCTGTGTTATACAGGCCATCGAGAACTTATGCAATTACTTCTGGTGTGCGACAAGTAGATGCGCTGTCCCCGATACTCTTTAATCCCACGTGGCGTCGAAGAATCGATTTGATGGCGATACTCTGATAGTTTGGAAATAATTCGCTTAAATAAAGTTCACCTCTGGTTTCTTCTCGACATTCGTTTACAATAAACTAAACTGATAGTATCCATCCTTTAATTCGCTGAGCTCAAAGTGCCTATTAATCAATAAAGTAACATTTACAAATATTTTTATAGCTTTGAACCAATCAAATACATTAAAATTTGTGAAACCACATAAGTCTTTTTGCATATTTTACTGAATATTTTATCATCTCTTTGAGTACCGATGTACTTAAAGTATAAAACTTAATATAATTAACAAACAACGACTAGAGATAGTAAAACTTAAAAGGAAAAATTGAAAACTATCTAAAAATTATTTTTGTTGTTGCTTTAAATAAATTAAATTTAGTTTAAACAAAAACTGATACTGTGTGCATTGTTACATACTGTAAAAGACTTTTATTACAAAAGCAACTAAAACTACAAAATTAAATTTAAATTGCTATTAAAATATAAGATATTGCTTAAACACACACACACATATATATATACATAGTTTTACAAAGCTAGTGAGGTAAAATGAGGGAAAAACAAAAAGATTTTTCCGTCAACTCTTGTAAAAAAAATCTTATTATTTTTATTCCTTCTGTCATTATTATGATTATTGCTATCATTATCTATGCTGCAGCATACGGACAAAGGAAAGATAATAAAATTGCATCCTTTCAGGCGAAATTTTTGTTTGTTATACATATATACATAAAAACACGAGAGATTGGGCATATCCATGTAATGTTGTATTGTGTGTGCGGTAAGACCCGAAAGTATTTTCTTTTAATTAAAAACCAAAAAGAAAATATTTGAACGGAAATTTATTTTTCTGTTCTTCTCGTGTACATATAAATCCACCCTTCAAAAGCTATAACACATCTAGCATAACACAAAACAAGATATGACTGAATAGACATTTCGAACAGGGCGAAAGGAGATTAAATCATCGTGTATATATATATATATATATATAACATAACATACAGAAATAAAATCATTTAATTAATCATTACACATATTGCATGTGAAGTTGATGTGGCATTTATTTCATTTTAATCTCCTCAGCCAAACGAGATAACGACAATATACTTGTCGTAATTTAATTCAAAAGTGATATAATTTACAAAAACTCATCATAGAATTAAGTTTGACGTATATAACGAATTTCCCATACCAAATAGTAAATGGTCTTAATCCAACTTTAGTAAAAAAAACTTTAATCTTGTGACAATATCACCAATCTATGTATTATACTGTAAATATATAAATATATTTTATATATTTCGACTCGTATTAGTGTTTCGTTGGTTTTTGATTTTAAAATTAACTTTTTGTCTATTTAATCCTAAAAACACAAAATTTGCATAAATACAAAGGAAAAATTCCGAATATTTTTCCAATTTTTGTGTATTTCGCTGCTGTTCTCGTGCTATATATAGAGGAGAACAAATATATATTATCTCGAATCGAAGCATCCCAGCATATAATAGCCAGTGCTATAAATATTGGGTGGAGTGTATATATGTGGTGTGTATAAAATGACAAAACTTTATTATTAAAATTTGCGGTATTTCCATTGTTTTTCCATATTATAGTAGTACAACAAAAATATTCATTATAAATTTAGATTACAAAAATTATTATTAAAATTCACTTGGGTGTTGGGTACAGTAGCATTTCACCATTTTTCATATAATATACGATTGACTTTATCCATTCATCATTTTGTTATATATACATGAATAATTGATTGATTTGTTAATGTTTTCGATATGGAAATTTGATTTTCTTCTCTATTTTAATTGATTTTTATTATTTAGGGCAATTTTATTTGTTTATTTTGGTTTACAATATTTTGATTGGTGTATCACTTATATAGCATTTGATTAATCTTACTGTATATACTTGATTTGTTTAATTTCAATACATAAATACTAAAGCAATCTATATCTTCACTTAAATATAAATTAAAGGTAGTTAAGTGCTAACTTGAAGGAGGAAACAACGCATCATAATATTTTACTAAACTTTCCTTATATGTTCCCTTCTTAAATAACTTTTGTTTCTATAGCAAAAACTAAACTTTGTTATTTACTAGATCTTAAATAAAGGCTTTAATTTTGTCTTCTATTGTGAAGTTTTCGAGTACGTTTCTCTTGTATCGAATGACATGATTTACAAATGTTTAAGCATTTGTTGGACCGATCTCCAATCATAAACATCTGATATAGTGAAGTAATATAGTGAATAATCTAGTCAATATTGTAGTGATAATAGAACAATCCGTAGCCAATTTGACGTCAGACAAACCTATAATCATTTTGATCTGTTAAGAATACACAGACATCTTCTTAGTCACTGAATATGGCTAAATATGGTTAAGTTCGAAATATGATTCGCACAAAGTTCAAAAAACCAATTGAAGTTATAGATATTTTCCGTTGTAGTTCTGCAAAAGTAATCTAATCTGGCCATGTAATGTGCCAATTTCTTGTATTCTTTCTAATATGTATTAAGGAGTATCCTAGTAAAGCACCTTTCCCTTGATTTACGGAACATTCAATAGATCTTATATTTTCTCCTTCATCTTTGCTGTCCTATATTCCTTTTTTTTCAGTGTACAATTCATTACAACAGATAACCTCTCGTGATACCTCACTACGTTTTTCGATAATCCCATTTCCAATTAGTATCTGTAATCTACCCTCGTTTAAAGCCACTACTTGAAATGCTTTTTTCTCAACTGTTTAGAAATGGACTCTTCTTCTGCTATCTCTGAAAGAGGTTGTTACTCTAAGTGTAACAATTCTTTAACAGATGAGTCATCTCCTTGTCATCTCCTTGTGGCATACGTTAGCGATAGATTCGATTCAAAGGTCACTAAAGTGTCGATATTAAACCCTGGTCCATCAGCTCAATCAAAGCTGTGTTAGTTTTTGGAAGAAACTTAACTCGGATATATGGTTAAAGCCCATTTAGGTTAACAGGGGATGACCTGGCGCATTATATAAAATGAGTAGTGCCTTGTGACTGAGGTTATTTGTCTCGCATTATTTTTTAATCGATGGGCATAAATCATTTTTGAAATAATCCTCGAAAAGCTTAGCAATCATCCAAGCTTTTCGAGGTTTGACTTGAACATTACCGCCAATTTGGTTTTATCACATCCCTAAAATCGAGAGTTTTTTGACAAATAAATTAAGACCGATTTTAATTTAAAATCGTTTCATGCGCTACCTCCAAGAAGCAGGGTCAATTTTTCTTTTTAAACATTGTACTTTAAAGCAGATTGCGCTTCTATGCTAGGTATGGCCTGCCTACTTTTATTTTAATATTTCAGGATAAGGACGATTTGTTTGAAAATGCTTGTCGTTAACGCTATCTACTGTTAGGCTTACAGCATTACAATCATTTTGTATAATTAAATTGATTGCAAATGTTTTATACATATGTATTCGCTTTAAATAAAATAAATGTACCTGTTTTCAATTTTCTTTATCTTCATAATTTAAATTTGTTTCTAAAACACAAAGAAATTGTTGATATTTTCACTTCTTCGGAAAAACAATCATTTATTTTGCTAATGGCATAAAACTTATAACGTTTTCATTGTGGTATTTTCCGGATCTTATAATTTATTTATCGAAAGTACAGTAATAATTGTTTTTTTTTCTCTGTCTTAAAGCAAACTATCTTATTGGTAGTTTTATTGCACACGATAGAAAGAATAGAACCACCCACAATCCCTTATGTCACTATAAATCTACAATAAACAATATTTGCATTTATCGCACCATTATATCCTAGAAATATGTATGTACAAAGTATATTGGACTTACATATACAAATTAGAATTTTGTTTTTTATGCTCATGGCATAATTTTCATTTTCATTATTTTCCGGATATAATAAATTATTAAAATTATATCGGAAATTAATATTAAAAATAAAATTATAATATCACAACAACAAAAGGTGATATATAATATATTTATATGTAAAAAATCATTGGGCCGTCAGACTCGCGGCGCGTGGTTTAGAAATGGAAATGAGGAAAATTTTGTGTTTTATTTTTTTTTTTTGCTTATTTTCGAGTTTTGTATTATTTAGCTTCAAGCCAAATAATTTAATTTGTGTTGGTTTTTCTTATGTTTAACAAAATGAAAAGCGTAATAAAAATGAAAAAATTTCATTTCGTTTGTTGGTTTGAAGAAGTTTCGACTGAATTAGGGATTCCTGGGAAGCTACGTTTTTCGTTTATATATGTATGTAGTGCGTTTTGTATGTTTTTTAATACATTTTCTTTATTTTATTTTTAAGCTACTAAGTTCGATGCTTTGTTTAGAAGTGGTGATATGTGGGTGGTTGGTATGCAAATGAGTGGATATAATGCACGATAAAGTCTTTTATATACGTGCGTATATGCTTTAATTTTTGATTTGATTTGGGGTCGGAATAAACACAATTAGGGAAATATGTCAAGCATAAGTTTGTCTTTGTGGATTACTTTACTTTACATCAGTTGTCGACACGAGTTCAACAATTTGAATTATAATTTTAGTTAGCTTAAATGAAATCTCATAATTTTCCTGCGATGCTAATTGAACAATATGAAGACCATACTCGTTGTTGTTTATATACCCAAAAAGATTGACAGAGGAATTCTCTACCTGGCGCTTAGATGGCGCAATCTGGATATCCAATTTTCACACTATTTGCTTAAATGTTGTGTTCGTCTTGGTTTATCGGCGTAGACAATTGACTTAATAATTCAAATGTTTCTTTCAATAATTTAAATGTTTCCCGTACTGTGTGACATGTAGCTTCAACCTGTTGGAACAGTGATGCAACAATGTTTCGGTAAATACTTCTAGATTATCAAAATTGAGCTTCATCGCTGAATAAAATTTTGTTTGGAAAATCAACATCAATATCAATTTGTGTTTCAGTTCATTACCCTTATTTACGGCATGTACGATGATCTTACGGCTTTAATTCTTCCGTAAGTTGAATTTTGTAAGCACGTAAACCAAGATTCTTAGATAAAATTCTCCATAAAGTGGATCTTCAGGTGCTGAGACAGACTCCGAATTGATGAATTTTGGTCTTACTGGATGCGTACGCAATGTACGAGGTCTTACTGGATGCGTATTATCATTTAGAGTGTACGATGTGCAAATTAACCGTTCTGACGAAGTAAATGTCACCTCTGTTGTAAAATAATAGTGTTGGCAACTTAAAGATGTAAACTTAAACAAAACACCATTTATTATAGTTAAACTTAAAGCTTGAGACTTTATTTTAAATTGTTCTAACCATAACGATAATAATAGGAAATATAAAAATTCTCCGCAGTTTTTTGGCACATTTTTGATTTTATTTATGGAAAATAAATTTTAATCGAGTACATTCTGTCTGACCATTATTATCTATGGTATTTTGCCATTTTTCCAGTAGCTTGATAATTTCATCGGTGTAGAACTTCTGTGGTTTATCGCTAACAAATTTAGCCAAGTGGTTTTCAGCGGTCTACCAATTGTTCACCATGAAGAGAGTTTGCAGAGACTGGATGCATCAAAAATGTCCATCCAAGTTCCATTATCAAAGATGTGTAGCCCCGCATTGTCATGATGGAACAAAATTCTCTTTCTAATGGCGAATTCTAGATTGCTGTGTTCAACCGATCGAACAATACCGTATTAATGATTTCGCTACGTTACAACAGCTTATAATGAATAATTTTCTTCCAACCCCACCAAACACTGAATATCACTTTGATTGCCGTAAATCCAGGCTTTGGATTTGTGGAGGGTCACCAGTCTTTGGCTACCCATTCTCCATCGCCTGTAATAATTCGCTTCAGATGAGTGTTGCCCGATGAATATAGGCATCAACATCATCTAGTGGCACAAAACGCCGACTTTTTATTTACTAATTTCTGATAAAGCTTCAATCGAGCTTAACAGGAATCACACATTTCGAACTTATGATTCACCTCTTTCGTACATATGGTGGTAGTTCTACACACATATATGTGTATACATACCAGCATTTTTAGTTTAAATCAAGTGTAATCGAATAGCATGACGATAATGATGAGACCACCAAAAAACGTTTAGAATGATTGTCTATATTTTCTAATCCAAACATGTACAAAGAACCGAATAAAAAATTAGAAGTTCAATAAACTATTGCATGATGAAATCTTATTTTGTATAAAAGGTCGGCAGCATTATACCAAATCAGCTAATTACAAAATTTAACACTCATAATCTTGAGTATTACAGAAATAAGAAAATATTTTTTTACGCATACATCTCCCGTTATAATATCTTTATTTTTTTCAAGATCAATAAACTATAAGATCGCGCGTATCGCGTAATCACTATTATGGAAATAATTAGCTTTTCGAGAGAGAAGTAGTTGTGTATAGATAGAGGAAACAAAATCAACGACTATAATAGTTGCGTTTATAAACTAAACACAAACAATTCAAAACATCATCGCTTAAATGAATTTGTTCCAACTGATGGCACAAGAATATTTTGCGTTGTAATGATATCGTATATGGAGTAGCTAAAAGACAGGAAAGAATGAGGGTCTTTTGTTATGATTAGCCTTTTAAACAATAACATTTTTCACTTCTTATTTTCTCAACAATTTTAACAACTAGAACTGTTGGTGTTCTCCCTTTTTCCGCATCTCTATGTATACTCCTATATACACAACAGTTGTTTGCTGTTTTCCTTTTTTTTTGTGTTTGTTACTAAGTACAAGACGTTTTCGAACGGTCTATATACACTCGTATATAGTAAAAAAAAGGAAAGCAGCAGCGGAAAATTGTTATAATATTTTATTGCGTTATAAAAATATGTATAGAAAATTACTTCAGACATTACTTTCCATCCTATATATACGATTAAGAATTTTCCAACAGCACACATACATAATTATGCTATATAGTAGAGAGCGAAAAGAAAATTCAATATAAAATCCAATATTAAATATCTCAACTTTTTCCATTTTATTTAATATTTTTCAATGGCTCGAAGTGGAAAATGTGTAAGCATATATTGACTCAGTGTATAGTACTCGTATAATGTATAATTTTTCTGTCCGGGGTGTTGGTTCACAACAGTAATAATATGATGATGCAAATTATATATTCAATTGATTGGGTGGATAACAAGTACCTGCGCTAATAGTGTGCCATTTAAAAAAAATCGTTGGTATGTTGTGATATGGCATAATTATGAGTTTTCTGACCTCGTACAAGCATACGCAATCTAGACTCGATTTATGAAATTACTTAATGTTGAAAATTTTGAATTGTGTAAAATAAAAAATACGTAAAGCGCGAAAATCTATTATTGAAAATCACTCGCCATTCCACACTCTACTGATTTATTTCTTTATAAGCCAAGCACCGTTACACTTGAGTAAATTTTTTTTTTAATAAGAAATCACCTTATTTGCTTTGTGTTTGTGTGTGTGTGTGCTTACCATACAGCCGGTCTCATTACGTATGTATAAACAGCACACACAGCACTATAATTAAAGACAATACACGAATATCAATGGAAATTTTTGCTTCATATATTTGGTATAAGAAGAATGCGAACTCGAAACAACGATCTTCTTATATTATGTCGTTGAACTTGTGCTTGGTAGAAGCAAAGTATATGTACATAAAAAAAAAATACAGTTAATCTTCATTTCTTCTTCACATCTAAATAAGAATTTATTTATTTTTATATATGCTTACTACGATAAAAAAGGCAAATACCATAACGTTAGATGGTGATGGTAAAATATGCGGTTCATAATAATTTTTTATTCTTTCTCTAATTCCGGTTAGTTGCGTTAATTTTTTTTTCTTAAACGGGATTAGACTCTAGATAGAGCTTTCAAATGAGGTTATGAGTCAGGTGGTGCAGATTGAGAAACATATGGTGTTAAATAATGAATTGATTTAGAAACAGGTTGAGCGAGAGTTGACTTGGTCCGGATGACATATTCAAACTTGAAACTCCTGTTGTTGAATAAAAACTAGACTGCAACCTACTCTTAATCCACCATAGCAGTTCTATTAAAGGCTCGCAGCTAGAATTCCGACAGTTGAATGTCACATGTTATATATTGATTTTATTCTAATCGGATGAGTTTCATGTACAAATTTTAAACATGTCACCTACATTGAATCCATTTATATAAAAAAATCTCTTTCTATCACTGCATGAAATAATTGGGTCAACGATTTGCTAATTTACATATATATTATATAAAAATATAACGATCTAATAAATTCAATTAAAAAACCAAAATAATAATACAGAATCTCCACTGCAAACCTGAAACCATCGTTGAACCGTAAATTTTATTTCGAATTGAAAATGTTTATTAAAATCGAAACTAATTATTTTCTAATTTATTATTATTTATTTGCAGCAATTATTTAGATCACAAAATCCAGGCTTAGCGACCAATGGTGGTGGCCAAGGAGCACCAAATGGCCAATCGTTACAAGCATTACCACTGCCCTCACAGCAATTCCTAGCACAACAAAATGCATACGCTGCCCCACAAGCTGCACCGTATGTAATAAATCCGGGCCAAGATGCAACACAATATATGGGCTTGATTCCTAGTATGCCACAATATTATAATTTACCATGGCCCGTGTATCCAGGTAATTTAATACCACAACAGGGAACACAGCCACGACGGCCATTAACGCCTTCACAACAGGGACAACCCGATTATCAGGTGTGTACAATAAAACCAATTGCTTTTTTACATAATGTATAGGCATATTTATTAATATAGTTAACTAGTTTTTCATTTTTCCAAAAAGTAAACAAATTCTTTCATCTTGTTATACTGTAAATTTACCATATTTATTTTTATTTAAATGTAAAAAACGTAAAATTTATAACAACTATAAAAATAAATAAATAAATAATTATATCATGAACCACGTGGTTTTTGATGTACGAGTACTGAACAAAATGGCGTGATTAAAAAAAGTGAGGTTATATTACAATATATTGCAATGTATGTAATTATATATTACATTTTGGATTGCAGAGCATGTACTGGAAAGAAAATTATAATGTTGTTGCGATATATACCTATTATCGAAATATACAGTTAATTCGAGGGGCGGATATTTGTGTATTGTATAAATTGTTTATGATAATTAATTTTAATTTAAAATTATTGTAAATTTATTTATTATTTTATGTGTGTGTATGTATATGATGCAAAAAAATATCGTATTTTCTAATTTCTATATGGATTGTGTTGTTTATAAATAGTATGTATTGTATTTAGGGAAATTAAATGAAAATTCCATGTAGTGTACGTATCGATTAGGGACGAGTGTTTTAATTAACATGTGACATGCGTTTTGCGGTACGTATATAGAAACAAAACATTTTTGGACTATCGAGAGCTTAGTGGATAGGGTTAAAAGTCTTTAATTTTATGCTCTTGTGGGGGAAAGGGTTTAAGTGTGACACGTAAATTTTTGTGACATCACTCCTTAATTGAATATTACGTATTATGAATAATTTTATTGATCGTTTCAATATGGTTTTACCAATCGACACATATCCATTTATAAGATTTGTTGTGACTTACATTACTCTGGAAGTTTGATTGAGAAGCCTATAGATGACAAATTTCAGATATCTTTAAGTTTTGCTCAGTGAAATAAAAAACGATTTAAATATTTGGATTCCAATTTCCTGACAAGATGAAAATGTAGATTGGTTTAATGAACTGAAATTGCGTGTAGAATAGATTATCTTGCAGAGCATATATTGAATGAAAGCCACATTAGACTCTATTTCTTTTCTAGGTCTTCACAGCTTCTGCAGATGTAATTAGATTTCAAATCTATCCTTGATACATGTTCCTAAAAACGGAATGCTCTGTTAGTACTCCTACTACCGTTCTGAAATCTCGCTTTCGCAGTCACAGTTTTGAGCTACATATCTCTCCATAGGGTTCTTGCTTGAATTTAAGTACGTAATTGATTAAGTTTTGAATTCATTGGACATAATGTGTCCTCGATAGTCGATATTGCAATTTAATTGCAGTCTGTCATCAATCAACTTTAATGTCGTCATGGGCGATGCTGTCTCTCATTTATCGATGAGATAGGGAAGCAGTCAATTAAATGAATTGCCTGCCTTATTCCAACCATAATACTATTTATTTTTATTTAAAGTTTATTAATAGTTGCATTGTTTATTATATTCCAATCGATAAAATTACATTGTCAGCATTAACATATCGTATGCATACACAAATGATTCATATCATGAATCCAAGATGGGTAACAAAATTATATTCTTTCAATTGTATATATTTTAGATAAAGTTTTTATGAAACTAAACACATCATTTCCGGTGGAATATATGCTCTCTATTATTGTATATTATTTATTTATTTATTTTTATAATAATATCATTTATTGCATTTTGTATGATGAAAGAAATATTTTGTTTAAACTTACATAGATTTAGGTTTAATTTATATATAATCTTTTTTATACATATTTGTAAATATATTTATTTATATATAAATTAAAAAACAATATTCTAATTCTAATAATTTTATCCATATCTACTCATAACCAATACAAAATTGTACAAAAAAAACATACATAACATAACTACTCTACTATACCATCACTACACACATATCGCGTAATCGTAACGTGTGATGAATAAGAAGATTGTACCATTTTATGAGAATAGTCAAATACTAATGGGACCGCGAAATGGTACACAAATGAGATTAGTCAGTCCTGCATCTGTAATGGTACCACCAGGAGCACCACGTGCACCCCAAGTACCATCGATATATCCACCACAACCGCAAACAGCACAACAGAGTTTATATTCAACTCAAAATGGTTCAAGTGTTGGAGGTAGGTTATAAAAATTATTAATTTATTTATTAACTATTAATTTATGTTTTTGTATAATTAGTATATTATATTTATTGTTTGTAAATTTGTAAAAACATGTTTCTCTATACAAGTCGAAAATTGTTGCAAAACCGATAAATTTTGCTTGCAACAATTTAAGAAAGTAATGTATAACTTTTTGGTTAGTTACAAAAACAAAAGCTTTACTTCATATAGTAGTTGTGTATTTTTATAAAGTATGTTCTTTGGGAGCCCCAAGAGTACAATATAATTTTTAAGGAAGATACAAAACAAACAAAAAAATAGTTGTGTGTAATGAAGACAAATTAAAAATTGGATGGAAGATTATATATTATGGTCGTACATACATACATACAAACTACTTAAATTTATAGTTGGAACGTTTTAAGAAGATTTATGGTTAAAAATAGCTTTTTTCTTAGATAACAGATTGGCTTGTGTGTGAGCTACTTCTTATTATTTGTAAGCTCAATAATAAGTTGTATGTTTCATGCAATTATGCTTTAAGAATATCGAAATGCGTGTGTCGTCTCTGATACGTGAATCTATACTATCTATCATTTTGGAGTAATTTATACGTCTCCTAACCAAATGTTCATTATTCAGTAGCCGAGAGGCTTCCGCATTGACATGTTCCATTAGATATCCTGAGTCTCCAAATCACGATGCAAATCGAGTGTACCAGGGGGCATTGACTATACTCCGAAGTACCTTATTCTTTTGCTGCCAAAGCTGAACGCCAATAGCTAGATCAGCTTAAGAACCGGATTGTATATCAGTATTTTGATGCATATGCTTATATTAATATTGACCTTCGTCCAATTAGCCAGTACAATTGTTTGATCAAGCTCTTTTTTTCTTCTTCACATGCTTTTCCCATTTAAGTTTAACATCCAGTGTCTTACCCAATTAATTATCAGAGTTGTCGTACGGCACCATCACATCGTTTAAGCTGATTGTGTCCAACCTATTCCACAGTTTGCCCTGTTGCTAGTATAGCGGTGTCGTCAGCTTACGTGGTTGCTATGCTTACGTGGTTGGACTGTGTGTATATCGCTTGTATATAGAAGGATTAGAACTGAGCACAGAACACTGCCTAGAGGTACTTCTGCTCTTACCTCTCTCACTCCAGAATACTCATCTTCTGATCTTAAAAGTCTTTCAGATAAACATGACTCAAAAGATCAACATATGGTTCCGGAAGCATAGCATTTAGTTTATGAATTAAACCCTCGTGCCATACCTTATCAAAAGCTGCTGCCACATTCAGAAATAAGGTGTCGAACAAATTTGTTTATCGTCTAACGCCTTTTCACCTAAATCCAAATTGGTGTACCAGTATTAGCTATCTACTTTTTATTATTGGCTTCCTTCTCCTAAAGAGTAGTCTCTCCATAAGCTTTGAAATGATAGAGAGCACAGATATCGGACAGTACGATTTAAATGCTAAATTAAGTTAATTTTCGTTGGAGTGTCAGCATAAGCATGCTTAAAACTTAGGACAACATAACAATTCTCTAGAATAATGTTTACAAGACAAACGGCACATCCTTCCAAGTAAGTTCAGATAATATGCTTGGCCAAATAAAATTGGTCTTTTCTAGCAACAGGTCATGCAATGAGATGAATCACAGAAAATGATAGTCACTTTTTACTGAAGTTCTTATATAGCTGATGTACTTTTAAATGATGACTTTTAAAATGTAAATAATTGACACGTTTTAAGAGTAATCCTTTGGAATAAACGTGTGTTAATTCTTGCCGATCTGGTTGTTACAGCTCGTACTTAACTTTGTTGAACTTAATAATTCTTTAAACCTAGAACAACTCTCACCTCATAGCAAAACCTGTTAAACTATATTGTCAATCCCATAATCCAATTCACTTTTACAAAAAATAATTTGCGATCATTTATAAATACTCGTGCAATCATTAATCCACGGTTATACTGCTAATTCCATCCGTACTTTTCACTTTCATATCTAATCAACGGCAGCGGCTGTAATTAATAAACACAACAACTACAATAACAACAACAATAAAAAAAATGTGTCCGAACCATATCCATGACATGCGTATTTGTGCGGTTTGGAAAAATTGCTGAACCAAGAAAAATTTGAACGTTTCACTTTTTTGTTACTCTTGATTATGTTACAACAACAAAAAAATGTTGGATTTTTTGCTCATTACAAGACTTGGGCCTAAATATAGAAAGGGCGTCGTTAGCTTTTAGGTGCGTACATATATGTATACATACCCCAATAATATACCGATTGCATGGTTTTATTCTGTATATAAGGTCAATATATTAGGATTATATCATGATTCACAAATAAATACGGGCCAAATGAAAGGTGTGGTATAAAAGACTAAGAAGGCATATAATATACTTTATTATCATAACCTATAGATAAGGAACTAGTTGATTTTCTTGGGAGATATTCAAATTAGAGTGAAAGTTTTTTTTTCGTTTTCTATCTATAAATTCTTAAATTTGATTTGAATTGTTATGTTTCAATAACAGAAAGAACACTTTAAATTGATTAGAAAATGTTGTTATTTTTTTAAGAAGGTGTTGCATAAGACTTTGAATCACAAAAAATTAAAGTTTAGGAGATCTGAAAAAAAGGTCGGCTGAATATAGAGATGTCGAGCGCCCTATATAGATGCCTTAAATTGTGGTTATGCGTGTGTGTCAATAAACTTAATTGTAATAAAATTGATTTGATCTGACCTTTGGTCGTTATCGTTTAGAGATTTTCAACCAAGACCAGTATTACACTATATACTACTTCTCAACTTCTGCTGATGATTGATTTTGTTTTGATAAAAATCAATATAATTTGATTGAATATTTATGGAATTATTTCCAATAAAACACTTTTATACCCAATATTTTTTGTTCGTTCGTCTAATAACAATATTATTATTCAAATCACATTAGGGCGCTCGTTCCTTATTCTTGGCTGGTGTATAGTGTTTTTATATTATACTTTAAGGACTAAACAACAAAAAAACAATTTTTTTGAAATCATTGCATGACTACAGTGTTTTTAAACGTATATATGAATATATTCTACCACCATACGGCGCAAACAACAAAATGGTGGTAATAGAACAAAAAAAATGGATATATGTTACCGACTGATACTGTGTGTGAATTTTTTATTACTATTAGATATTGAGACAAGCAACTATACCAAAATACCACGATGAATAAAATAAAAACTTATTTTAATTTATGACTCTTGCATATGTTAACACATACAGAGGTGGAATTGCATAGTATTTGAGATCGTAACACTCGATTTCTAGATATAATCAACTTGAGCTAAGATTCTGATCTCGTTAAGTACCACAAAAGCCACATCTACCAGTATTTTACATATTAATTTACATAGCAATTCAGCAACATCCCCACTTCATTAAAATATGAATACGTGAATAAAGTTGCGTTAACCCGTCTAGCTAAACACCAATGTACAATCCAATCGTGTCAAAATGTAGAAAAGTTCAAGAAGTAAAATTTTCAAACGTTTTCTTGGAAAAACAGAGGATATAAAATGTAATGTCTCCTTTCCATAATCTCACAAAACATGCTCGATAAACTACATGTTTTCCTTACAAGCTCATATTGGCCTTATAGTGAAACAGTATAGGCCTTTTGTTTATAATAAAAAATAAATTTCTTTGGGTCGCTGTGCATCCATAAAAAAACTTAAATGTCAACAAAACAAACAAAATCGTATAGCGCCAAAACAATAACGAACCGTTGCTTAAGTACACGGAATAAGGATTGACACGTAAAACGTGCAGTCACTTAAAAATCCTGGAACGTTTGACGACATTATCACATGTATGAAAAGAGTTTTGGCTGAAACTCGTATAGCTCACCAAGAAACTCGATGGTCTAAAAGTGGAGACCATATGTCCCAAGGCTATACATTGCTACACATAGGAGATGACCTCGTAAATCATGGAGTTGGATTTCTCATTGGGCATCAATTAAACATGGTTGTGTAGGACTTCCAAGCATTCGATAATCGAATCTGTAAGCTTCATTTGCTCGTGAGATTAGCCTACCTGTAAATGTGCCTACAAATGGAAGCCTGATAAAGACTCATTTGGATAATCTGATGAGGTCACGATGTTAGATTGCTGATTGGTGACTTAAATGCGAGAGCTGGCAGAAATCAGACCGATTTATGTTATAATACAGGTCCGTACATCCCAACACGAAACTGCGACCGAACAAGGGGAAAAATGATGTTCGAGTACTTGGCGATCGCTCATGATCTCAAAGTGGCAAGTACATTCTTTCCTCATAAAAAAGTCCATTTGGAAACAGAATTTATGTGGATCCATAAATAGCAATAGTCTGAGAAAATAATCATATATTCAGCTTTTTACTGCATAAAAATGCATTAATTTAATGAATTATTTAGATTATCTTCACTTAACTATAGCATGATAAAACTAGAACTATAAATTCGTCAGATGACTAAACAATCAGAAATGCAACTAAAATTCCAAGGTTGCGGAAGTAGCATAAAAAATGTAGCAAATCTAAAAAAAACTTATAAATATAAGACATAATGTCAAGGAAGTAAAAAAATTCTTTACGAACAATAAATGCCGTCAACTCGACTCTATGACAATTTTCTTTAGAAAACTTTATTAGTTTTTATTGTTGTACGTTTTCTTAATTTTAATTTTATAATGACCATGTTGTTGTCAATTAGTTATGACTGGCTTCATTTTGATATACATACATACATACAAATTATTATGTATTCATGTAATGTGCTGCCCCTTTAATTTAAAACTGAAAAAAATTAAAATTCTTAAGAAAATCATCTGTTTTTCTTATTATCTTCATCATCATATTTTTCTTCTATTGTTGTACACTCATATACATAGAATACATAAGATCATAAAATAGGAAATTTACATAATTAATAAATAACTTAATGAATTCATATACTGTATATACTCTTAGTTATAAGAGTCGTGTAGCATCTTAGTAGATCTTTGGAATCTCTATGAGTTGATTAATATAAGAGCACACTCATAGATATGTTTTTAGGTCAAGACATGTAAAACATACCTTATATACTCGTATGCCTCTCTGGTATCTTTTACATAATTTATGTAAAAAAAATGAATTAAGACGTGACCGCGGATAATATAGTGGTACAGGCAGATAACTTAATAATGACTGTTAAATTAATGAGATGTCTATTTTCTTAATTAAAAAAATTCCAACTTGAATTTATAAAATATTTGTATGGTTTATCAAATTTAGGATGTCCCAAAGTTAACGTATATATCATAATGATTACCAATTTGTACTTTACATGTGTCTCTGTTTCACCAATAATCTGTAAATCTTGGTGGTAAAATTTTAAGTCCAATGCGATGAAACTGGTGCTTTAACGCCTACTATGCCCCACTTGATGTTAACACTGCGAAATGACTTTGGAAAGATGTTTGTCATTCGTTTAGATTACAGGAAATCGGTTATCTTGACCAAATCATGTGATAACTGGCGATAAAGAAGCACGTCTTGTGCTAAAGTTGGATTTGTTCATACTAAATCGAAGAATTTTATTGATAATATAATTTTATTGGTCTGTCTCCCTTTCCAAATGTTCTATGAAAATATTTTATCCTCTACCCCAATTTCGTGAACTTTATCCTCTTCCTCAATTTGTATTTTGATCCACTTTTTTGATGTGTTGAGATCTTGCAATTAAAGCAAACAATTTTCCATGCTAACCTTCCCACGTTCCAGCTCGCCCATATTAGGATTTAATAGAAGCTGTTAACAAAATCAGTGTAAATTGTATGGATCAAATAATATTTAGATATTTACTACACCATGTACGAAATTAGAAGCTGGTACTAAAACAATCTCTCACTATACTGTCATCGAGAATTAAGAAAATTATATGTATTTCTTAGAATATATCAATAAATTATGAATTTGTAAATTTGGAGATTAACCTCGATTAACTCAACTATGCTTGTGGATATTTAAGACAAAACTTTTATAAATTGATTTAATGATATTTTGTGATGATACTCGAGAATCTCATATTTGCTACATTTATTTATAGAAACATTTGACCTTGATTAAAATTTAATGATTTCTTAATAAAAATAAATTTTATTATTTTTAAGTATGTACTCTGGACTATTTACAAATCGATACACTTACAAATGCTCTTATATAAATAAATGCTGTCATTCGAACGTTTAGAATGAAATGAATTCCTGAGGATTATTGCAAAAGGTGGTACTGAACTTAGTATAGGATAATGAACTATTAATGACAAGTAGGTAGCACAACTGATATTGTTCTAGAAGATATATTCAGAATTCCCACACAGCGTGAAGCTGACCAATACGAAGCTCAATTTGAAAACAATAAAAAGAATGAAAATCTTTTGGCATAAATGTAGAACCAAACATCAGTTAAAGACAAAACATTACGACGATATCTATAAACAACTTGAGAAATGACCAACCTCGATAGGCTGAATGAATGTCGCGTTCGCGAGGATAAGATCAGTTCATTATTATGGAATATTATTGAATTTTGACCTTAATCTAAAAACTAGAGGAATCGCAACACAGCCCCTACTAGACGTGGTTTCTGATATGCATCGTAAGATGTCAATTTAAGAGGTGAATCATTGTTAAAAATTCCAACCTACTCGATTTTATGCGAAAAACAGAAGATGGGCGGTGTTGCAGCGAAAAAAGCAACTTGATAAAGTATGCATCATTATGATAATAAATTTAACGACAGTGTATGTTGCAAGATAAACTTCCATAATTTTCAAGGAACTGGAGTAGAGCAGATTGCATGTTGAGCGATAATGAGTGGTTTATCATAGCTGTTGGCACTGCATCCAAAGCAAAGCTTCAACCGATTCCAAAATCTGGACGACCCTAAACGAGTACCTGCCTACTGAGGGACTACATTATGTTCATCATTACACTATAATACACCTCATCTGCTGGAGTTCTATAAAACATCTTATTGCTTATTTCATGCTTACATTAGAAAATCGACGAAATGCGATTTCATGCTTACATTAGAAAATTCGAACTGAGTACGAGATACGCTCTAAGTTTAACTATACCATAAACCAATTAATTTAGGATTTCTATAGCAGCAGTGATTAATAATACGTTACTCGTCATACTATATGTAAACATTAATCACCGTTTGATCATGAATATCGTGGTCCAAATGTCGACAAGACTATACACATTTCCTATCTAGAATTTTCCCATACATACACTCGCAATTACAAACTTCAGTTAAACCCTTTCTGTACACACTAAATCAACTTCCTAATTTAGACCAATTAAAGTAATTAATAATTAATTTTGAGCCGGTTAAGGCTGAATAAATAAAGAAAAAATTATTAGATTTGTGTTTCGATCAATTGCGTGATACGAACAAATCTAATTTAATTAATTAAAAAATATGGAGCGATGATGGTGTCGGTGAGGTCGAATATATATATATGCTTATGTACGTATTGTATATATTTCCCTATATACACACATATGTATGTACAAGTTATATATAATGTCCAACACATTATGGCTCGCATTATTATTATTATTACAGCTGAACATGATTTTATTAATATGAATATCTAATTTAATTAACTTAATAATAATTTTGTTATAAGCACACATAATATTTCATAATTCAAAGGTAAAATTATTACTGCTCGACTAATCTTTCATAATAATATGTATAGGTAAAATTTCCGCGAATTCTTAACCTTTTTATATACGATGAAAAGTTTTCAAAATTTTCTGTTTTATGAATATTTAATGTGAGAATTAATTAGATTTTTCGTGTGATTTTGCAATATCATTAAAATAATTAGGCTCGGTTTGAAGTGTGTATATGGTATGATATACAAAAAATGAAATGTGTTGCCAACCGAATATCATCTAGCGCGCACCATATTGCAAATTTCTTATCATGACGCTTACAATAATAAAATAGTCGTAATATTATATATGTTTATTTATATATTTATGACATTCACATAAGGTAAATAAATCAATAAAAATGCATATTGTCGCTATATACATATATTATAGGTCTCTATAGATAAAACTTTTAGAATAATTTAAATAATTGGAATTCGTTACATCGTTCTCGGTATTCAATATATAAATTGATTATATTAAAAGCACTCGTTACTACACATGCAAAATGTCAAACAATTATTTCCAGTTTAAAAACACGAATGCCTACAAATTTCGGAAATTTTGAGAAATGGTTCAAATTCCCCTTATTATATTATTCATTGCAGCCTATAATACAAGTATCCAATAGAGTCGTGACGTCTTAGTTTTATAAGACTGAATATTTTCTAATCAGGACAATAATTGAAATGTTATCCTCTGTTTGCCATAAACGTCTACTAATTGGTTAGAATTTTGGTAACTATAACCTTGAATTCCGTTCTTTTACCAAATGGCATAACTGTAATGAATGGTACCTGTTGAACATGTCAATTTAGCTTATTATTGTAGTAATTAAGCCAGCAATGGGCCTCAATGACTTGAACGGTCGATTTGGATGGTCGTCTGGTTTCAATTCTTGCACGAGTTCACTTTAAAACCAAGATCCTGACATACAAATACGTTGTTTCATACGACAACCAAAAACCGAATCGATTAATCTTGTTCCCCGCGTAAATAAAATTTGGGTTTCAAATGTGTCGATTATATAGCGGATTGTGCGTTCGGTTGACCGATTATGTGGGTCATTACTCGTTCTAAGCGCACGAAACACATTCCTCGTAGTGAACTTATTTTCACAGGTAAATAGTTTATAGACGATGTGTAAGGCTAAGTCTTTCGATGATGAAACGTCAAAGAATACTGAACAAAAATGCCATAACTGTTTCACACGACTCACACGTGCTCTGTCATAAAATCCCTTCTAGAAAAAAAACCTCTCAAAAAAGTACCTTATAAGTGATCAACTTTTTGTGGATCGATGATTTTATCTGCAATTAGTTCCATAAAATAAAACTTGGTTTGCATGGTCGCAGTGGAAATGATCCGCGAAACGTTATTTCTCAGCCAATCTTGATTGGCGCGTTCTTTATGACTCGGTGCTGAGTCTGGTTGAAATGTTCAGGTTCTGCGGACGCATGTTGTTTTGCCCAAGGCTTCAAGGCCTCCAACACATGATCCCAATAAATTTGAGCATTATCTTGTTGTCACGGTAAAAAAAAAAACGAGCGGTGAACAACTTTCGGCCGATACAGCGGCCCAAACCATAACCATCAACTGCGCTTGATGTCGACTGGCAATCCGTATGTCAAAATGTTCAGTAGAACGGCCGGACAAGTAAATCCGGTAGTTTTGCTTAATAACGAGCGGTGACTCATCGGAGAAAACCGAATTCGGCAAATTGTCTTTTTCGTGCTAGCATAACAACGCTTTTGCTCTTTCCACTCTTAACTTTTTTTTTGAGCATCGGTGAGGTTCATGGAATTTTAAGACCTTAAGTCCAACATGATCTTTCAATATGTGCATGTGCTGCATCCGCTCGAGCGAAATGTTTGCCTCATGAGCCATTTTTCTGCCACTACGGCGCTAATTTTGCCTTCACCTTCCGAATAATAGCCGACGATGGTGCAGTTCGTTTCCATTACGGATAATTTTTTTCTGAATATTTACCACTAAAAATGCTTTTGTACACTTGTAACTAATGAAATGAACTGTCATTAGTGTAAATTTAAGCGTATCATGTAGTATCAAGTTCAACTACTTAAGCAAGAACCAAGCATGGCTTCGATCCGTTTTAAATGAATCGGGTTTGAGGTATCCACTGTCTGAACGATTTATAGGTTACTTTTCTGAAGATGATAGTGGAGTTCGTGTAACTATCCCTAGACAATATTGTTGTAACAAGATTTATAATATAATAACAAGATTGTTGACACCAGAATTAGAAACTTTGGGGAGAAGAGAGGGGGGAAGAGGTTGTTGCATCATTGTTTGTTTCTACTATTCAATCTCTTTTGGGAAAAGTATTATCAACATTTTCGTGGTTTGCTTATATTTACGTCCTACCTTGCGACAAATCGAGGACTCACGGCTACACGTCCGATCTACATAGAACCATCTGAACATTGCAAAGCTCCATGCCAGCCTATAATCCTGACATGGAAGATGGATCGGCCCATGAATTCTACACTCTAACAGGAGGTCATTCACACCACCAATTGTTATTAGATATCGTTTGCATCCACCGACCCTATCGGACTTTACACCTAGTATCTCCCGATCCATCCAATTACCGCAGTTTTAACCACTGCGCTTGTTGAACTTGAAATACAGATGGACTAATTTCTTATATACACCAAATCATTATGGCGACCTTCAAATCATAAACAGATTTATAGATTAAACACACATATTTCTTTCGAAATTGTATTACCAGCAGTAATTTACAATTATGATAAGCATCGTTTTCTTTAATTATCAAAATTTTAATTAAAAGAAAATAATCTTTGTTGAAAAAAAAAAGTTTTTTATCTTTCTATATACGTTAATTAAAGTAATTGAATTATAATACAACAACAATCCTGGCAAACGATTTCGTATTTATCGGGGTGGTGGTGGTTGTGCGTCATTGAGATAAATTCATTAAAACACTCTTCTACTGCGGTGATGTAAACGAAACCATAATTTCGTTCAGGTCATAATTAAAAAAAAATTTAATTAATCCATTATTTAATCAATTGCCACTGTCGATATATCTAGCATGTCTCAGTATAAACATATAAGAAGTGAAGTACACGCATATCGTTCATATATAAAATTCTTAATCAAATTAAATTTCTTAATAATATGTATAACACTTCTCCCTCCTCTAAGAATGTGTGATTTGGATTAAAAATCATAATTCTTAATGTATTTACAGATTAATTTTAAGGAAGAGTACATAATTCAATTAAATAAATATGTATATTTATATGATGGGATATGAGGGAAAATATTTATATAAACTCTTATGTTGTTTATGCTTGTAGTATCTTTTGATTGATTTTTCTCGAATGGGTGGTCTCAATCCAGATTTTATTTTAAGTCCTTAGTTAAATGAGCGTACATAATCGTATATCAAGATGATGGATGGGTTAAGAGAAAATTATGCATGTTTATGGTTTATATAAATATTAAATTCCGATTTGGCTCATTGAATATTATAAATTAGAAATTATTACCTAAGAATTATGTAGAATATAGTTTTTTATTTTATAAAAGGTTTTGTGAGTTTTGATTGGTCATCAAGTTGGCCTTACCAGACTTAACGTTATTTTCGAATCAACTATCTGTAATTCGAACACACAAATAACGCATATGCCTGATGAGATGGAATTGTGCTTTTCGATACCACAATTATTTAATGATGTTATCAGATCAAAATTTGCCTAACGAAACAATATTTTTTGATCACACATATGCCATATACTCAAATTGAAAAGACTATGTCTTCAACGGCTGGTTGATTCAGTGCTTGAGCTGTCAATTAATACCACCTTGGAGTTCCAGCATAACTTCTATCATTGGCACGTAAAGCTTAGCATCTCCTATCTAGATGTTCCTACCCATATTCTATATTAGTGACTCCGAAAAGTTATGAGGGCATACATAACACGTCACCGCTTCCAAATGTCACAATTTTAGTGTACTCCTCTTCTGTCAATATGGACTCAACTTACAGCACAGCATTCATTGGTAACCGCGACTACCCTGTCTAGAGCAAAACAGGACCAAATCGTTCTGATGCGAGTAAACACTTCTTCTGCTAATAGGACATCGGTCTTGACTATACTTACAGCACAGTATCTCATATCTTTTAACCTTCATTGGTAATCGCGACGATCCTGTATAGGGTATAACAGGTCAAAATCATTCTGACGCGAGCTCCCAATATCTCCAATATCACAATTTAATACACACATCTCCTGTTAACACATACCTTGGACTAAACTCAACTTACAGTGTAATCTTGATTGGTAATCGCGACGACACTGTCTAGGGCATAACAGGGTAAAATTCCTCTGGTATGACCTCCCAACGCTTTCAATATCACGATTTAATACACACATCTTTTACCAACACGGACCTCGGACTTGACTATACTTACAGCACAGCATCTCATATCATTTAACATTCATTGGTAATCGCGACGATCCTGTATAGGGCATAACAGGTCAAAATCATTCTGACGCGAGCTCCCAATATCTCCAATATCACAATTTACTACACACATCTCCTGCTAACACATACCTTGGACTGAACTCAACTTACAGTATAATCTTGATTGGTAATCGCGACGACACTGTCTAGGGCATAACAGGGTAAAATTCCTCTGGTATGACCTCCCAACGCTTCCAATATCACGATTTAATACACACATCTTTTGCCAACACGGACCTCGGACTTGACTATACTTACAGCACAGCATCTCATAGAGCTGATAAACAGTGATCATAAGCAACAGTTGATAGGATTTTTTGCATATTCACTAAAATTTAAGCCTTATAGAGCAATCACTTAGACGATGCATGTTGAGGTATTTAATTTTTGCAATTTATCTAGATAAGTATTAGGTTCTCCTAACCCAGATAATTGAATGTTATCAAAAATACCAGTTCGGTTTTATTACTGATTCCAGTACTGTTTGGGAGTACTAAATTGGAACGTAGTGTTGATATTTTCTATGAGTCTAGTACCAACGTATTTTTGAAGGTCCACTTTATGCAATAAAGTTATCCTTGATATTTCCGACAATTCGATTCCGTTACTATTTTTAGAATTGAAATAACTGACTGGCACGCCTCCAGGGAAAACTGATTGTTCGAAAATTTGTTTTTTTTGCGATGTTTTTATGGTAAACCTCCCTTCGTATCCCTGACTACTAGAGTGCTTTTCAATTTTAATTTTTTGCGTTGATTATGATGTAACATCTACTAGAGATTGTCCAGTTTTGACAATCAGGCTGCAATGTGGACGCTATAATCATACGTCGAAAGTATCTCAAAGTGGTCATCTATACGAGAACGCAGAACAGTTTAACATCCACTATCATGTTTGCCAGAGCAATTCAATCTGGTGGGAAATATAAAAGTTGATAAATTTCTTCATTTATTTCTTATAGATGGTCTAATAACAACTCCTGGATAATAATTAGGCAGATTTGGTCAGAGGTAGATATGTTTAGATCCGTATAGTTGTTACTACTTGAGAGGCACCAAATCAGGTTCTGCGAATTGGGATGGGCACTATATCATAGGCAAGCAGGAGAATAAACTGAGAAACAATACTCCACTTGTATTGGATCTGTCTTCATCTGACGTAAAACAGACTGTAAATTGTTAGGAATGCCTGAGTCATGAAATATCGATACTCCAATGGGACTATTCTACTTGGAAGTTGTATAGTGCGTTATAATTGCGATCTATATGGTAGATTTAGACCTTCAGAAAATGTTAAAGAATTTGGTAGCATTTTTTAATCAATGTCACGTAATTTTGTCACATATATCTTGAAGGCCTATTACGTATATCTTTGTATACACCTTATACACGAAAAATCACACCAATTAATTTCAAATCAATCAACCATGTACACATAAAACAATAATTTCCTAATCAGACACACAGCAACAATTAATTTCCTTTTCGACTTATTTATATACACAGCCAACAAACAAAACCTTATAAATTAAATTTTTTTTATCAGTAAAAAGAGTATACTAATCAAAGTCAATTAAATTAAAACGATTTTTTTCTAGTGTATATAAGTAGTATATAATTGACTAAACACTGTTCGTCTGTTGATTAAACGGTATGATTAAGCTTTTTACAAACTTTTAAATAATAAAAAAAAAATTGTCATCAAAAAAATTGTTCGGTACAACACACTCTTATACACACACACAAAAAAAAGATGTTAGAGATCCTTTTTAATTTCGAAACCCTTTCAATAAAAGATAATCGAATTTTTTTTTCCATATTTTCCTTTTATTTAGTTGTTTTTGTTGTTTTGGGGAAAATTAATTTTAATAGATTAATAGATTGGGTAATCGCTATCGTCACTTAACATTCTAACAAACAAAAAATTAAGGATATTCCTTTCTTAATGGATTGAGATGCTTCGGGCGTAAACTCATTTTTTTGGTTGTTGTTGTCATCAATAAGAGATTAGATCTGCCTCACACACATTCACACACACACACACACACACACACACACACGTTTCTAGTTTACCATGAAGCATAAAAACATTAATTATCCGATTTATCTCATTAACATTTTGGTCGATATCTATATTTATAACAAGGTCGAGTCGTACTGTGCATTTTTTCTACTCGTTTTAGGTGATTAAGATGTGTAGCCCATTAAATTTAGGTTTGCTCTGGTCTGGGTTGCTTTAGTTATTTTTTGTTTCATAATCAAACAAAATCTAAGCAAAATATAATTAATTTATACGTGAAATTAAGACAAAGACTCCTTATACGATCTTAATTCAGTAATGTACATAATATGTATAACTTTTGGCATTTCATTCAATGGTGAATCGATCGATATACTCCATTTTTGTCCTATCGAGCATAGTTCATGCTCAGTTGCGTTTCTAACTTACTTCAAAAATCGTTTTAGCCAGAGTCGTGCAGTGTCGTTCGTCAACGCAAGCTGAGTCAGCATGGAGTTATACGGCAGGCGGAACGTACTGGTAGATGAATACTCTGTCTAATTATTCTTCAATGGTTAAATTTTCTCCAGAGTGCTCCAATCAATTTTTTTTACATAATATTCTTTCGTTTCGGTAGTTTGAGCGTGACATCGAAAGCTCACTTAATGATTTCATACACTTAAAAAAGGAAAGTCACAGAAGTTAGTCTGGTTCTATTGCAACAGTCAAATTCTGATGACTTAGAAAATGAAATTAGTGTTTGCCTTTTTAACAATTGCTCTGAGGCAAATGATCTTCGCCATTGGTCTATGTCAGCCTATAATACTAGCAAGATAATGAGTTGGTACAATTCCTAAATAAACCCGTGTTGATGTTGCCTATACTAGTCAAATGGTGTAAAACCACTTTTGTATCCTGGTCCGAATGGGATTAAAATCCGGCGCCTTTGTTTTGTGAAATATTATCTTCTGTTGATATACGAAAATATTTAAGTATAAACTGTCAAATAACCGTCGGTACCATCTGTTTAAAATTGGCAGTATCATAAGTATACTGATCGAGTTGAACAATTCTGATTCATGGATAAAAGTTTGTTTTCTTCGAGACGAAAGCTTTTTGTCCATTCATCTTGAGCACAATCCAAAATCCTCAATCGGCAAGCTTTTTCATTTTAATGGCATTGTCTGATACCGATGTACTATATTCTGGTGATTTTTCTTGTTTTTACAATTCCAACTCTCGCTATTATTTACGTCCTACTTTTCACTATTATAACCAAATCGTGGACGTACTGTAATAGGTCCGATTTATGAAGAACCATCTGCACGTTACATAGTTTTATATCAACCTAGAGGACTGCTCCTTTCGGCTTTCGAAACCGGTACCTCTAGCTACTACTGCCGAAGTTAAAACAACTTCGCCATTTTGTCGGCTATGATTTTTCTTGTTTATAATATGGAATGGGGCTTCTTGAGGATTTGATTTATATAAAATATAACTCCTACCTCTATGGAATTTGTTGCTCTATTTGACTTTAAATCAGATCCTCAATCAAAGATTGTAGCCCCGTTCTGATCTGGTTGAGTTGTAAGTCGTAAAAGTCTTATCAGCAATTCTGCCTCTGCTTCATGTCTACTCAATTTTTTCTATGTCAGTTGTCTCTCAACTGGTTTATATAAGCTTATTATTGTCAAGGACAAGTATTTACCAACGAATGTCTCTGTTTCAACAAGGCTAGAGGTTACGTTATATCTCCACACCTAAAATTAAATCAACCACGATCAAGACTTCTATTATACATTTCATTGTTAAATTATACCAACCGGTCCTCTTTATACTCATAATATATTAAATAAATTAAATGTTATCTCAAGGGATTTACACATCCATTCTATGATATGAGGCACATCGTCACGCCATAATATTAATCACATTTACATCCATTATGTTCCCTTGCATAATTATTCCAATACAATAAACAACAACAACTAATTCAAAATGAAAAAACCTTTCTATCTAATCACTTCCTAATTATCCAATCGTTACAAAACAAAAACAAAAATTTCGTCTAATCTCGATGGAATTCACTTCTTTCATGTTTTGTTTGTTCATAGTTCTTTAGGTACTCAGCCTAGGCTATTTGAGTAAAAATTACGTTTTCCTCAATCAAAAAATCATTTTTCTCAAATTGAAATAAAAAAAAATAAAACAATTTTCTATTATTTTTCAATCAGCATAATGATTATCCATCCATCGATACACCTGACCAGATTTGTGTTGTGTTTCGGGTAAACAGATATTAATGTGTGATGGAAACGATATTTGTACAAAAAAAGCAAACAAATTTCAGATCCCATAATCGGAAGAATAAATTTGAATATATATTTGTTATGTACTATGATTAAAGGGTATTATAGTAGGGGCTGGGTAAGATGACGTGTACCGCCTGGCATATTCGAGGTAGCCACATTTTATTCAAATCATTCAAATAGAAATTTCCATTAAAGATTTATCTCTAATGTTTATCCAAAATTTCGATTTAATTTGTTTTATTTTTTCGGTCTATCTTGTGTTGTATGTTTGTTAGATATATGATATACCTATGCCACCATTAAACTCCTCCACCTTACAGACCGATCGAACACAAAAAGTTATTCTTAATTTGAATACATCGAATACAGAAAAAAGGGAGTAGATGTATATGTTGGAAGGTGTGTCAATTTATCATCACATACTTTTCTTAATCCAATACGTACTAAGATGAACGATGAAACGTCATGTAGGGTTGAACAAGTCAACGGAATATTTCTTAGAATTTTTACTTTGTATTGTCAGTCGAACTAAACAAAATCTGAAACTCAACTAGAAATATTTTTATGCTTTACTGTTGTAAATATTTTTGAAGATGTTTATAAGCAAGGTATGTATGTCTGGTTGTGTTGAGTTGTATATTTTATTCGAGACTTCAAAACCGGGATAGACACGTATCTAAAAGACAACGCTCGAATAAGCTACATAAATCATTAATTTATCGTTACCATAAATCGTAATTGCGATAGGGTCTCTGTAGTCGAGTTTCATTTTACAAACTTAGTTCAATTTTGTATAAAATCTAAAATTCTATTCAAAAATATAATTAACGATTAATTTTTATATTTTAATTGCAGGACTTGCGTTGAACACATCGTCATTATCAGCGCGACGAGATTCATTCGACCGTAACACATCTGCCTTTAGCCCATCGCTAGACTACACATCATCGGCCAATTCAAATAATGGTGTTAATTCTGGTGTACGCAAATGGCCGGTTGGCAGTTATGGTGCTCTGGGTACTGTTGCCACAGCATCGGCAAGTCCACTTGCCCCAGCTATAACACCACCACCCGCCCTGGGTGGACTCGTATCAAATCGTGCTCCTGGTGCCGAAACAAAATACCGTAATGTAAATCAACTAGCGCCCGTTGGACTATCGGCAAACGCAATGTTTGGTTCGAATAATTCACTCTTTTCAAAAATGACTGCTGCCGGTTCGGTGGTGCGACCAACAACAACGGCTAGTGCCGTTGCTGCAGCAGCTGCGGCAACAGCCGCTTCATCAGCCACTCCATTGGACCAGCAAAGACAGCAGGGACGTTCACGTCTACTCGAAGATTTTCGCAATCAACGATTCCCAAATCTCCAGCTACGCGATCTAGCCAATCATATTGTTGAATTTTCACAGGATCAGCACGGTTCACGATTCATACAACAAAAATTGGAGCGCGCAACTGTAACCGAAAAACAAATGGTATTCAATGAAATATTAAATGCGGCCTATAGTCTAATGACAGACGTCTTTGGTAATTATGTAATACAAAAATTCTTCGAATTTGGTACGCCGGAACAAAAATCAACGCTTGCCAATCAAATTAAGGGACACGTTCTTCCGCTAGCACTACAAATGTACGGATGTCGTGTTATTCAGAAGGCACTCGAAAGTATTACAACGGAACAGCAACAGGAAATTGTACGTGAACTCGATGGACATGTACTAAAATGTGTTAAAGATCAAAATGGTAATCATGTGGTACAAAAATGTATCGAATGTGTTGATGCGGGTGCATTGCAATTTATAATTAACGCGTTCGGTAGTCAGGTGTATACGTTAAGTACACATCCATATGGATGTCGGGTTATACAACGGATATTGGAACATTGTACACAGGAACAGACGGCACCAATTTTGGCGGAATTACATTCGCACACGGATCAACTTATACAGGATCAGTACGGAAACTATGTGATTCAACATGTTTTAGGTAAGTACACATATTTGTTGTTGTTATTACATACACGTATTGTAGATACTGTGTATGTCTATATACTGTCGACGTCCTGAATCTAAACCATATTTGCTTTTGTATCGTAAATAATTATTTCCGATTTAGGTAAGAGGAAATATCGAAAAAGAAATTTATTTTATCAATTTTCGTGACAAAAATTCGATTTTCTTTCCACCGGATATTATCGTATAGGTGATACCACATATCATATAAGCGCGCAAGTAGGGGTGAATGTTGTGATTATATTTTGACTTATTGCTTGAGGATGGCTGATATTATTTGGCCTCAATTAATTTTTGGCGATTCAATACCAATTACCTCATGTATTTCATTCACAATGGTAAATTCCGATTACGAATTTGGTCAATAGGCTAGTAGAGTTCTGTTGGGCAAAACCGAAATTTACTGGCAGAAAAAATATGTTTGTATCGGAATTTAAATAAAATTACATTCTCTTTCATTTCATTGATCAATTAACTAGTATTATGCCTCAGTTGATTAGATTTAGAAGTTTATTTTACCAATTTAAACGGTGGTTTCATATTTTTAACGTCGATTCGATATTGGTTGAGTTGACTTTAAATTTTAGGGGATTTTACAAAGGTGGGTGAAATTGGCGGTAAATTTCGATTGCAATTTCTGCCAATAGAGTCGAATAAGCACTAGATCATAGAGTATATTTACAAAGTAAAGAGCTCACTTCCCAATTATGCCACAAAGTTAATAACAATAAATTATGTCAAATCTAGGGTTAAGGTGTATGAGAGAAGCTATTCTATCAACTATATACAGAATGTTATTTTTATTGAGCATTGCTTACATCTTTTGTTTTCTTATCAAACCTCTGTCCAGGTGTTTGTATATATGTACTAGTAACAGACTTACTCGAATTAACCTCCACGATGCGCAGGTGTGTTTGTTCAGCTTGAATTTTACGTGAATCAAATTATTTTAGTCTCTCTCTAACATTTAAATTACTATATGAACTGATTATATATGAGGTATGATATATATGAGGTATGAGAAATACTTGTCTGTGGAATGGCACTATCGGTACTTAGAGATTTCAAACCGGTCAATCACTGATAAAGCTTTTTTCGGTATACGCTCACTGAAATAAAACCACAGTTTCATTTTTGTATATGTCTGCCATGTTTTATATAACTACATTTTTGGGTCAAATTGAGTTAATGTTGCCAAACGATACCTATTATTATTATTTATGTTATAAATTAATAAATTTACTGAAAGTGTAATTAATTAAGACGTGATTAAACAATATAAATTTCCTTCTAATGGCAAAAGTTAGCACTGTAAGGTAAGGTTTTCACAACCCGACTATTAAGTTGAAGGCAAGTTTCGCAACTCATGGCACTTTTTTACTTTCATTACACTTTCCTTGTATTTATCCACTTTATTTATTTATTTATAAATAAGTCTACAAATACGACTTGACATTAAAAATGGCATAATAGTCAGACACAAAGCAGCAAAATGTTGCTTCAATCTTCATTTTAAGGTATCCTTGCTAGAAGTAAAATCGAACAGCTGATTTATCTGATTAAAGCTTTTGCACACCATGTTAATCGATTCATTAGAACCATAGTTGGTTCTATGGTCATCAACTTTGAAGAACTCATTTCTTCTTAGATGTCTACTGCGTACTTTAATTTGTAAATTTTCGAATATTGATGGTGCGTCAATGTATCCTAATTAGCCATCCAGATATGGTGGTAAACGCTGCAGGTTTTCTTGGTATGGTAATTCGTGATCATACTCCCAACCGCTTTTCCAAATTTAAGTGACGAATATAATTTTTCTGAATACCCTCTAGTTCACTGATGTTTGTATCATAAAATGGACACCAAACAGTAACAACATATTCCAATTGCGACCGCACGTATGTAAAATACAGAATCTTAATTATATCCAGGTCATAAATATCTCAGTCTATCGTTTAATAAAACCCCACATAGAATTAGATTAAGCAAAATATTGTTCTATATGTTTGTTACTGCTCATATTTTCCACGAAAATAACACCGAGGTTTTTGACCTCGGACACTCACTTTAGTGGCATATTGTTTATTTCGTAATGTAGTACAGCTTTCCGGTGGAATGATAAAGTCTTCACTTATTGATGCTTAGACTAAGAAGATTTGACTCACACCATTTCGCTAAATTTTCAATGTCCTTTTAAATTTTTTCGGCACCACTTAAGTTCGCGACAGTTCTGTATATTTTGAGGTCGTCAGCAAACATTAAAATTTTTGAGTATAGAATGACTTTAGTGATTGCGTCGATGAAAATAGTAAAAATGTAAGGGTCAAGATGGAAACCTTGTGGAATCCTTGATGTAGCTTGAATGGGCTTGGACCTGCTGTTTCCAAGCCACAAAGTTATTTTAAAGCCCAAATGAGTATAACTAGAGCATTACATTGGTGAATGGAGTCAAACGCCTTGACAAAGTCTGTGTAAACCACGTTAACTTTCAAAACTTTGATTGTGCTGCGTGAATTCAATAATGTTCACCTCTTTGGCATGAAGCCATGTTGGTACGGTGAAACAGGTCGAGGCACCACTTCTTTGAAGGAATTATATATTACAAGTTCAAATAATTTGGGTATAGATGAAATCGACGTTATTCCTCTATAACATGGTACATCACTTTTTGAGTTTTGAATAATGGGGTTATTCGGGTTATCTTCCATTTTTTAGGAAACGAATAGTGTTATTCTTCCATAATCTACCGATATTTGTCAACGAAAGCCTTTCCCAACATAGAACAGAATTACCTTTGAAAAAAGTAAACCCCGAAATCTTGAAAATCATTCATAACGACTTTTTTGTGACCAAAAGACAATTGACGACTGCCAATCATACTAATGTTCATTAATCAATTACAGAGCACGGCAAACAGGAAGACAAATCGGCTCTAATCGCTGCAGTACGCAACAAAGTGCTTGTATTGTCACAGCATAAATTCGCATCAAATGTGGTTGAAAAATGTGTTACGCATGCAACACGTTCGGAACGTGCATTACTACTAGAAGAAGTTTGTTCATTTAACGATAAGTAAGTTAATTAATTATATTTAATGTTTAAAATTATTATTAATAATATAAATTATTTATTTATTTATTAAATTATAGTGCACTACATATTATGATGAAAGATCAGTACGCCAATTATGTTATACAAAAAATGATTGACGTTTCGGAACCAACACAGCGGAAAATAATAATGCACAAAATTAAACCACATGTCAATCTATTGAAAAAGTATACATACGGTAAACATATAATTGCTAAATTGGAGAAATTCTTTCAAAAAAATTCTCAACCCATGCAAATTGGTAATTTAGGCGGAAATGAGAGCTTGGGACCAATTGGGCCACCGCCAACAAATGGGGTCTTGTAAATTATGTAATTTACTCGTCTACGTTTTTAATTTTGTATCCTAAATATATATGTATATGTGCGTACGCGGCGCCATGTGAGCACTCTCAAAAAAATTTAGGATCAACACTTTATAATAAATATCCTTATCGTGGATTTATTTAGGATCCTCAAAATAAAAAAATTTATATTTCCATAAAATAATATTTATATATTATACTAAAGTAGAGAAACTCTTCTAAAATAAAAGTTAAAATTAATAAATTTATTAACTAACAAAAAAAAATTATTATATTTTGAAACAACCTCAGGTAGAATATCGGTTATTTTTGTTTTTGTTTTTTTTTTTTAATAACAAAAAATAATTATTTAAATGTACATAACATAAAAGAGGATATACACACAAAAAAAAATTGGTAACATAATAATAAATTAATATAAAGGGGTTGTCCGGCAAAATATGATAAAAAAAAATCAATTAAAAATTTGAGACATTCCAGAAGAAAAACAATTGCTAAAAACAAGAAATAAATTTATTAAATCGAATTTTTAATTTTATATAAAACGCGCGTCATCCAACATAATAAAAAAAAAAAAAAATAATAGCAAGAAAAGCTTATATAATTAAATAAAAATTAAATTTAATTAAATAAATAATTTATGTCGTTCATTTTATTTTTTTTATTATTTTCATGTTTAAATTGAATATTTATATATAAACAAAATGTATAGATGGAAATGAAAAGTAATTGTTTAATTATTATATATATTATTCACACACAATAATATAATCTTTGTAAAACTTTTTAATAAACAAAAAAACAAAATATATAAATATTATATATATAAATATTATAAATAAAATAAATATTACTGTAGGTGTAAAAAAAAAAAACTAAAATTTATATTTATGACTGAACTCGTTATTATTTTATCTATAATTTATGTACTACATATTATATTGTGTCAGTCATTTTATTTTACTTTATTTTTTTTTGGTAAAAATGAGTGCGATTTTACAAAATTAATGTACGTATTTTATTGTATGATGTGCTAAGACATTTGTAAGGTTCTCGAGTACTTCTTAATATGTGTCTTGGCTATATAAAAACGGAATTGCGGTTAATCGATATATTTCGATTCAAAACGATAAATTAACAATGTGGTTCGTATTAACAACGTCCGATTTGTAACAACCTAATTTAAAATAGTCAATATTATTGATTGTTTTTGTTGAATTACTGGATTTTATTTTTAAATTATCTCAGACACCGAGTAGCTCATTATGAATAGTGTCTAGGGTGTTAATATGCGTACAAACGAAATATATTATAGAGTTGTGTGCCTAGAAAACATCTAAATATAAATTTCAAAAATAAATCGCATTCGTTAATATTAGTTAACTTTATTTTATTATTTACCTTTGTAAAGTGTATAAAAAAAAAACAAAAATCAAATAAGGAAATGAATGTTAAATCTTATAAATAAAAATATATATTTTTGGGACAAAAATTGGCTAAATAATATAATTAAAAAATAAAACATATTTTTTTAATTTATATAGAATTTATTAGAAATTAAATGTAAATTTTATAAAAATAAAAATTCAAAATTTAAATATCTGTGAGTCTCTAAATAATTTATTTTTTATATAACAGAATCTCAATAATATATTTGATGATGAATTAAATTAAAAAAAAATATTTTAATACATGAACTCACAGCACACATTGTTTATATTTATTTATTATTAATTATATGTGAAAATGTAAAAAAAAATCTTGTTACATTCATTTTCTTATAAATAAAAAACAAGTTTTGCTTAATTAACAATAAATAGCGCGCGCGTGAGTTGGTCTCGTTTTTTTATACATATTATATTTATTTACACACCATAAATTCTGTTTCAAAATTGTACATAGCCCTAATATTTAGATCACACCACTTAAGAAAAAAAATCATTTTATAACACTTTTATAAATATATATACATATATATATTAATAAATTAAATATCCAGACACACGAGACTCAAACCCCACAACCAACAATTAAGCAAGTTTAATTATTAAAAAGCTCTCTCACATTTATTAGAAAAAAAATTGGCCAAAAGCACGTAAATTAATATAATTTTGTTTTATTCATTTTTTTTATTAATTAATTTAATTACTACACCTTTGCAGTATAAAAAATATAAAACGTATATTTTTTTGCATATTATTAATTTTAATTATTTCATAATAATATATATATAAAAACACAGACACACGTAAAACTATTAAGCCGGTTTAAATTAATTTAATTTCGAATATTTTTTGTGTTTTCTTTTTGTTTTTAATTTAGTATTATAATATTAAACTATATAATATACATATTAACCTATTCAAACAAAAAAAAATAATAATGTCAAATAAAAAATTAATTTTTACCACCTCAGGAAATATTAATACATATTTCTTTAATAATAATATTAATTATATAAATATTAAATATAATATTATTTTTTATATTAAAAAAAAATAAATAAAATAATTAATAAGACTGCAAAATAAATAAATAAAAAAAAATAAAACAAATTTAATTATATAAATAAAAATAAATGAATAGGTTAATAAAATTAATTATTATTTATGTGTTATAATTATTATTTTTTTTCGTTTTTGTCATAACCGGTTATATAGTTTATGCATTTTTAAATTAATTAATTTTATTTTTTTTCCTATATATATTATATATAAAAAAAATGGAGTATTTATTTCTAAATAGTTTTGCACTTTTATGATTTAACTCCGTTTTTATATACATTTATACATAAAATATAATAAACTATATAAATATTCATAAATAATAAAATAATAAATGTAGTGTTTAGAAGTTTATATACAATTTAAAATAATAAACAATTTTTTTAAATATTATAAAAATAAATAAAAAATATGTATATCTGTACAAAGAGATATTTTTTCTATTATTATTAATTAAATATTATCGTTATTAAATAAAATATCGTCTCAAAAAAAATTTTGTTTACCTCTCTCCCCTCTCTCTATTATTTATTTATATATTATATCTACTTAACTAAAAAAACGTTATAAATATGTAATAAATTATTATATTTTGTTTATATAAATTAAATAATGGTGTGTATAATAAATTAAACTAAAAGACAACCTTTCT
>OZ010737.1:187911026-188081026 GCA_963932295.1 Tipula lateralis | reverse complement strand
TAACTTTCCTAATTTCAGACTGTAACTCCTCAAAGGAACTAGTGACATTATACTATATCGACATGGGTTCGCTTCGTTCAAGCCACAAAAAGTGAATGTAGCTAAATGACAGTTTTTTGTCCAAATGTTTCGCGACTGATTATGAAAAAGGTTAAACCGGTTCTTTTAAAGCTTTCATATATGCGGTGTAAATCTAATAATTGACGGCGCTGAACCATAGGTATTGCCACGAAGTAGTAAACTAAAAGCATTAAGACTACTGCCTTTTTAGTTAGTGAGCTATCGAATCGATGTAGAGTGAACTTAAGTGTTTAGATCTCTCTCGAGCTAGCCAGGGTACAAAAGTCTAGACGACAGACATACAGCAATACAACATAATAATACCAATGGCACGGAAATTTCTCCACATTATCATACTTTTCTGGAACTACAAGATGATATAAGTAAGTTTATTATGGACCGAATGCTTATGCAATATCAAATGATTAACGAGTAGCACACAATACACAGTTTAAGCAAGAAGCGTCGAATGGCAATGTTGTGTAGGTCACGAAATATAAGACACTACGAAAACAAATTTTGAACGTTTTTGAACTTTTTTGTTTGTCCACTTTTTGTTTGGCATTTCCACTCAATGTTTAACTAACAATATTTAACGAACAACATCGATTGAAATGTTCTTTATGGTACTAATACGTTTATTATGGATATATTAAACGACATCAACCATAAAATCGAAAAAAAAATTTTTTGAGTGGTTTTTATAAACAGATGAACAGGGTTTTTTGCCATAAAAATTGTTGGTCTCCGATTTCTTTAAAATCCGTTACAGACATGTACCACTTAAAAATAAGCACTGTGCAATCAGTTTCATAATTTCAGTTAACCCGTATCAGTTTCAACAGACAAGGGTTAGTCTATTCGACAGTCAACAGGCTTTGTTTAAGACTTTTCGTCTGCAAAATAGTTTGAAGCATCACAATGAAATGCCTATCACAAGGGATGGGTTCTTATTTGTTTGGTCTACGTCTAAGAAGTTACCTTTGGGGAGGAACGACTTTCACGTCCTTCATAAAGGTTATTTCCTTGCAAATTAAACCGTAAATGTATGGCTTTAGATCCAATGTTCAGTTGCTCCATGCCTATTTTTATAGTACGGACATGGCAGATGAGCTAGCCCATGAGTTCTTCATTTCAACAGAAAATAGTCTTACAATAGAGCTAACTAAGCCACTTACTGATCTGAGCGTTTTGTGTTTCAACCTTAAACAACTGTTAGCCCCAATCGAACAAGTAACCATTGCTATATGCTACAGTACTGTGGAGAATTTTATTCTTATCGTTGATTATAATCACGTGAATGAGAAAAATTCATTTTGTTTTTTAATTTATTTTGTAACGCCGAAATTTATACTTGGAACTTTTTAGCCGCCATCTGTGGGATGGTAAATATTTAATCATTCAAACCCGATGTTCTTAGTATAAGTGGTTGGATATAGATGGCGCGCATCGCAAATAGCAAAGATCGTTTGAATATCTTGATTTTTAATTTAAACTAAATACATAATAAACATAAATCAACGTTGTTGATAAAAATTCTTTAAACTGAAATGTTGTAGAAACTCCTTTAAACTGAAATGTTATAGAATTTCCAATACCCGCTAGAGAACCGCTAGTAATTCGTTGTGTGTCTTTACTAAATAACCCATACTAAATTTAGCAAAGACACGCAACGAACTACTAGCGGTTAACTAACGGGTACAAGCGGTTGATCGATTGGAAAGCAACTAATCGGTTTATTTTTAACCGTAAACTTCTTTCGGTTTTGTTGTTGTGGTTCAACCCTGCCGTTAATAGCGTGTGTTTTCCCGCTCATTTCAATTGACATTTTACGTTTCTGATCGAGTGTTGTGAAAAGTTTTGTGCACCGTGTCGTCCATAAATTTGAATTTTTATTTATTTAAATTATATTTAGATATAGAAGGTTATTGTTTAGCAACATTATGAGTGATTTAGCATGTGAGTAAAATATTTTTTGAGGTGAGATCTTTGCAACTAACATGTAATTATATTGTTTTGTTTTTGTGTAGCGGAGCCCCGTGCCAAACGACAAAAAATCGATAAGCATGGCCGATTTGCAGCTCTTGCTAAACTCAAAGAGTTAAAAGGTTCCAAACATAAGTGTGAAGTGTCGGAGGAAGTCGATAATGTGTATGAAGAGATCGATGAAAAGGAATATGCGAAACGAGTGTTGCAAAGGGCAGCTGATGACTGGATTGATGATGATGGAACGGGGTATGTGGATGATGGGCGGGATATTTTCGATGATGATGAGCTCCAGGAAGAGGAAAGAGATGCCAAATCGAGAAAATCGAAAAAAGATGGTAAGAAACGGACGCGTGAAGGAGTCAAGGAAGGCAAAGGGTCGCTTAAAAGCATGTTTAGCAATGCTGTCCCGAAGAAGAAAGAGGTAATTGGTATAGTGTTCAATGTTCGATTCAAATTCTAAACATTATATTATTCTAGGTAATAAAACTTGAAGATGATGATATTTTAGCTGATATTTTGGGCGAAATAAACGACGACAAGCCAAATAGTTTAAAATCTGTCAGCAAAACTCCAATTGGTGTTTCATCGACTATTCAAAGCACTTCACGAAAGGCTGCACAAAATGATGAGAAACTTGTAAAAGACTACATGGAAAGTTTCAGCAAAAACTTGAAAAAGAAAATTGAAACAGATAAAACCGATAAAGGAAACTCGAGTGATGATGAGATGATCGATCGTCTTCTCAAGCCGGATCGAAAATCTAAAAAAATCATTCCTGCAGCTAGGTCAATAGTTAAAACGCCGGAGCCGGAAGAAATTATCGATGAATCTCCAGTGATTATAGCGCCTGCTCCGATCAGGCCTAAAACCCCGATGAAATCTAAAACTCCAGTTAAAAAAGCTACCAAAATCGCAACGCCAGTAAAAGATAGCAAAACCGCTACTAAAGTGGATGACGATGATGAAGTATTTGAGAATATGGATTTCAGTATTCTTGACGATGCTGAAAATCAAATCAACTATAGTAATGTTGAGAAAGAAGTCCCACAACCGAAAACCGTGCTCAAGGAAGAGTTCATTTTGGACGGATGGAATAACATTAAACTTGACAATCCTTCAGAGGATACAATGTCAACTAGCGAAACTTCATCTCAGGAATTCCAAAGCGATAATGAAATGAAAATTTGGTTTTGGGATGCCTGGGAAGATCCTGTCAAGTCACCTGGCAATATTTACCTATTTGGTAAGGTCGCAAATCCGAAACAGCCCAATGAGTATTCGTCAATATGTGCTCATATCAAAGATGTTGAGCGATGTTTATTTTTGCTACCCTCTGAATACCTCTATGACGTGACCACAAATGAGAAAACAACGGAGCTGGTCAAAATGACCGATGTTTATAAGGAGTTTAATGAAAAAATATCAAAAGAGCTCGGCATCGACCAATTTCGATCGCGTAAAGTAACCAAAAAATTCCCATTCTCGGTACCATTTATCGATGTGCCTGAAGAATGTGATTACCTGGAGATACGCTATAACGCCAAGTTTCCAGCGCCAAAGTTGGGAAAGAAATACCGGTCAATTATGCACATATTTGGAACCACTACGCCACCATTGGAGACATTTTTACTCGATAAGAAGATAAAAGGTCCATGTTGGTTAACTATTAAGAATTTTAATATAAACGAACGACCGCTGAGTTGGTGCAAAATTGAATTAACGTGCGATACAAAATCGATTGAACTGACAGACACCAAAAAGAATCCGGTGCCGCTAACCATCTTAACAATAAATATTCGAACGGCTCTAAACCCGAAGACTCATAAAAATGAAATCGTTATGATCGGATGTCTTGTTAGTAATCAATTCCATTTGGATAAGCCGCCTGGTGCGGTTCCATTTCAACGGCATTTTTGTGGATTAACCCGGCCCACAACACAAATCTGGCCAAATAATATAATCGCAAAGTTAAAACAATTCACCGGCACTACTGTTACAAAACTCGATTCGGAACGCGCTCTCCTTGGATGGTTTTTAGCAACATACCAAAAAATCGATCCTGACATGATTATCACCCACGATGCTAATGATTGTCAGCTGGACGTGATCTGTGATCGTTTAATGACGCTTAAAATTAATTTATGGTCTCGAATTGGTCGGCTTAAGATGACGACACCGGCTGGGAATAAATACAAAGATTTTTTTACTGGTCGCATGATTTGCGATATAAAGATGTCGGCCGAAGAATTGATCAAGTCGAAAAGTTATGATCTTCATTCGCTTTGTGTGAACGTACTGAAAATTCCAGAGGATGGCCAAAAAGATATTTCGAATGATGAGTTGTGCTCGATGTACGAAAATTTAGATGATCTGCTCAAGTTGATATCGCTCACAATGCAGGATTGTTTATATACGATTCGAATTGTGTGTGAATTGAATGCGCTTCCACTTGCTCTTCAGATCACAACGATATGTGGTAATTTAATGAGTCGTACGTTGCAAGGGGGCCGGTCGGAGCGAAACGAATACTATTTGTTACACGCGTTTACAGAAAAAAACTTTATTGTGCCCGATAAGAAGATTAAGACGTACGAAAATCGGTTTAAGGATATGTCGATCGCAGACGAAACTGTCGAGCCAACATCTGGGCCATCGAAAAAGGCGGCATATTCTGGAGGTCTTGTTTTAGATCCGATCAAAGGTTTCTACGATAAGTATATTTTGCTCATGGATTTCAATTCACTCTATCCGAGTATTATTCAAGAGTATAATATATGTTTTACGACAGTAAATCAACCGGCACACGAAACCGATATACCCAAGCTGCCCGAAACGAACGTCGAGACTGGTGTCCTGCCCACGTTGATCAGAGTCCTTGTAGAAAGTCGTCGGAATGTTAAAAATCTGATGAACAATCCGGATACTGATCCAGATCGGAAAAAGCAGTACAATATTCGCCAGCTGGCCTTAAAATTAACAGCCAACTCGATGTACGGCTGTTTAGGATTTGCCAACTCACGATTCTTCGCCCAGCATTTAGCCGCTCTAATTACACACAAAGGTCGAGAAATTCTAATGCATACGAAAACCTTGGTACAAAAATTACAGTACGAGGTGGTCTACGGCGATACGGACAGTATCATGATTAATACGAATTCGACCGACTACGACCAGGTCTATAAAGTTGGTAATAACATAAAACAGTCGGTCAATAAAATTTATAAACAGCTCGAGCTTGATATCGATGGAGTGTTCAAGCGCCTTTTGCTATTGAAAAAGAAGAAGTATGCCGCTCTTACTATAGAAAAAGGTAAAAATGGTGAATTCATTGAGAAACAAGAGCTTAAAGGTATCGATATTGTGCGTCGTGATTGGTCTGAAATTGCCTGCTTCACTGGTCGCGAAGTGATCAAGGAGCTAATGTCTGAAAATACGATGGATACAAAAATCGAAAATATTCGAATACATCTCGAAGAAATAGGTCGTCAGCTTCGTGATAATTTAACACCAATCCCAATGCTGGTCATAACAAAACAACTCACAAAAGCACCCAAAGACTATACAAATTTAACATCAGCCCCACATGTTTCGGTCGCGCTTCGTATGAACGCTACACGAAATAAACGATTCAAAAAAGGTGATGTAATCGGTTATATCATTTGTTTGGATGGCACGGATAATGCGGCTATGAAACGGGCCTATCACATCGAAGAACTGAAATCGAGTGAAAATTTAAAAGTCGATACGGATTACTATCTGCAGCATCAAGTGCATGTGGTCGTCGCACGTTTACTCGAAGTTATCCAAGAGACGGACGCATATCGGATAGCAGAGTGGTTGGGTATTGATCCGACCAAATACAAGAACACTGTCAAGTACGTTTATTTGGTTATTATTTATACGAATTTCTAAATATATTATTTTTTTTTTTTTCAGAAAACAATTCGAAGAGACGGAATACCAAACCGGTGAATCAATCGTTGAGAAAAATATTTACGGATCGTGCAATAAATTCATATTTAAGTGTATTGGTTGCGGTGAAGATAATGAAATTTCGTCCCCATTCCGATTTGATCCAGTCGCCCGACTAAACGTTCCGATACTATTGAAATGTAAAAATATTGAATGCAAACTTCCCCCATATCGATACATAACCCGAATACAAAAAGTTATGATATTGGCGATGAGGGATTGCATTAAGCGGTTTTATGAGAATTGGTTACTATGTGATAATCCTGCGTGCAATAGCAGTACCCGCTACTATACCCACATAACAAATAATAATCGCCCCGTTTGTATGCATTGCAACGATGGTTCGCTCCATCGGCAGTATACGCCACAAGAGCTCACCAATCAATTGTATTACTATCAGCTGATGTTCGACCTATCGAAATGTGATCGCAAAATGACGCAGAAATTATCGCCTGATATAGTTAATGGTTATGAGGTTGTTCGGAAAACTGTTGACAAAATGATTTTACGTTCGGGATTCTGCGTTATCAATTTGAAGCAATGTTTCGATTCGGCTATGCAAGGCACACAAATCTATCCAATCAAACGGACTCTAATTAAGTGATGCAAAGTGCGTATGTGTGTGTGTTTTTTATCAAATTGTATAATTTAATGTTTAGATTTTGTATTTGGATAAATTAATAAATAGTAAATGTAACTTCCAAATGGCTAGTGTATTATTTTTTCCGCCCACAATTTTTTTTTATATTTTATACTATGCAATTTATTTGGGGCTCAAGACTCTCCCGGCATTTTCGCGGGTTCGTTTATTTACGTCCTACTTTACACGCCTTAATGGCCAAATCGAGGACGTACGGCTATAGGTCCGATTTCGTAGAGCCATTGCATAGCACCATGCCCATAACTGATATGGAAGATGGGTAGGCCCATGAGTTCTGCTCTCTAATAGCGGGTCATAGATGCGTTCATTAACACCACCGATGGTAATCAATCAAAATCCGTTTTACATACTGCCCCTATCATGAGTCGAACCCGGTACCTTCCCCGCTCCAACTGCCACAGCTTTAACCACTGAGCCACCTGGGCGAATTGATGATTAAGGTTTGTTGTCAACACTTAACATTGCAGGCTATTTGCATCGTATACGTACCTAGCTTTCACTCAGAAGTTACCACATTTCCAGGTCTCATCATCGATTACGAATTTTTGCACTGATTAATTCATTATCAGAATCAGCCTCAGAAGTATTAAGAAGACTCTAACCAAAGGCGAGAACAGTTGCGGAAAATTAATGGCAGATTTGGAGCTCATATACTTCATAACAGGGGACTTCAGGTATAAAGTCGAACTTGAGTCTACCTCGGACAGTAGAAATGGGATTTCTTTCCATTGCAAGCTGGATCATTTTCCATTGCAAGTCATCGCTCAGCAGGAAATATAGGCAAGTGATCAACGACAAACTGTAAGTAGTGCATAGTTAAACGCAGTAATAGTCAAACAGTTAAGCTTGAAAACCTCTAACGATTGTAGTCATTATATTTCGATGTCGGGAAGTGTCTACTATCAAATTTCGGATTATTGAAGATCAAAACATACTTAATCCTCTTTTTCTAGGCACGGAGCTACCACTGTGTCATGTACGAGTATTTCGAAAGGTCTGTGCGTGCTATTCTAAAAAGTGTTCAATTTTATTATCGCCTTTAGATAGTTATTGAGGAGGTCCTGAATTGGTTGAGACATAATGATGACTGATAGCGCAATCTATGTGTACAGTCAGGCGGTAATCAAGTCACTGGACTCTGTTTCGTTGACGTCTAGAGTAGTGTTGTGCTGCCCCTGCCACTTGACTCTGAATGAGATGAGTGAACATTTTAATATTCAGAAAGTATGGATCCGGGGCCACACGGACGTTATGGAGAACTGCATGGTGGACGAACTAGCGTTGCATGGTACAGCTCTTCAATTATTACTGGAGAGAGCAAAATTGCTTCTGTTGAAGTGCCTCTTCTCATGGAGCGACATATTCATTCTCTGTACTACAGGTTGGCATGGAGAAATGTAATGTGCAGCTAGATGATCTACACAAACCAGATATATCACCGTACAAAACAGTGTTTGGCTCCAAAACAGATTGTAGAGATAATATTTCGTTCAAGTACTCGTATTTATCGTTTACGATAATCCCTGGATAAGACAAGCGTTTCTCTGGGCTTCAACCAACAATTTGCGAATTTTTTTTAGGCTAGACTATCGTACTCTATTTGGGGCTATTCTCTTTAGTTCCCTCATGATTTCGCAAGATATGTTTTGCTTCAGTTAGCTCCGTTCTTTTTCAAGTCACTGCTGGCCTCCCAATAATTTCTTTTTCCTTGTGTCACACGTTCTGATAACTTTTGTAGCTTTTGCTGGATGTCTGTGTGTATTTGTGTTAGCAGGCAAATATCATCTGCGTAGTCGAGATCATTGAGTTTTCTAATTGGATCCCACTAAATTCCGTTTGGCGATGTGATGTCTAGCCTGCGCATTTCTCGGATGAGTTCGATTATTCATGCGCGTTCGAAGTCCACAAAGAGTAGATATAATGGTCAGTTCCCTTCATTGGATTGTTCGACAATAATTCGGACTGCGTGTTGATGTGGTCTGGACAGTTTTTTCCTGGTCTGAAACCAGCTTGTTCGTTTCTTATGTATTGGTTCACAGTTGGTGAGATTCGTTCCTGAATGACCATTGCCAATACTTTTATTGTACTGTTGAGCAGAGAGATGCCTCGCCAGTTTTTGCATTCTCTTAAGTCGTCTTTCTTTGGATTCGTTATGGTTACGCCCTCTTTCCATTTTTGCGGAATTTACGTAGATATCTTCTATTGAATAGCTGATTTGTGACACAATAGTCGCTGAGTCTGTCTCCGTTGTTGTTCTCTGCAAGGAACAATTTACCTATAGTGGCCATAAAATTATCGTGGGAATGTTCGATTAGTGGATTCAGTTGCACCGTATATAATGTACTTATAATCCACAGTACACATGTCGGACGTCAATAAAGCGTATCATGTTTCGATCACTTCCATATAAATAACAGCTGTATTAGCACTTCCCCAAAATTGTTATCGCACGCCGGCCTTATCAATCCAATAAAATTTATAAACAAATTTTTTTTATCAATCAATGAATGAATTTAAATGTATGTATATGCGGAGATGTAGTCTAGTAATGGGTGTATAAAATGGTTGTATAACCATAAAACATTTTCAGTCGATCATATTCTTATCAACATGAAATTACTAGTTGTTGTGGTTATACTAATCCTATTTGAGTTAACATCTGGACAAGATGAGCTGGTGCAGTACGAGCCGATTGTGGCATTCAGAGAAATAACACCAAGGCCAGTTCGCGGTGGGCGTATCGTTAACGGAAATTTGGCCATGCCAGGACAATTTCCATGGCAGGTATTAATATTGGCGTCGACACAAAACGATCCGAGAACATCGGTGTGCGGCGGAACACTTATTGCCGACTTTTGGATATTAACAGCGGCCCATTGTGTTGTGAATTTTGATAGTTTTGAAATTGGTTTGGGTTCGATTTCTTTTATGGACCAACAGCATAGACAAACTACCACAACGAAAATAATCCATCCCGCCTATAATGCAACCAATTTGAATAACGATTTGGCGCTATTAAAACTTGTTTGTTTGTTTGTTTGTTTGTTTTTATCTCTACTATCTGTTTTGGGGCTCGAGACACTTCCAACTCTTTCGCGGTTCGCTTATTTACGTCCTACCTTACGCCATTACAGCCAAATCGAGGACGTACGGCTATAGGTCCGATTTACGTAGAACCATCTGCACATTGCATAGCTCCATGCCAGCCTATAGTACTGACATGGAAGATGGGTCGGCTCATGAATTCTGCACTCCAACAGGGGGTCATAGATGTGTTCATTCACACCACCGATCGTAATCGTATGGTGAAAAATCCCTTTGCCATCCTGCCCCTATTGGGATTCGAACCCGGTACCTCCCGCTCCAACTGCCGCAGCTTTAACCACTGCGCCACCTGGGCGGTCTATTAAAACTTGTATCGGTCATCACGAATGAGGATATTAATGTTGTGCGTCTACCAAGTCGGACACAAATCGATGAAAATTTTGACGGAGGGGTGGCCGTTGTATCAGGTTTTGGGCGAACAACAAGTAAGTGATATCATATAAATAATTTACCATGAACTGAATATTTAAATATTCGTAACTTATTTATTTAAGACGGAAGCATTGCTCTATATCTTCAATTCACAAATGTTCAAGTTGTGCCAAATAATGAATGTCGATTGGTGTATGGGCCATCAGTCGTCATTCCTACAACAATGTGCGCTCGTGGATTTGATGATAAATCGCAAAGTACGTGTAGTGGTGACTCGGGTGGTCCACTAGTGAAGGAAATCAATGGTGTTAACATACTTGTTGGTGTCGTCTCATTTGTTGCAACATCGGGCTGTGATTTAGGCCACCCATCAGGATATGTACGCACCGGACCGTATATCGATTGGATTAGCCGGATAACCGGCATAATAGTGGATGAATCATAATAAAGAACTATTTAATGCAAATAACCAATGGATGTTCTACATTTTCGCTATCAATATCTAAATTGAAATGTCTGATAAGCGTGTATAAAATAGTGTTTAGTGGAATAAAATTATTATGTCATAAAACCCTCTCTATACACGGTGTGGTTTTATTTAAATTTATGCATTTGTTTTGATTTTGTGTATATAATTCCAACACGTACTTGGGTAGTATTTGAGCCAAGTTGTTTTCTATTTCTAAATTTGTAGTTCGTTACCCGTATTACGATGAGGACCTATTTAGTTAGTACACTAATTTTTTTATTCGGTTATATCATCGTCGAGTGTCGCAACACTTCAATCGTACGCTTTAAAAGTGCCATTTATGCTAAATCCTGGGAGCGAATAATAAACGGTTATCCAGCTAGTGTGGGACAATTTCCATGGCTAGTGTCTGTAATCGGGGTGGACAAAAACTATAAACAAACGTTGTGCGGTGGATCAATAATCAATCAGCAATGGATTTTAACAGCCGCCCATTGTGTGTTCGGTAATAACTTGTTTTACATTGGATTGGGCAGTATATCGCTGCTGTCACCAAACGTGACTAAAATTTCGAATACGAGTTACATCCATCCGAAGTACAATGACACGACCCTGGTGAACGACTGTGCACTTATCAAAGTGTCAACGATCACGTTTAATGCCAATACGAAACCGATTAGTTTACCGAGTACGAAAAATATACAAACATACAGTTACAATTCGGCGACGACAATGGGTTGGGGTCTTAAAAATTGTAAGTACGATTTATTATACAGATTGTACTGTATACTGTACCTGTTGCTTCGTTTTATTTATATATCGACAGCCACAACCATTTCATATTATTTACTGTGGGTGAATGTGACGACGATGCCAAATACGAAATGTACTGAAATTTATGGTTCAGCCATTGTCGATTCTATGCTGTGTACGATCGGACCGATGACGCCACCGAAAGATGTTTGTAGCGGAGATTCTGGCGGGCCTTTGATCATTATAAGTCAAACAGGTGCAATACAAATTGGAATAATATCATTTACGGCCGCCAATGGATGTGCTAGTGGTTATCCATCGGGATATGCAAGGGTAACGTCTTTTATAAATTGGATTAGTAGCGTGACTGGTATCACTTTTGCTTAATTTTATCAAATATGTAATTTAATAAAATATTGATTCAGAAAACTGAATCAGAGACAAAAATATTTTTGCACAATACTTTCTATTTCTTTAAGTAACTATTAATCCAGCTCAGATATTTGGTAGTGCGAGTAAATCCAGCAGGTGGTCCCGATCCACACTTTGCCGGTCCAAATGAGGTCGAGCCGATTAATATCCAGCTGCCATTTGATTTTGTAATTATAGGTCCACCCGAATCGCCATAACACGTACTTTTGCTACCAGTACCTTTGGTACATATCACTTTCGGTGTTATACTCCAATAATTTTGACATTCTTTATTTGTTATAACACGCAAATCTACATATTGAAGGTTTGTTGCTGAGGTACCATCTATGGATAAAATATTTGTTAGATCGATTAGAGTACTAAGATATACAAAAACAAAGTTCTTACTTTTTGTTACACCCCATCCAGATGCGATTGCTATTGCGTTGGCGAAACTTTTAGACCGTTCTGCCCCACTGGGTAAACGAATCGGACGAATATATCTTGTCAGCTTAGTGACGCGAAAAATAAGAAGAGCCAGATCATTTTGTATTGTTACTGGGCTATATTGAGGATGAACTGTACTTTGGTTTGAACAACTTTTGTGGAAGTCGCCTTTGATAAACGAACTAGCTCCATGGCGTAGTCATTATTTAAGAGCGCTGACTTATGGTTGAAACTGATTGAGTTAGATTATTGACATGATAAAAGGGGGCCTATAAATATTAAGAAAATTTAGATTGGAGTTACTATACAACAATTACATCTCCGTAATAATTTGCTTAGTATGTTAGATCGAATTAGCACTATCGTACAAAACGAAAAGCATAAAGGCTATATATTGATTGTATGTGGTGTCAAGAAGTTCAGGATGCGCCAATACGTTTTATGGAGAATTGATACCAACACGATTAGGTATTCAAGCTTAAATCAACTTTGCAGTGTGAATGAAGTCCGACATTACCGTATACCCACAATCACATCAAGACCATATAGATAGATTTCTATGCATCGTAAATGATAATCAATAAGGAATGTATAAGCAAAAACTCCTTGCATTAAATTGTCGGTGAACGAAAGAACGGTGAGAATTTTCATACAGGCACAATTGATTTGACGAAACTGGCGCTGTTACCGCAGTGACGGTTGTGAATGAACAAATCTATGAACCTCTGTTGGAGTGCAGAATTCATAGGCCAACCCATCTCCCATGTCAGTACTATACATTGGCATGGAGCTCTGTAATGTGCAGATGGTGCTACGTAGTTCGGACCTATAAGCCGTACTTTCTCGATTTGGCTGTAATGGCGTAGGACGTAAATAAGAGAACTGCGAAAGAATTGGGAATGCCTTGAGCCCAAAACAGATTTTAAAGATAAAAACAAACAAACAGCGTTTTACCAAGTTTTCGCAAGAATCAAAGTCTAAATTTATTTTTGCACAATGTATGACAATGTGACTCACATTGTCACAATTAAGACAATGTGAGCCAAATGTTTATTTACTGTCAATATACTTTTTATTTCCTTATGTAACTGTGAATCCAGCTCAAATATTTTGAAATGCGAGTAAATCCAACGGGTAATCCCAATAAACACGAACTTCCGCCAAATGATGTCGCACCGATTAATGTCCAACGGTCGTTTGATTTTGTAATTAAAGGTCCACCCGAATCTCCAGAGCACGTACTTCTGCCACCAGTACCTTTTGCACAAATCACTTTATTTGTTATACTCCAAGTATCTTTACATTCTTTGTTTGTTATAACGAGCAAATCTACATATCGAAGATTTGTTGATGTTCTACCATCTGTATATAATATAATTGTTGATCGATTAGAATTCTTATATAAATATTTATAAAAAAGTTCTTACTTTCTGTTTTTCCCCATCCTGATGCGATTGCTGTTGCATTGGCGTAATATTTAGACCGTTCTGCCCAACCGGGCAAACGAATTATTTGAATATATTTTGACAGCTTAATAGGATAAAAGACGAGAATAGCAATATCATTTGCTAGCGTTTCTGGATTATATTGAGGGTGAATTATACACATTTTTGTGATTCGTAAAAAATTCCGTGCATTCCAATCAAACTTATTAGTTCCTATTCCTAGTTCAAATATTTCTTGTTCGTAGCAACAATGAGCAGCTGTCAACGCATGCCGATTAGATATTAGCGAGCCCCCACATAAAGATTTATCTTTTGTTTGACTGTTGGAAGCCAGCATCGAGATTTGCCATGGAAATTGGCCAACAGCTGCTAGTTTTCCGCGTATTATACGATCCTCAATCCCATTAAATGCAACATAATCCGTTCGATTAGCACATACTGTTGAACTGAATGACAGTAGTGCAACAGTAGTAGCGAAAATTAATATGTTCATGTTGTTGATCTTCTCAAAACAAACTTAACTTTGTAGAAGCCATATACAGCTTTTATAAGAAAATTAAAGTGAAAAACTCGGAAGTTCAAAATATTGTCACATACGTGCTTTTCATGCGATAAGAAATTACGTGTTGTGTCTATAGTGGGCACATCTTGCACATAAAATATTTATCAATTTACCGCAAGTTAAACATTTATTCGCAGGTATGTAGAAGCTCTAAGATAACGTATGAGTACGTGACTTCATGTACACTAAATTTGTACTAATTACAGTCATGCCAGAGGTGTTTCAATTTTGTAGTACTAAGATTATTTTGGAAAAAATCTCTGTTATCGGTAGTCCAAATTAGCCAGTCACTGATCAATTTTATTCGCTGCTGATAATTCGTTTTTCACGAATGTAATGCATGTGAAACTTACCATTTGAGGTAGGCGAGAAAGCTCCATGGCATAGTTGGCTTATATTTGAAATTGAGTAAGATTTTTGAATTGAGTAAGATTTTTTTCAAAATATCGATAAAAGGTATTCTCTGGGTTATATAAAATAGTCAATGTTACTTGGATACGTGAACTAGTAAAAGTTTGAAACGTTACCACATCTCCCTAATAATTAACAAATAGTGTGTTAAAGCGAATGAGAACATCGCACAAAATGAAAAGCATAAAGGCTAAATACAGACTATATGTGGTGTTAAGATATTCAGGAGGCTCTAATTCGTTCACATTATCTCTCCAGTTTCAACACTCTATAATAATCAATGATCATGAAAATCTTCTACATATACCTTGGACCGAAAACAAATCGAAGACATACGGCCTGAATGCGATGTAGACTATTTGCACATTATAGTAATGAGGAAGATGGGTTGGTCCATAAGGTCTACACTCATTTCGCTTAAATTGCGGCAGCTTTATCTAATGTATCATTTGGTCGATTTCTATATTCACTCTTGTAAATTGACTTCTAATCAAACAGGATTTCGGAACTGGTACAACCCCATATTAAAGAGATAATTCGATCGATTTAGTTAATCAGGTCATATGGTTTGTGGTTCCGAATGAGTTCTGACTGACATTTCACTGTTTGATATTGGCTTGTTTACTTTCTAAGTTAAGATTCTACCACAATGTATCAGTTCCATTTACTCCATATTTTGATCGCCACCGTCCATCTGGTTTGTTTAAAACAATATTTTCGTCTGAGTTTTCATACATAACATTACATTCGTTCACTTTCGTTCGTTGTGTTCACTTTTCTGCGTGTTTATCTATATCAATTAAAAGTTCGATCACTGAGTGTACTGGAGGATTCATTGGGTTAAAGGCTTTACTTGTTTAAAATTTTATTCTTCAGCTCTGATATTGAATCTTATTTACTTACTTGCCGCCATCTTAAATAATTAAGCCAAACCATTGGTCCTTTCCACACTTGTATTCTGTATTCACCCTCGTTTCCTTACCTCTCTGTCTCAAATAACTTATAATTACTATAAGGGAAATCGCGCCAATATCATGTGCCAACATGATATAATTCCGGAGAAGATTTAAAGATGACACAAGTAGTAGTTGAACGAAATGTTTACAGTTTTTAACTGTATTGTATTTAACGAATTATTAACGAAACCAAAATTTTAAATCGAAAAAAGCATTTAATTTTATAATCGAAATTGGAAATTTTTGAAGTAAATGGGCTTATATTTATAAATAATAATAAACAAATAAAACAAAATTTGTTTTGTTTTAAATTATGTCATTTCATTAAATTGTTCTCGTTAAAACGTATTGGTATGCCATCTAGAAATCTTCTCAGAAACTTATATTTAACGAAATCAGGTTGTCGTTGACATTTACTAAGAAAATTGACAGGATTTCCCTTATAGTATTATAAGTTATTTGCTCTGACTACAAATTCAAATTTGTTGTGGGGATAGCAAATACGACTCGATCAAAAAATATTTGACTCATAAATTTTGACAAGGTAAGAAAGAGACAACTGTTTAGTTTGCTCTATGATACTTATTTGAATATGAAGAATCAAGAAATTATTGTTTCGAAAACAGGAAATTTTTTGACAATAAAAATTGACCTGGTCAATTATGAGTCACACTTTAATTCAGCATTTAGACAAAAGAAGAGCATATTTCTGGAAACAATTGTAATCTGGTGCAATGCGTATATGTATACCGCCGTTTTGTTTTTTAAAACATGACCAGTCCTATGTATGTGTAAATGATTAGGAAGTGGTAAATAGATCAACAGTCGTATGAAAAAGTTGATTTTTTCGAATTTTTTGACTTTTAACTTCATATAACTTGGTAGGTAGGCCTCAAAACCAATTACTCACTTCTCAGAATTTGGGAAATGATTATTTATCAACAATCCTGGTTTAATAATTTTCATTTAAACCAATATTTTAATTCATGTTTTTGAAGATTTAAGAATCTAGATTTTTATATCTTGAATCGTGAATAGAAAATAAAACGAAATATATTTGTAATATCGGGTTTAAATGCAAATTGTTTGTTAGATTTTGCTTGGTTTCCCACATACAACTACTATTATGATTTTATTTTGCATCCCGCTCGTTTTTATCCATTTTTCCTTCGTTTCAATTTTTTTTAGAAATAATGCAAACAGTTTTGTTCTTCGTTGTCTTATAGCGCATTTCGTTTCATTTTTAATTAATTTTTGATTTTGTCTCTTTGTTTTAGTTTACCACCAGCATTTTAGGCGAAAGCACATGTTGTTCGTCATTTTATCAGGATTTTAATAATGTCTATCTTTTTGTTATTTTAACTAGGAAATAAATTAAACAAAACTCAAATAAAAATTGTATTATTTCCAATAATAATTAAATTGATGTTTCGTTTAGAATTTACGAATTAACCATTATTCAAATTTTGTCACCCGAAGAAGTCAATAAAATTACGAATTAAATAATATCAAATTTCTATATTTATATGTTTATTAAAATTTATATTTTCACAAATATATTTTAAATTCGCCAAAAATATCTTTTTGGCGAGTTTTTTGCATACCGAAAAGATGCATATACATATACAATACAAAAACCGTAACAGATAATGTACCATCAAAAACAAAAAGAAACACAACTATAGAAACACAAGAAACAACAACTATTTTGATCATGTGATCATATTCGATAAGCGAAATATTATCGAACTTAAATATTAGCCGAAAATAAAAACAAAAACCAGGAAAATTTCTTATGAATGAAAAATTTGAGTATGTATCAATAAATGGGAAAATTATTTTTCGACAGTTCTGATAAATAATCATATTTAGAGGCCTTCTATACAAAAATTGATGTTAAGGCATGTATTGTAAGATATAACAAAGCAAAGTCAAAAAATTACAAGAAATCGACAGTTTACGAACGAATTATACAACCCATAAATGTGAAAAATTGGCCTGAGATGTAATGGTATTGAGCGGTGTAAAGAAAAATATAAACTGTCAATGGAATTTTCTACAAGCATTGGCGTCGTATATATAAGTATAGGAAAGGGTTGCATTATGCGTATGAAGTTTATGGAATTGCTGGTGCCTATCTACAAATAAAGCAATAATTTGCGATTAGTTACATTATAACAGTAACAGGTCGGATACCAAACGGTTGGGAAAGAAAACTAAATAAGTTTAATTCGAGAAGAAACCAAAGATTTTAACAGCAACGACCTAATTAAGAACCCTAATGAAAGAGGAAGTTTCGATTCTTTTCAAACAAACATGTTTGGGTGGATGGTAGTGTGATAAACTATGGTAATTAATTGAGATCGATATTTTATTTTACAGTTCGAATTCTGTCAATAAGATGGGAACAAAACCAAGCATAAACAGTATCTCTGATTTCAAGTTTTTCAGAAGCAATACATGATCGACGCTATCGTTTAAATGCGGGTATCGTTGTGTACGATCAGATTGATGACTATACACAGTTTATAGCGCATACTCTTGTCATTATAAATCAAACGGTTGCAATGCAAATTGGAATATATCGTTTACGACTGCCAATAGATATTAGTGGTTTCCTATCGGCATATTTAAGGATTAGGTGTTAATTTTGAATGTAAAACAAAAACAATGCAAGATAAATGGATATTTATTGTCAATATACTTTTTATTTCCTTATGTGACTCTTAATCCACCTCATATATTTGGTAGTGCGAGTAAATCCAACGGGTAGTCCCAATAAACACGAAGTTCCTCCAAATGAAGTCGTGCCGATTAATATCCAGTGGAAATTTAATGTTGTAATTAAAGGTTCACCCGAATCGCCAAAAGCACGTACTTTTGGTACCAGTACCTTTTGCACAAAGCACTCTAGGTGTTACATACCAAGTATTTAGACATTCTTTATTTGTTATAACGCTCTCAAATCTACGGTAGGGTTGTTGGTGCGGTACCACCTGATTAAAATAATTGTTAGACCGATTATGGAGTATTATAATATATACAAATAAAAATTCTTATACTTTCTGTTTTCCCCCATCCAGATGCAATTTCTATCGAATTGGCGAAACTTTTAGATAGTTCTGAGCCATTGGGCAAACCAACGTGACAGCTTAACAGCACGAAATACAAGAATAGCCAGATCATCTCTAAACGTTCCAGGGATCGTATCGAGGATGCATTTTACAAATTATTGTTGTTCGTAAAAATTTTTGTGTATTCCAATCAAATCTATTAGTTCCTATTCCTAGTCGATGTATATTTTTACTATAGCAACAATGAGCAGCGGTCAACGCATGTCCATAAGTTATTAACGAACCACCACAAAAACTTAAATAATTTGTTTATCGGTTGAAGTTCAAATCAGAGGTCTCGTAAGGCACCCCAAGTATTCCTACAATTCAATGTAATTTTATTTAGTTGCAACTAAGTGAAAAAAACAAACTTGACGAACCAATAGGGTCCAAAAGTATCTATCATTACTCACGATTATTTTGTGAGAGTAGATCTGTGGGTGAGTAGTCCTTATCGAAATTAACGTAGGTTGGTGTTGAGTATAGTTGAGGTAGGCGGATAATAAAGTACTGTAAGGATAACTAATTATCTATTCAAGTGCTAAAGGCATTCACAGATGTAAGATTACGCTTAATACATTGATTACGTAGATTTGAGCTTTGTGTGCTTTACGAGTAATTTCATATACGGTGAACTTTCACGGTAAACAGGAATAAACAGAGTTATGAAACTATACAAAATGTACTTGGACATACTCAGTTAGGTATTATATATTATATTATTCTGACAACACAGACCTGGCCTAAAAATTCTTGACATTTGGCGTCTTTCTCGCTGATCTTGGTGGTACATATTACTCTATTTATACAAGATCGATGAGGATACTGTGAATTTATTTGTCATCTAAGATTTTTCACTGCAACCAAAAGTTCATTTCAAAACGACTCTTTACTGAGAGCGATTAAAACAATTATAAGTCAACAAAATGTCATAAATGATATAAATTTATTTAACGAATTTAGGGAGACATTATAGGTAAGCATTTGGCACAACTTTTTATTTCTTTGCGTCTTTTTTTATATTCTTTTCAATCCAATCTATGTACATGGATACCCGATTAAATCCAAACGGATACCCTTGATCACATCCAAATCTCGACACAAATGATGTGACACCGAGTAGTATATTGCCACGTTTCGCTTTCAACGTCAAGGGCCCACCCGAATCACCACTGCATACACTCCGGATTCCATTCGCCACTGCACAAAGTGTGGTAGGAAACACATTTACAATATGTTGTGCGCACTCATAATTCGATATAATAGTCGCATTTATCCACTTGAGGTATTTTGCTCTATTGCCATCTGCGTAAAAATTTATAAATAAATATTCATCGTTAAAGTATTGAATTAATTGAACATACTTCGCTGTTTGCCCCAGCCCGATGTTGTAACCCTGGCATTTACATAGCTCCAAAAACGTTCTGCTCCGCGAGGCAGACTAATCGGTTGGATATATTTTGTGAAAATGATCGGTTCAAAACCAATTAAAGCAATATCATGACGTAACTTATTCGGAATATAACGCTTATGAACTATACAGTCTTGAGTGGTTCGGGCAAAGTTTTTCAAATCGAAGATGATCGTTCCCATTCCCAATTCAAAATTTGTGTAGCCATAGCAACAGTGTGCCGCGGTCAACGCATTCCTATTGGTTATTATGGAGCCACCGCACAAATTTTTTCTATCTGCCACGATGCTAATTTGCCATGGGATTTGACCGAGACTGGCTGTTTCACCTAATATTATACGATTATCGATGCTATTGTATTGAACGATTTCGGTTTGATTAATGCTGCCACCAGACGCTGTTATGATGAACGGTATTAACACGCCAATATATACAAGCATTATGCCCATTTTGGTTAACAATTGAGTAACGACTTTGCTTTAAACACCAAAGTGTATGGCTTTTATAAGACAAGAAAATTTCAAATACGGAAATGTTTTGTCCATATACGTGCTTTACATTCAAATGCGACCGGATGATTATCTACCAATGACTATAGTCTAAAAATATAAAAAAATGTATCAAAACACTCACCTTGACAGTACTGACGATGAAACACTTAATCAGTTGATTGAACATATCTCTTCCGACTCTATTTCGAATGATTCAAGATTTTTTATTCCATTTATCATTTATTTATCTCTGCCGTGCTGTAGGCTGCGCGTCTAGATCTTTCGTAAGTCTGCAGTTTCGTATAATTCGGATGGCACGCCGCTGAACTCTATCCAGAACTGGAGAGAAATGCTATATGCTCCAGTCCAAACCTGACAGAATATTCAATACAAGGTCTAATAAAGGTTTTATATATCTGGAGAACCTGATGCGATCTAAAAAACACGTTCTCACGTAAAAGAAGACGTTGTGACTTCTTTTACGCGAGAATGTGCTTGTTTGTGTTTTTATCTCGTTAAATTGGACCTGATTTACTACTCCTCTCTCAAATATTGTAATTAAATCGGAATTAAGTGAAATGACAACTTCTAGCCGTTTACCGTTTAACTCCGAAGGAGTATAGGCTCGACCTCGAATGAAATAAAAGAGTGCAATGTTGCATCATCGGCAAAACTGTGGATAGGGTTCACAGTGCTATCCCACAAGTCATTAATGTATAACAAAAACAAAGTTGCTAACAAAACTGATCGCTGAGCGACTCCGGCATTTGGGGAGTGTGTCGTTGATGATCTCCCATTTAGCGCAACGTTGAGCTTTCGGTCTATGAGAAAGCTTTTTATTCACTTGATGGTCATCGAATTCAAGCCGTATGCCACAAGCATACAAATGAAATTCTCATGCCAAACCTTGTCAAAAGCCTTGGATATATCCATAAAGAGATTGCAAACGCTTCTCCGTGGTGCTCACGGGCGAGATTTCATTTGTTTGCAACATACGGAAAGAGATCCGTGTGGAGCTAATAATTTTAGTTAATATTTGAGACAAGTCACTGCCTCTTTTAATACTCGAACAGAAATTACGTCAGGTCCGGTGGCCTTATTTACGTCCATTGCCTTCGGGTTACTGAAAACAATTTCCTCCGAGATGTTGACAGGATCCATTTTGGAACCACAATACGGAATTGCAAATAACGAACTTTGTGTTCCATAAACCAACAAACCAACAACTTGAGGCGATATAAAGAAGCGGAAAGGGAGATAGATATGGTAGCAGAAGCGAAACAGCTCAATTAATTATAGCAAAATCCTTAACAGTGTTAAATAGTCCAGTCTGGTATACACTCTATATGGACCCTGATCGGAGAAAAGAGGAAAAATCTCACCAAACTTCTTTGTATCTATGTGAAATTCCAGTTCAATTTTCGAACCAGCTTTCTTCTCAAAAGAGCGTGAAGTTTTGTAGGCAAATGAGGAAAAGAGTATGAGAACATTGAGACCAAATTCAAAAGAGGTTCGCATAAGAGGTTCGAGAGTAGGTTAAAACGATAAACACGATCGTGGAAGGATATGTCGAATGATAACTAAAACTTTAGTGGAACGAAATCTAGTCACTATAACGTGTCTTTCGACAGGCTTCATCGGTTTCGACAATATCATATGATTCCAGAACAAGAGGTCCCTCTTCGCCTAACGAAATGCTGTTCTCAAATGAGAGATTATAGCACCATTCGCTTTTGACGAGCACACTACACGTTACCCATCCAATGTGCTCGTACGATACAAGGATTAAATTCTTGCGATCTCGCGATTGTAATGACATATCTCACACGCCTAATGCATTACAGCCAAATCGAGAACATACGGCTATAGGTCCGATTTATGTAGAACCACCCAGGTGTCGCAGTTGTTAAAGCTACGGCAGTTGGAGCGGGAGGTACCGGGTTCGAATCCCGATAGGGACAAGATCCATGTGCCGTTTCATCTTCCATGTCAATACTATAGGCTGGCATGGAGCTATGCAATGCGCAGATGGTTCTACAAAAAACGGCCCTCTTGCCATACATAAAGTGGTATCACAACGGACCATCGCCGGACTAAGTGTGCGGTAGCATAGCCACCCACCAAAAAAATTTCAGCCTATAGTACGGACATGGAGGATGGGGTGGCCCATGAATTCTGCACTCTAACAGTGGATTATAGATGTGTTCATTAGCACCACCGATCGCTATCAGATGATGAAAAATCCCTTTTGCATCCTGCCAGTATCGGGATTCGAACCCGATACTTCCTCGGTCCGACTACAGCAGCTTTAGCCCCTACGCCTTTTTTTCGGTCACCTATCTACTCTTGATATCATTAGATTTTAAACAATACGTGGGAACTCAGGTATAATATCCTCACTTTGCAAACTAAAGAATTATTTGGCGCATGATTGTATAACAGCTTAGCGTCTCCATCTCAATTAATTCAACGATCGAATTGTATTGATTTTCAGGAGTATCTGAACTTCCACGATTAAACACTACATATACGAATCGCACATAGGTACACACATCAAGTCCGGTAGCATACTCGTATGCCTGATGAGATGGATTTGATCTTTTTTTTCGTTGAGGTCATTAAATGACGTCATCATCAGATCGAAACCGACCTAAAGAATTACAACAACCAACCAAACAACAACTCCAAATACTATACAAAGTCTTGCAATATTACAGTGATCTAAACGAAAAGTCGAACCTTTTTCATGCAACCAAAACCGGGTCTATCCCGGATTACTAATGTAGAGAGATATTGCACCAGAAATATTTGTGGATCAAGCCTTATATTTTGATCGAGAGTGTTAAATATCGAAAATACAAACCCAAAACATTTGGAGTTGCAAGTCAAGTACAGCAACAAAGCTTAAGTATAAAGACGTTAAGTTGTAGTTTGAAGTCAGTAGTTGACTTAACTTTTTATTCATTCACCATTTATTTGATTCAATCCATTTTAAGTACTTGGTAACCCGACTGTATCCAAATGGCAACCCTTTATAACATCCTGAACCCGACACAAATGATGTGACACCAATTAATATCCAACCTCGTTTTATTTTCAACACCAATGGACCACCCCAATCACCACCGCATGTACTTCGGCTGCCTGGCGCCGTTGCACAAAGGGTGGTAGTAACAACAATTTTAAAATATGCAGCGCACGCCTCATTCGACATAACAGTCGCGTTTATATACTTTAAATATTTTGGCTGTTTGCCATCTAAAAAAAAATATTTCTTCAATATCGTTAAAAAAAACTCATTTAAAATGTCATACTTAGCTGTCGGCCCCAACCCGAGGTGCAAGCAACCTCTCCCACAAATAAATAACAACGTTTTGCTTCACGAGGCAAACTAATCGGTTGGATATATTTTGTGAAAGTGATCGGTTCAAAACCAATTATAGCCATGTCATGTCGTAAGGTGGCCGGGTCATAACGGCCATGAACCTTACAGTTTTTAGTTGTTCGTTCAAAATTATATCGATTCCAATCGAGAATATTCGTTCCCATTCCCAATTTAAAATTGGTTTTACCATAGCAACAGTATGCCGCTGTCAATGCATTCTTTTCGTTGATTATTGAACCACCACACAAATAGCTGTCATCGGCTATGATCTGAATTTGCCATGGAAATTGGCCCTGACGGGCTGTTTCACCTAATATTATACGATTCTTGATGGAATTTAATGGAACGATTTCGGTTTGATTTATGTTCTCGCCAAACGCTGGAACAATGAACAGTGCTAACAGGCAGGTATGTACAAGTATTATACTCATTTTATTGAACTAATTGGAAGTTAACTATGCTTTAGACGACAAGGTGTCGAACTTTTAAATTAAAATTAGTACGGAAATTCGTTTTGCATACGTAAAGTTTAGTAAAATGTAAGAATATACGATTCTCTACATTTCAACGATTATCAGGTGTGTTTTATTATTACATGTAAATGATTATGAAAACACTCACCTGATTCAGTTATCAAAATATTTGAGTGCCCCATCCGCAGTACCTAGCCACATGACCATATACCATAAAATCATTTAAGTTAAAGGCAAGATCTTTTGGCATACAGAGAATAGGCCGGACATGGAAACGTAGACAACTATGGCGATAGTTGATTTGGTAAATGCCTTGACCTGTTTAGCCAGCATCGGCTTACAGCTTTTGAGATTGTTCGCTGAGTTTATCAATCTGTCTTTAAACCAGAAGACGTTAAAAAATACGAAAATCCCCACCACGCTAGCTTAGGAAACCTGTCCATTGAAATACCACATATCGCAATAGAAGATACAAACAAGACTCTTAAAACATTCGGCGATGGTTGCGGTTCTGACCAAATAACAGCTTCTTTTTTGAAAGATTACACAATTTGGAACTACCTCTTTGCATGCTGTTCAATCAGTCGCCGAGATTGGGAGAGTTTCCTAAAAAATGGAAGATAACCAGAATAACCCCATTATTTAAAACTGGGGATAGAAGTGATGTATCATGCGTTATAGAGGTAATATGTAATTCCTTCAAAGAAGTGGTGCCTCGACATGTTTCATCGTAAAAACATTGGTTCATGCCTATAAGAGATCAACATATACCAACCTTATTGAATTCACCAGCAACACAATCAAAGTTATTGAAAGCCACAAGTATGTTAACGTGGTGTACACAGACGTTGCCAAGGCGTTTGACTCCATTAGCCATTGTAAAGCACTAAAACGGTTATACTCATTTGGATTCTCAAACAACTATGTGGCTTGGTTTAAATCTTACTTAAGCAACCGCTTCCAATACATCAACATTGGTAACAGCAGGTCCAAGCCAATTAAAGCTACATCGGGTTTTCCACAAGGTTCTCATCTTGGCCCTTGGATTTTTATCATTTCCATCGTCGCAATCACTGAAGTCATTCTACACTCTAAAACTTGTTTGCTGACGACCTAAAAATATACAGAACTGTCGAGAACTTAAGCGATGCCGAGAAACTTCAAGAGGACATTGGCAATTTAGCGATATGGTGTGAGCCAAATCTTCTTAGTCTGAACATCAATAAGTGTAAGACTTTATCATTCCACCGGAAATTAAATTCAGTTTTAAAACATTACGAAGTCAACAATATGCCACCTAAGCGAGTATCAGAGATCAAAGACCTCGGTGTTATTTTCGAGGAAAATATGAGCAGTAACAAACATATAGAATGTATGTCGTGTTGGACGGGAGATATTAAGGACCTAGACAAGATTCTGTATTTCGCATACGTGCGCACGCAATTGGAATATGCTGTTACTGTTTGATGTCCATTTTATGATATAAACATCAGTAAACTTGAGGGTATTCAGAAAAAGGTTTTCCGTCACTTAACTTGGAAAAGCGGTTGGGAGTATGATCACGAATTACCATACCATGAAACCATGCAGCGTTTACCACCATATCTGGATGGCTACAAAACAAACAACATAGCAACTCTGGAAAATAGACGTGAGCTTTTAAAGTTTTCGTTTGTTGGTAATATTTTATTAGGTCACATTTCCTCGTCAAACGTATTCGAAACGACAGATTTGTTATTTAATCTTTACAGTACCTAGCCCTGTGGGTGGAGGCATTCATGTTTCGTTAACATTTCGAACGAAACATAAAACCCATAGAATCCCACCTCAGTATCCAGAGCTGGTCAAAGGTACACAACTAAATCTGGTTGGATCACTGGGCTGACAACACGCATCCGTAAACACAACAATGACCCGGATACGAGATCAAGGATCGACAAGTGAAACGTGCAGTCACTTCGAAAACCAGACGCGTTTGTAGAGAAACTCGTTGCTACCCAGTGGATATAACCTAGGAAACCTTGGAGTTGGATTTCTTATTGGGCTACAGGTAAAGAAGGCTGTACTGGACTTTCAGGCAGTCGATAATCGAATGTGTAAGCACATGAGATTAGCCAATCTGTCAGTATGCCCACTGATGTTAGCAAACCCCAAGATAAAGACTAATTTTACAATAATTTGGATAATTTACGATAGGCCTATATACCTGAGTCAGATTGAAGATTGGTGACTTAAATACTAGAGCTGGCAGAAATCAGACCGACTAAGGTAATACTATAGGTCCGTACTCACGACACGAAACTGCGACGGAAAATGGGGGAAGAATGGTGTACTTTGCGATCTCTTATGATCTCAAAGTGGCAAATACATCCATTTGGAAACATGGACACATACACGTAAAACTGAGGTTTTAGATTTTAAATAGAACCGGATGTCAGTTTCATCATCTGCTATCCTTAGATTTGGAACAATGTGCGAGATTGGGTGCTGGAACTCAGAGAATATACTCACTTTTGGAAACAATAGAATTATTTGGCCCATAATTTTATAACAGCGGAGTGAGTTCATCTCGACTGATTCAACGATCGTATTCTATTGATTGTCTGCGATTCCAGGTGGATGAAAAATAATTATAGCTTATTATAAGAAAAGGAATATTCTCGAAGTCTGTATGGCGTTCAGTAAGTACCCAAATAAATCGAGTTTAGTTCTTGTAATTCGCTATCAAAAACAGCGAACTATTTATTTTTTATTTTTATTTTTTATTTGTTTATGTTTACTTGTATTCCGAAGAATCAAACGCTCCTTTATACTGATATATAGTCAGTTGACCTACCTTTTTATTCATTCACCATTTATTTAATTCAATCCATTTCATGTACTTAGTAACCCGACTGAATCCAAATGGCAATCCTTTATCACATCCTGAGCCCGACACAAATGATGTGACACCAATTAATATCCGACCTCGTCTTATTCTCAACACCAATGGTCCACCCGAATCACCACTGCATGTACTTTGGATGTCTGGTGCCGTTGCACAAAGGGTGGTAGTAAAGACATTTCTAAAATATGGTGCGCACGCCTTATACGACATAACAGTCGCGCTTATATGCTTTAAATATGTTGGCTGGCTGCCATCTAAAAAAATTTATTTCTTCAATATCGTTAAAAAAAACTCATTTAAAATGCTTCATACCTAGCTGTCGGCCCCAACCCGAGGTGCTAGCAATCTGTCCCACAAATAAATATAAACGTTCTACTCCGCGAGGCAAACTAATCGGTTGGATATATTTTGTGAAAGTGATCGGTTCAAAACCAATTATAGCCATGTCATGTCGTAAGGTGGCCGGGTCATAACGCCCATGAATTCTACAGTTTTGAGTGGTTCGTTCAAAATTATTTCGACTCCAATCGAGAATGTTCGTTCCCATTCCCAATTTAAAATTGGTTTTACCATAGCAACAGTGTGCCGCTGTCAATGCATTCTTTTCGTTGATTATTGAACCACCACAAAAATAGCTGTCATCGGCTATGATCTGAATTTGCCATGGAAATTGGCCCTGGCGGGCTGTTTTACCTAATATTATACGATCCTCGATGGAATTTAATGGAACGATTTCGGTTTGATTTATGTTCTCGCCAAACGCTGCAACAATGAACAGTGTTAACAGGCAGGTGTGTACAAGTATTATACTCATTTTGTCGAACTTATTGGAAATTAACTGTGCTTTAGACGACAAAGTGTCAAACTTTTATATTAAAATGAGTACGGAAATGATTTTTGTATACGTGAGTTTCAGTAAAATGTGAGAATACGATTATCTACATTTCAACGGTTATCAGGTGTGTTTTATTATTACAAAATATGTAAATGATTATGAAAACACTCTTCACCTTGAATCATTTACATATTTTGAAAAGCATAAAATCATTTAAGTGTAAGACCAGAGATCTCTTGGTATACAGAGAATAGGCCGAACATAGAAACGTAGTCGTTTCGATAATCGAATTGGCATATGCCTTGACCTGTTTAACCAGCATCTGCTTTTTTATAGCCTTTGAGATTGTCTTTAAATGTGACTATACTCTTCCCCATCCAATCTAAGCCCTGTGGGTGGAGACATCCATATGTTTTGTAAATATTTCGAACGAAACATAAGACCCATAGAATACCAGCTCAGTATCCAGAGCTTGTCAAAGGTACACAACTAAATCGGGTTGGATCGCTGGGCTGACAACTCGCATCTGGATACGAGATCAAGGATCGACATGTGGAACGTGGAGTCACTTTGAAACCCAGGTGCGTTTGAATCCCTTATCACTTGTATGAAAGAGTATTTAGGCTGGAACACGTAGCGCTCCAAGAAACTCAATGGCCTAAAAGTGCAGACCATGTGTCCGAGGACTATACGAGTATGTATATAACCTCGGAAACCTTAATGTTGGTTTTCTTATTGGGCCACAGGTAAAAAAGACTCTACTGAGATTGTCTCTACTGAGACTAATATACAACGCGGTACTCTTGTGTAGGTCTGATAAATGATGCGAGAGAAGAAGCGCAAATGTTGGAAGGCTAAGGTTTCAAGAGTAAAAAATCTCAGCAATGAGCGCAATTTGCGTGGTTTCTTTAAAGGAAACACCAAATTGCACCATGTTGTTTCCGTCGCTGCGGTACTCGATACATGCCGTGAACATTTTTCTGACCTACTTAATGTTCCACAGGTATCACAAGCTGTATTTGATTACCCTCAAATACAGACTGCAGATATAATCATTGACGATCCTCTCTATGAGGAATTCACCATGGCCACGTAGAGAGTAAAGAAAAATTGTTCACCAGGAGTTGATTGTATTAATACAGAACTTAAACGGGCCAACAATGGCCTCGAACATACTAAATCTAAGATACTAAAACATTTCATAAGAGGTGTCACACGGCTGATTTTTGGTTAATGGGAAGGTTACTTATCTAAAAGCCTACGCTAAATAAAATGTATAATGGAGTCAAATCGCAGCTGCATGTTGGTCAATTTATAACTCCGTTACTGCTGATTCTCGAATAAAGTGTGCAATAGACCTTTTGTTTCGATTCTTGTGTAACAGGGCGTCCTGTTGAAACCAAATGTCATGTGTGTCCTCTTCATACCATACTGTCAACTTCTTAACGATTACGTGTGGATTTTTTGATCCCCAAACGTAATAATTTTGCTTATAGTCTCTGAGGTGAAAATGAACTTCGTCTCTGTCATTCTTCGTACACTCTCATACCGAGGTTTTAATGCAAAATTCTCATCTCAGAGCGGCGTGAAATGTTTCATTCTTGAGCACGATGGCGATTTTATGTTGCTTTATCCAATAACAATCCATGTTTCCCGAAGTTGCTTTACAAATGGATCCTTCAATTGCCTTGCAGACATTTTGTAAAACTCAAAAGTCATTATTTATGACTTGGCAGAAAAACATGGGAAATGGCCAAGACGCACCAAGATGTTATAATTTCGTATAAATTGTTAATTTGATCTAGTCGATATATGATTCAGTGGCCAAACTGTATGGCTTTCACTAGTTTCGAAAATCAGCACACCATGTACGAGAATGTTTCAGCAAAATAGCATTGCGAATTTCTGGACGACAATGGACTCTCCTATCATTATCTTGGAGACATATGTTCTCCACTATAGACATTCATTGCACAATGCTCCAATTAATGACGTTGCGAGCAATTTAGAGCGTCTATAGGTTGTGCTCATCCAAGTCTCTTGATTCTGGCTATTGACTAACATAACTATAGTCTTAGCTCCTTCCGTACATATCGACGCCAGTGAGATGGCAATTTTGCAGTGAAATTAGGACGTTAAATCGATCCTCTTTCTCAGAAATACACCGATATTGGCTGGTATGCGGTCTCCGATTAAAGCTACTAGTCTCCTGAAATCTTCTGGATACAACAGATTGGCTCATGTTTAGCTGGCAAGTTACAAACCAACAAACTGCGGCTTTTTCTGGAGCAATACATGGTTTTGAGGAAACAACGTTGTTCCATGAGACTAGGACGCAATTGATTTCAGTAGTGGTAACCACATGATTGAAGTAGTGATGACATTGAAGTATCTTAATTGGATCTCACATTACTCACGATAACTGTTATCGTCCACTTTTGAAATCAAAATATCTTGCAAATACGGATAAGCTGAAGTTGTACAGAGTGTTGATCAGACCCGTTGCTATGTATGGATGTGACAGTTCGACCTTGATCGATGAGTACGAAAGATGGCTTCTTACAGTGGAGAGAAAACAATCATGCGTGTGATATATGGCCCAAAACGCGACGTTGATGGCACATACCAAGTTTTTTTTTTTTTTTTTTTTTTTTATATTTTATACTATGCTATCTTTTTTTGGGCTCAAGGCTCTCCCAGCTCTTTCGCGGTTCGCTTATTGGCGTCCTACTTTACGCCTTAACGGCCAAATCGAGGACATACGGCTATAGGTCCGATTTTCGTAGAACCATCTGCGCATTGCATAGCTCCATGCCAGCCTATAGTACTGATATGGAAGATGGGTCGGCCCATGAGTTCAACACTCCAACAGGGGGTCATAGATGTGTTCATTAGCACCATCGATCGTAATCAGATGGTGAAAAGTCTCTTTTGCATCCTGCTCCTATCGGGATTCGAACCCGGTACCTCCCGCTCCAACTGCCACAGCTTTAACCACTGAGCCACCTGGGCACATACCAAGTTCATACAAAATCACGAGACCACGAATTTAATAGAAATTTCTGATATCGTGCATGAAATCAAAGGACAGCGAGTACGGTTTCTTGATCATATTCTACGTGCTGACCCTAACCGAATGACACAGCGATCTTTTAATAGAGAGCCGCTTTTCGGTAGGCGAAGAGGTCGCTGTCGGCGTCAATGGCTCAAAGGCGTAAAGAGCGATTTGGCATCTTATTGCAACACTATGAAGTGACGGGCCAATAATGGCCAGCAAAAGCCGTCAAAAAAAATATAATAGCCAACTTAAACATTAAAGTGACATCTGGATTGGATAAATTCCGAAAATTAGGAAAAAGGTTGAATGGGGCGTCTCTGCAACGAACTAAATAAACCTATAAGGGAACTAAGCTGCCTTATACCATCGAATATTGTCAGTCAGACATAAATACGTCGAAAGAAGGCGGAAATTGTTTTACATCTCACAACGTGATAATTGCATCTTACATGGATCTATAAGCATTTCAATAATATTATCTTTTTGAATAAAATAAAAGCACGTATAGCTTGGAATATTATTACTTCCGGGTAGGGTTAGTTTACCTATATATAAAGGTCTACTTCATCTTAATTCTATATAGTTAAATAATATGAACGTGTTTCTCTGTGTAGTTATCGTGCTAGCATCGATCAGCTCTAAAACATGGGCAATTGATGCACCGAAACCATTTCCATTGAATAGAATCGACAATCGTATATTAGATGGTCAATCGGCTCGCCCCGGCCAAATGCCGTGGCAAATATATATGATATTTTTTTCAAGTAGAGCACCATCCAATCGTTATTTGTGCGGTGGTTCATTAATAAGTACAAAACATGCATTGACTGCGGCTCATTGCTGTATGGGTTTCGATACATTTCTATTGGGAATTGGTACCATTAAATTGAATTTGACAAGTTTTACGCGAACATCTAGAGTTTGCAAATATCATGGAGGTTACAATGCGAGCACATTACAAAATGATATAGCTGTGGTTAGTTTTCGTCCCATTAAAATCACACGATTGGCCTCACCTATCCGATTGCCTTTTCCACCTGGTCGGGCATCACTATTCATCAAAGCAAATGTTAACACATCGGGTTGGGGCGTTGAATTAAGTAAGTACTTAAATATATATTTATGAGTGTTTCAGATGATTAAATACAATTGTTTATTCAGCTGGACGAACGGCGAGTACTCTCAAATATATGAAAGCGGTCGCTATTTCAAATATATTCTGCAAAACATTTTTTGGCGACTTTATAGTTCCTACAATGATATGTGCAAAGGGCACTGGAGTCAAAAGTACTTGTTTTGGTGATTCAGGTGGGCCACTAGTGACCAGATATAAAGGAACGCCAATAATAATCGGTATTACATCATTTGTATCGGGTGCAGGGTGTGGCGCTTCAATGCCATTTGGATTTACTCGTGTTACTGAATATGGACCCTGGATCAAAAAAGTGATGAGAACGATATAATAAATTTATAATAATATCTTAGAACTATAAGATCAACCCCAGAGCTTAATTATAGGACTTACGCGTTATTATAAGCCAAGTTTACATAATAAATTTTATAAGATTACCCACTTAACGGAGAAGGCAGTTACACTAATCTTTACTTCCTTTCAACAGTCTTTATCTTTTACGAAGATCTGGTACCATTGAGTATTGAGACTGTCATATGCCACTCTAGGTTCGTACATTTGGTGGATATCTTGCACTACCTGCTGTACATGAGAAGATCTTGTATGTTACTTGAAAGTAACCGATAAAGACTACATCTTTGTTCACGCCATAGGAGTGATTCTTAATTGCGATAATAATGTTAGACAGTAACAATAATAATGAGTGGTGCGTAAAGAAGAGAAAACCTACACCGCATTTTCTAACATAGTCATACTAAAAGAAGGAGAAAGTGATAATCTATCTCTCTGAGACCTCTGTAGTTTGAATACAGAACCTATATATCTATCTATGTCTTGTCATTATCATTGTGTAAGTCGTGTCAAACAGCTATGGTATTTTTGTTCAGTATTTTTTGACACCGGTTATAGCATAATGGTAAAGGTGTTTCTCATCACGGCGACGTTTTAGTTCGATTCTCGCCGTTGACCAAAAAATAACCAGATCCGGATGACATAACATGTGATTGTGTGTAAAAAACATTCGTTAGGCTGACCTGACTATCTACTATGAGCACCAAAACGTATAAATGGTTCGTAAGGTCTCATTGAGACGCGGTTGGGGCGTTTTAAGTCCTTTAATCTATGGATTATTATTTTTAAACATTTCATTATGAACCCGACAAATTATTTAGCTGAATAACAAACATTAGCGTTCTACGAAGAATGTGTTTTGTTCGCCTATAATGCAACTTATTGGCCCATATCCGGCGTACCGAACGCAAAATTCCTTTAACCATCTAAAAATTTGAAACCCAATTTTTGGTCGTAGCTGAGTGTAAACGCGATCGTGATGAATCGATTCATTGCCGTTATCATTATCCTGGTTTGCCGTATTCGACAACTTGAGCAAAGACTAAAGCCGCCCGCCCTTCAAATCGTTACCGTTTGAACGTAGGCCTATTTCTAGCTAAATGGTTAAGAGATACCACTACATCCAAACAAAACAATTTTGGTGTGTTTTATTTACTGATGAAATCATCGATCTATATTTTGTCAAAAATGAGGCCGGTCGGAACGTAACTGTGATATTGTGATCATGTGATATCATACCTTTAGACATTTTCATTTGGGAGTACGTAAACTCCAAAGTCTACAAGGATAAGCCGGTTATGATTTGGGAGTTAGAAGCCAACATTACTTGCCTCATTAGCAAAACACCACTCGAAATGCTCGAATAGGTCATCGAACATTGGAACTTCAGAGCAAAACTGATTTTTTTTATTTTTTTACATGGTATGTAGCCGGGCAGATAAATATATATATTTGATACTATTTAACTTAAATTAAAATAAAACCCATACAAATTGATAACCTTAATTGTTTGCCAGTCAAATTACCCAGTTGCTCCAATGGTAAAGATGTCAGTTCAAAACTCTCTCAATCATAGCTATTTGAGATATTTAGGTTGTAGAATATATCCAGCCCGCATCGTTTCGATTAATGATCATTTTCAACTCATCATGGCCCGGTTCTCATGCTTAACTTACCGTGTTTAGAATTGATTTGCAAGGAAATCAAATCTCTTTTGACTTTTTATATCAATTAATTTTAACGCTTGATATTATAAATGTTCTAAGCTATAAAATCACATATTTTGCACAAATACACATCCGATCCCGATTTGTACAACCTTGAAATCAGAAATTTAAACCGATTAGAAATAAAAAAATTCTCAGTTAATTCGTTCCTAAGTAACGATCAAAATGTAAATCATGCATAGAATAGGGCGCATCATTGTGTTAAGCACACGAATCACACCAAAATAAAAGTGTACAATATAATTTTAGTGTGTACATACACTTTTAAAATTGTATTCTCAAAATAAATTTCCCCTTCGTATTTTTAAAATAAAAATTTTTCGTAGCGGGAGAGTTTTTGTTTTATTTTTGATGTCTTTTGTTTTTGTTTCCATTCATTGATCATTCATTCGAACAGTTTTTTTGTGCGTGTTTGTGTTGTTTCTCTCTATATCCGATCGTAAGAAGAAAAATAATTATTTATTGATAATAATTTAATATTTATGAATTAGAAATTTAATTTAATTAAAAAATATGTGCCATAATGGATAAATTGGATAAAAATTATTTACAAAAATTTATTGAAGGTAAATTATTTGGTTATGTGAGTGTTTTCCGTTGATCGAAACTGTAGACTTGATCAAATTTTGTGCGATCGATCGTTTTCGTTATGGTTTGCAAGAGGTCAAAATTTTTAATTGTCTCATGTCAATTGAATTAATTTAAAAATGTAGTTTATTATTGTTTTTAATCAATTTTCTAATGCACGAATTGTGTGTTATTGTGTTATGATGATAAATGGATGTCATGTATAGTTGTTATCAGTGACCCTCGGGGTATTTAAACTTATTAATTCAAAAAGTTTGTGCTTTATGAATAAAACCGATAAGATACCTCCACCTTAAGCCAAATATAGAGTTACGGTCGGTTAAGGTGTTCGGTTTTTGGTCCAGGTTCGACGTACTGTTTAAAATCCAGCTTAATTTGTCATAGACTTATCACATACGAGCAAACTGTGATAAGACACGACTACTTTATACTATAAAAATGTGGGCATTGCCAATGTCGTTTACTATATGGCGTTTAGATGTTATCAAGAAGGTTAAACTATATGCAAGTGTACAAGTTTTATTATACTATGATGATCGATACACATGCAGTGTTCCTGGTAATCTTTTTTAAATAGAATTGGTAACGTCCAAATGATGCAGTGTTTAAAGTTGCGACAGTTGGAGTGGTCTTCCTCGATTTGACTGTAATTGTTGGAAGTGTCTGGGTCTTTTGCGGACTTACTTTGGCATTTATCTCGTAAAAGGGTTAACTTGGGGCAATTTTAATTGAATAGTATACCAAATCAAACCTAATAATAAACAATTATGATTTATAATTCAACCCAATTTCCGCGAAAAATATATTCTCTTGTCTCAATTAAAAAGAAATTAAAAATTATAACAATAACAATAATATTTATTAAGACTTTATGAATAATTAATTTGTGTTTTCTTGTTGTTCTTTGTCCATTTTTCTTTTTCGCAGACACTTATGTATATCTAAATAAGCAGCAAGCAATTTCAAACGATACATATGAGAATGATATCACCGATCAGTATAGCATAAAAAATCTGTTGCAACGATGTAAGCAGATTATGGATAAATTAAAGCATGAAATTGATAATGACACCAATAACGCGGCAAATGATGATTTAGACGATGATTGTTACTTGGAAATGAATAGCAAAGCGAACGATAATGAATACATGACATGCTGTACTAATAATAACAATAATGACGATGAAAATGATCAAAATGATTTGGACACCCAATCGATTAGTAATACAGATGAAAAGCTATTGGACGACGATGTCGATGATCGTGATAGTATACCTTGTCCATATAGCGGACTGCCGGCCGCACATTTAGTTATAAAAAATTCACCAAAATGCGGTTTTATAAATCGTGTTGGGAAGCGGCTGTTTTTCGAACAAACTAGAAAGTACTATGCTGGCGTGCTTACGAAATGGTTGCTACTCTATCCGAATGGGATGAGCGATTTGAAGCCAACTACGTATCTATACATAAATAAAACTGTAACCATTGATAATTTAAGCGAGACGAACAAAAAGAAACTCTATTTATTTCAAATCAACTATTTTAATAATAAAAAATATTTATTTCAAACTCAAACCGAAAAGGATTTATGTGAATGGATTAAGTTGCTGAATGAAGTGCGTGAGATGAATTACCGAGAGGAGATAAGTATTATGCCACCGCATGGATTATCTATAAGAAAATTACCGACACCACCGCCACAAACTAATGTGGCCGACACATTAAATAGAAACACCGATGATCAAGATAATTCCACCGTTTTAGAGTCTGATTTAGATCGCAACGAAAATTATCGTACCTCGAGCAGGAGCGAAGACATATACGAAGAACCAAAATCACTATTCGACTACAATAATCTATCAGTTTGTGATAACAAAATGATTTGCTATGTGAATGGTAAAAAAATTGAATACGACATACCAAAAAGTCAGCCAGTATCGCCCCAGCAAAGTACTCAAAACACACCGGAACATAAACCAAGTGAAAGTGACACAACTGATGCAATACAAAATGATGAAACGTACGAGCTAATTGAATTATCTAAGGTACGCGAAAAAATCGAAAATGAACTTGTTCTACACAAAGAGAAGCCTAAACTACCGGCCAAAAAAAAACTATTCGAAACGTGCACATCGCAACAGACTACAATAACGACGAGTAGTAGTGGCCGAACACCGGTCAAGCAATGGTTTAAAAATCGATTGACATTATCGTCGAGCAAAGAAACAACCCACATCTTATCTATATCGTCGCCGAAGCTCGTGCCACCAACATCCAAATCACCGAGTAAAGTTAAACAAAATGTAACTGGAATTGGGATAGAAAAGACGCCGCCGAAGGGTGCCAAAATTAATATGATCATAAATCAATTGGAGGCGAACGGACATTTACCACTCATTTCGAAAAATTTGAATGAACGAAGGAATACGATGTTGTACGAAGATTATATAATGGTGGGCAAATGAATGTGAGATTGATGTAAGTACATTTTATGGTATATTGCTTAGAAAGGGTGGGTGAGTGAAAATGAATGTTGTTGACGCTCTAGAGGAAGGTGTGTAATACTATCGACCAGTATGGAAATTTACCCACTTTGCGGTATAGTATTGGTTGAATGGCTTCTCCATTTTCGTGTCACGTTCAAACCCAACGCCATTCTAGATGTCAAAGAAACAGAGTCCAGCGACTTATTTGCCGTCTCACTTTCCACATAAATTGTGATTTAGTCGAGGATACCACATTATGTCTCAACCAATTCAGTACCTCCTCAATCGCTATCACCTCTGCCATTGCTATCATCAGAGAGCCGAACTAATATATTTACTTTCAATTTATCAAAGAAAACCCAGCTCCAACTTTACCGTGTAACTTAGAGCCATCTGTAAAGAACTGCAGTGCTTCCGTTTCCGCAACTGACCCGCTCCTCCAAGATTTGCTTGAGGAACAGGACATTCGGTACAAAGTAGGCGTAACGTAGTCTAGATTCGCCAGCTCCTTCCTTAGCGATCTAATTATCGTCGAGTGTCATGATATTTCCACTGAGATATGGCTGATATTCGGGTGACCGTAATCGCCGCTATCTGTTTACCATAAATATCGACGGGGAGAAGATGAAACATGCCCTCTAAGGCACGTGTAGGTGTTGTCCTCATCTCTCCGCTTATAAGCATGCAGACCGTTTTTTGCACCTTCTCGATTCCCTTTTTGTACGTTACTCGACGGAGACTAGTACTCATCGAGTGTGCTTCTGGATGAGTACTAGTCTCTGTCGAGTCGTCTAAGCTTCCTGGAAAGTGGGTTCGATGACAAGTTTCAAAGATTCCTTCCTAGAAGCAGTCCAGGATCCATACGGTTTAATTAAATAACTGGGACTGGAAGGATTAGTAGACAGTATCTTCCTAAGATGAAAGTACTCGGAGACTTCTTCCATTTTATCGCAGAAGAGTCTCCATGACCTCCTTTATGCCTTACTCATTTCTGTTTTGTATACTTTGAGGTCCTCGTTTGAATTGGATTGGAGTCGCCGGTGTCTTATCTCCTCTCACGGAAATTGGTTCTTCGATGCTGGCAGCCCCCATGTCCTTCGAGTCTTGCTCGCCCGACACCAGCGACAGGCTTACCAGTTTCGTCCATGTGCGTTTCAGCCTCGTCTTTTTTATAGACTCTGAGAGTAATCGACCCGACCGAAACCGAAGTCGATTACTCCCTTAGTTACGGCAAGAGGAGCCAGGGACTCCTTATTGATTATTATAGTAGATAAAAGATAGGGGTTGCTGATCCTTAGTATCTCCAGGATCTTTTCTGGACGTTTTTCATGCACCCTTGATACCATCTCGCATATCTGCAGGATGGAGAGGCTCCTGGATTTTCACCTAGGACCTTGAGAAATCGGAGTTTAGTGCATTAGTCACCAATCTCCATTTTTCCATAGTGATGCTCCCGTCTTCATGACGCCTGTCTATGACGGCTAGCACCAAAACACGCTCCTTACAATGTCGCTGAAAGAGTTGTGTTTCGGTATTACCTTGTGAGGAGTTTCTTTCTTCGTTTTCAGTTTGGCCCGGTTTGTGTCGACAGATTCTAGCTCATCCTGGGACCGCTGTCTTTTCGACACATGGTCTCTCTCCGAGTTGTCGCTGCCGACTGTTTTCTTGGTCTATCCCACGGATTCCCTTTGTTCAGCCGTAAGCTGCCTCTCAGGGGCCCATCTGGCCAAAATCCAAATGCTCTGGTGCCCTGAAGTGGCTTCCGTCTGGTGTTTTTGAGGGACCAATTCCGGTTGGAGCTCTTTCTTGTTGTTTCCGACCTTTGGAGAGTGTCGGTCTCGGGTTTGTTATTTTTATAATTTTTATTCTGTTATTCGTAAGCAGTCCTTAGTACCTACAGATTATTCAGGTCCTCAATGATCTTGGCGCAGTTAAAAAATGATATGATCACGGTAGCGAGTCAAAATCGGAATTGAGCTACTATACTTCATGAAGGTGTTTCGGTCTTAGTTTCATCTCAATTTTTGGACGCAAATATTTCGTCCGGAATTGAAAGTGAATACTTACCTAATAAGTCAGTGTCTCTCTTGAGTGCATCCTATCTTTGGATGGCGGTTATTGGTGGCGGTCAAATCTATTGGATAGTTAACGAATTGAATGAAACACATAGTAATAAATACATTTCGATAGTCATAACAATTCAATTTTTATTAATTTTCAATACAGGTTTCAATAAAAATTTAGAAAACCAACGAAATGGCGATTGAATGGCGTGAACAGTGTTGTTTGTATTGAATACAATGAAGGAGGTTGGACGTTATATACCAAATTTTTTATTACGAGTGTTTATTTTATTAATACAAGGTATGCTGCATATGATTAATGTATAGTTTGTTTTATAAAATAAGTTTTTTTTGTAAATATAAAATAAATAAATCTATATAATATAAAATCTAATAATTTGTGTAAGGTCTTTGTCTAATAATATTTTAAGCTGGGACTCGAACCACAACCTCAACTCGATTTGCTCAAAATGGTAGAAATTCGTACAAATCATGTTGATTTTGTAGTTTCGAGCAGCAACCAAAATCTAATTGATTAGTAAGCTTCCTAAACCATTTTAAAGCTGCTTTAACATGATTATACACTTAAATGATAGTTTTATTCCTCATTCTCGTTACCAACTTCGAGTAGTGGTAAATCTTCTCGCCGCTTTTTGCGATCACACTTTGGACACGGTTTCAACTCATCCAAGCATTTCGAATGAAATATTGTGCCACACGAACCGCATCGATATGTGGTCGACACATCGAATGGATATAAAACTTTGGGTGAATTGCATATTTCGCAGATGAAACCCTTTTGGCTGCACAGCGGACAGTCTAGAATATGGTCGCGGCCAAAATTGACCGTTTTCTCGAGTGTTTGAGCTAATTTACCTTTTTGGATCATGTTCAGATCGTTGATCGAATAACGATAGATGTGCTCGTGATAGTATTCCTTTTTGTCGATGATCTCTTGAAGTTGTTTGATGATTTTTTCACAGCAGGTAAATAGATAGGCGCGGATGAAATTTAGTTGAATGCGTAGGGTTTGTAATTCGGCCATTTCCGTTACATAGTTGTAGATTTCCGGATTCACGAGCTTTAGATCGATAAATGGTTTGTATTGAAAATCCGTTAAAAACGATGCTGATTGTAGCGAAACGGGATATTTTTTAAAATCCCAGTTGTAGATTACTTTAGCCGGAATTATGAACAGTTCGGGGCTCATACACGAATCACAAAAGTAGTATCCGCTAAACGAACATACCTGTATTGCTTTAACGAATCCAATACCGAGTGGATTAGCACACGATTTGCAGATATATCCTTGGGCATCGAGTCCTGGCTCCCGTGCTAGTTTACACGTCTGCTCGACTAATTCTTGAAGTTCTTCGAGCGCATATTTATCGTTAAATTCCGCAAGGATTTCGCTCGTGATCGAATTGTCCATGGTTCCGGGATCATTTGGGCTTTTACTGAAGATCGAATTCTCGTAGTCCATTTGTAGTGTGCTCTCGAATCGTTCCCACAGTTCGTTGAATGCTGTAAGGGATTTAGTCTTGTTGAAAATATTTTTGGTTTCGTGCTTCTCGAGTAAAGTGTTGAAAGAGTGTCGATCGATTGGTGAGTTGATTGAGGTGTTCATGCTGTTCGATCGGCTTGGTGGATTATGATTGCTGTAGAGACTTTTTTGATCTTCCTCGCCTGGAATGTCATGAGAGGACCATCCAATTTTCGAAATTATCGAATTACCCATGCTATTTTGACCACTTTTTGAGAAGCCATTGTCATCAGAGTCGTTTGTCGTTGTTGGTACCTCATCCAGTTTTTCGTTTGGACTCGTTTCGCATTGATCATCTTCATCATCTAGTAAATTTTCATTCAGTTCTTGGATTATTTTTTCAACAGGATCGAGTTGATCGGGATTTCTATTCTCGTGTTTGTAGAACTTCGTATAAAGGTTCTCGTTAGCAATCTCCTCTTCGGCGATTTCGACATCATTCTCATCCGTCTCTTCGGGTAATGGGCTCGTATATTCGGTTAGAGAGCTTGCAACATCAAAACCCGAAGTGATTGGGTGATTTTTTAATGGGGCATACCAAACTCCAGCCAATTCCAATGTCCAGTCATTCCATTGATTAAGTAGGCTCGAATTTGTGGGTAAGTCGAACACAATGATCGTCTCGATGGCTTCAATCAGCTTTTCTGTGTACTCCAAAGAGTCGGAATCTCGCATAAAGGCCCATTGTGTGTAGTAGTTGTTTATGGAGGATGGACTTTTCCGGATTGTTTTCAGGTACGATGACAAAAGACTATCGTTCAACGATAAACGGATCCAAGCTCGGCAATAGCCGATATCTGTGGTAATCTGCTTTAAATTATGTATCTTTTCAATAATATGCTTGTGTGAAATGACTAAGAGCGGTGGCCAGAAGTTCACATCGGGCCTTCGACTGTCGTCGTCGCCCGTAAACACACTGATGGTCTTACGCAGTATTGAGTCTTTGAGGCCGTGCAAAAAAATCGATTCGATAATTGAACACAACGTCAATGTAGTCTCTGTTATATTCAATCGATTTTCATGATTTTCTCCGAAATTATAGTTGATTTCTTTCGAACATAGGCTTAGCTGCGAAATTATCTGAGACTTCTGGTAAGCACTTCGTTCGACCAAGTAATCTTTCGAATTTAATTTACGATTAAATATGCTGTCCATGTTTTATAAATCTCACTTTTTCACATACACTGAATGCTTATCTCATTTTTCACCAAATTTATTGTATTTTGCCAAAATTTTGGATTTATTTGAATTTTGACGTTTGAATGTCATCGCAATGCAAAATAAATAATAAAAATGAAGTTGGCTACAATTACTAATAAGTCGATAGTGCAGTTTGTATTAATAGTGAAGTTTAACACCTAACAGTACTTTTTTCATGTGAAGTTTATAAAAAAACTCGGGTTTGACGTATCTTAGTGCCATCTATCAGGTTTTATTAAACCCAATTTCAGCACCTTTTTATTTTCATAAATTTAACAAAACCAAAAACTACAAAATTTCGAGCATCTCCAATCTACGGTTCAATTGCAATTCCAGTATTACTTGCAATCCAATCAAGATACGATGTAACACGTGCATACCCTGATGGATACCCTGATGCACAACCACGTTCAAACGAAATAAACGAGGCAATACCGATTTGTGTCCAGTTATCGCCTTCTCGAATTGCCAAGGCGCTTCCAAAATCACCATTACAAATCGATTGAGCATTGAAATCATAACCACGTGCACATAAGGTAGACGCAGCTACGTTAGCTGGATAGTTTATCGAGCAGATTAAATTATCGATAACACGAACCTGAATGAAGCGCAATTCCTCGGAATTATTTGGACTGGCGTCAGCAACACGACCCCATCCGGCAACGGTAGCAACATCGTTCACAAATGTTGATGACACTTGAGATAGTCGTGGCAAATTTAGAAGCTGAATTGTTTCACTTAACTCGACTGGTTCGGCGATATTAATAATGGCGATATCATTTTGATAGGTCACGGGGTTGTAATCTTCATGAGCAATGACATAATTGGCGGTTCGTGTTACGAGTGGAGCTGATTGTAAGTTAGATCCAAACCCAAGGCTAAGTAATTCAATTCCCGATACACAGCTAGCAGCAGTAAGAATATAGTCTGTAGCGATTAATGAACCACCGCAAACTCGTAGTGCTGAACCGCCTGTTGGCGTACCGGTCACTAGCACTTGGAATGGAAATTGGCCTTCGACGGCCGGCGATCCATTAACGATGCGTCCAACTGGCTAAAATTTATATAGTTTTTAATTAGTCGCACACTTAACGTTATACTTTGTATTCGAGAAAAGTACTCACCACATTAGCACCGGTGGCACAAGCGGCTAAAAAACTGAGCAATACAAACAACTTCATTTCGATTATGGTTCCAACGATAAATACGACACGATGAATGAATAAATTACGAATTTATACCCATCATATCGGTCTTATCGCATACACTGTTGCTCGCATGTTTAGGCGCTATCAGCTAATTGTCAAGTGAATAGACCAAAGGGTAAATGTTGTCATGTGAAGGCGGGGGGAAAAGCTTTAACAATTTAGAAAAACCACTTTTATGAATATTAGAGTTTATTTCGATTTAATTCCTAATTATTATTCCAGTGTTAGCACTAATCCAATCGAGATACGATGCTACGTTCGTGTAGCCTGATGGATTACCAGCGGCACATCCATTCTGAGAAACAAACGAAAACACACCAATGACGGACCAAACAAGATCGGCAGGATCTCGCCACGCCAGTGGAGCACCCGAATCGCCACTGCATGGACTGGTGCGTGAATCGGGCTTCCCAACGCCACACAAGCTATAATTTGTGATAATGTTAGCTCCATAGTACGATTGGCATATATCGTTTGTGAACAATCTGATTGTTGCGTATCTCAAATTCGAGGCCAGCGTGTTATTTGAATCACTGATACGACCCCAACCGGCAATTTGTCCTTCTTGGCCCGCAAAATAGTTTAGACCAGCTTGTGCCCGTCTTGGTAGTCGAATAGCTTGGATTGTGGAAGTAAAGCTGACATCATTATTCAACAAAATAATTGAAATATCATAATTGAGATTGATAAAATTGAAGCTCGGATGGACAACCACCTTCGCGCGATCGACTACTTGCACAATCAGTTGTGCATCAATGTTGGTGCTTCCTAAACCGACACGAAATGTTTGATAGTCGCGTGTACAGTGAGCTGCGGTCAATACACGATTGGAAGAAATGAGGGCACCACTGCATCGTACAAAATCAGTTCCGTTTTTAACTGTCGACTGGACCGAAACTTGCCATGGGAATTGACCAGTGGTGGCTTGATTACCGTTGACGATACGCCCGGTTGGAGATTCTTCGATTGGTATCTGTAATTTATATCAAAAATTTGCATTTTAGTATACAAATTTATCGTTCGCTATGACATATATTAACGGATTACCAGTTCTGATGCACAGTAGGCAAGCGCCGACACCAAAATTATCCAAATCGATTTCGACATTTTGTTCGTACTTGTTGATTATTGTGCTGTTAAGAAATCGTTTACGCTTTTATTTATATAGCATACGGTTGACTGTGAAGGCCATAAAAAACTCTTATCTGGATTGCATGATACTCCAAATGGGGGAAACATTTTTTTTATAATCAGAAATTTTATTTGTGTTCGTTCCATCGATATAGATAAGTAAGTAACTGACTAAGAACACTGTATACGGGCGGAAGATAATTTTATATTGACCGATACCGATCGTTGCAATAAAATATTTTCTTAGATTTGTGGAAATTTGGAGTGATAAAAATCATATTTTATAAGCTTGTTTGTGTTTATTGTTGTCGTTCAATTAAATGTTTACGATTTTTCGATAAATCACCTTATGAATGGGTTTGTTATGATGAGTTTCGGAAGTAGATAGTAAGGCCTTAAACTTGTTTACCTCAATAAAAGTATGCATCACTCTGGAACTTATCAGATAGTGCAAGAAGTATGCTTCCAAAACTCTGCCAGACTAAATGAAATTTAGCTCAAGCAACTACTGGTCACCGCCCAGGTGGCGCAGTAGTTTAAGCTGAGGTAGTTTAGGGTGTGTGTTCGGTGGTGTGAATGGAAACATCTGGATCCCCTGTTGAGTTTAGAATCCATAGGCCGTCCTATCGTCCATGTCAGTACTCTAGGCTGAGATCGTTCTACTTAAATCGGACTTATAGCTGTACATATAGTGGTATTACAACGGACCATTGCCGGTCTATGTGTGCGGTAGCCGCCACCCAACAACAAAAAAAAACCACTGGTCAATTTCATCCACACTCATTTTACAGCTATGTACTTTAATGCTTAATGTAGTGCGCAGTAATGTTCCTGTAGATCTGCATAAAATGAACGGAAGCCATCTGCTCAGATAAGGTATCAAGAAGAATGGGATGCGAATCTTTAGAACATTATTTATGCAGGTATTTGTAATTGCACCACAAAAAAAGCAGATTGCTCTTTCAACTTTCAATTACAATCTCATTAATAGGCTTCACTGTTGGGATGTATAACGTTAATGTACGAGACTTATATCCATAGCATTTAAACCTACTGCAGTAAGAGTCGAAGGATTAACCGAAGTTTAATCCTTTGACTCTTAATGCAATACATTCTGACACAACCTCCCGATAATTACCATCCTACCTCCTGCTTAACCTAACACGGCAAAATTAACTTCCTAATCGAATTTCTGCCTTCTCTCGCAATACGTATATCCAGGAAGTTTGTTTCATATCGCAACAAGCTTAATCACTAAGCGGGTGAATTCAGGCACCCCAACGCATATGGATAATCATAATCAAACGGAGAGGGGAGGGGGGAGAGGACTTACTTTCGGGGGAGTAATGTGGCGTTCGGAGCAACTCAAATAAATCGCAAATTTAGCTCACGCAACAATCAAATAATAAAAAATCGTTAAGTTTTTGCAATTCACTAGTACTGGCGTCACGACTGAATGTATATATACGAATCACACAGCTGGAACATCAAGTCCGGTAGCATATGCCTGATGAGATGGATTTGATCTTTTCGATCACGCACTCATTCAATGACGTCATCATCTTCAGATAGAAACTGGCCTAGTGGATTACAACATAAGATACAAGCGCAACAACTCCTCTGGATTACAATACACATTAAAATTTACAGTAAGCTTTACTTATACGCTTCAGACCCCACCAGCTCTCTTGTTGTAATAAATATAATCAGACATTTTCTAATTTATTTGTCAGTTCAATATGCTTGAGACAAGTGTGTTGGTGAAACCTTTTCCCATACATTCCGAGTTATTATATGAGACATATTAATCAAGGCGCACTATACATTATGAAGTTGGTTATTGGCTGGTGGCAGTTCGTGCCCATAAAAATGCCAGAGGTTTTGGATATTTTGACCTCAAGGTTTTGAATCACTGCATTGATGTTGACGTTGGTCCAGCTTAATGGTTAAGACAGTTTCTCATTGCGCCGCGAACAGTATGCTTCGGATGATCTGAAGCGATTGTATGTAAACAACATTCGGTGGGCTGATCATCTCCAATATGATATAAATTTCTGTGAAACATAGTTTATTTTTAACTAATTCAAAATCCGCTGTTATCTCGCCCAGCATAACTCTTATTGGTCAGAATATACCATATCACAAGATTTTCCGATCCATGTGGTATAGGTGCTATATAGTATTTGACCATGATTTGTGGATGACTATTTTCCCTCAGAAGATTCCTTTTTTTTCCACAGAATACATCTCCTGTGCAATCAAGCCACAGTGAAAGCAACCCGAAGAGGGCATCTATAGCGAGATATTTACATTCATTGCAATATCAGACCATGACAAGTCCATTGTGAATTAAAACCTATAAGGTTCTGAGCATCAAATCTATATGGAGGTTCAGTTTTAATAGAACACCGAAATGGTAAAGCTCGACAAGCATGAGGTTTTGATTTCCGGGGGGTTTCCTTTTTTATAATTATTCGGCCAAGCACTTTATTAAGCCAATACGTACTTTGCATATACACATCAAATTTGTGTTTAGTTTTCACCATACTGAAGCCTGCTGGGTGGCATCGATAATCGATATTCTCAATATTTTCCAAACAGAAATCATTTAATAAAAATAGAATGTGCTTGTCGTTTTGAGCTTTCTCTAGTTTTAGTCCCAGTTAGACTGTTGTTAATCCCCGAAAAATGCCTCTTCGGATCGCGGGGCGAGGCATAATCCTCGTAAAGATACAATTGATAGCCTTACCATTCATTTTGCCAATGTCCGTGGACTCGTGACGAATAAAAATTGCCCACATCAACATCTCGAATCACTCAGACCCTACATATTAGTGCTAACGGAAACCAAAGTATCTCATAACATCTACGAAAATGAATTCTACTTCAAGCGCTCAGAAGTACGAAATTTTCTCAAAGACCGCTCAAACTATTGTACTTAAAATATCCCTTCCTAATAAAATCCTTTTTTTAATTAGTTTATATAGATCCCCCAATCAAACGGATTCAAAAACTATGAATTTCTTCGAGATTTTATCATACAAATGTGATGACATTCGCAATCAACATCCCTACTGCGAATTAATTATGGTTGGTGACTTTAATGCCCACCATAAAGAATGGTTGAATTACCAAAATACGAACTGTGCTGGGCGTCAGACGGAGTGGTTTGCTGTTTCGCATGACCTTACGCAGATTGTTAGTGATTCCACATTTGAATGTCAAAATTCTACAAGCAGTCATATTCTGGATCTTTGTCTAACAACAATTCCGCATTCCATGGAAGCGCGTGTCGAGGCTGGAACTGGAAATTCTGACCACAACCTGGTAACAGTAAAAATTTCTGTCGCAACACCACCAGAATTTAGACAGCAGCCATGGCGTCTATGGCATTTTGACGAGGCTGACAATAATGGGTTACGGTCATTTTTTCAACATTTCCCGTGGGAGAGCCATTGTTTTTATAACAATCAAATAGACGACGCCGTTTCCAATTTCACAGAAAAACGTTCTACATGGAACGAATAAATATATCCCATCATCCTTTTCCAATTCCAATCCTAATTTTAAAATCTTTTCACAAGAAGCCGCCAAAGCAGCAAGACAACATAAATCTGCTCACAAGAAATATAAGCGCAACGAAATTTCGTTTGACGAATATAAGGCCACACGTAGCATCTGTAAAAAAATCTGTGCTAAGGAAGCAAAAAGAGCTGACAACAATAAAGCCGCTAAGGCTTCCGAGCTGAAAATCTCCGATCGCAACTTTTACCAGACGGTCGCATCGGTTGCCAGTATTTTTATTTCTAAAACATCTATTTCAGTATTAAAATGTGAAATGTGCAGATGGTGCTTTGGTGGTGGATCCAAATTTGCAGGCCGACTTACTGGCAAACGTTTTCACTTCGAACTCGACCTTAGTTGTCCCTTCGTCAATTCCGCCTTCGTCAATTCCGTATTGAGGTTTCAAAATGGATCCTGTCAACATCTCGGAGGATATTGTCTTCAGAAACCTGAAGGCAATGGACGTATATAAGGCCACCGGACCTGACGGAATTCCTGTTCGAATATTGAAGGAGTTTGCCAGTGACTTGACTCCAATATTAACTAAAATTTTTCTCCTTTCTTATAAGCAAGGTAAATACCCGAACGCCTGGAAGAGTGCGATGGTGCAACCGGTTCTTAAACGTGGTTGTGATAAAACTGACCCTTCAAACTACCGGCCAATATCAATTGTGTCAGCCGTGGCTAAAGTTTTTGAGAAATGCATTAACCAACAACTGGTGAATTATCTTGAGATTAATAAAATAATTTCAGATAAACAATATGGCTTCCGTGAAAGCCGCTCCACAACCGATCTTTTGACGTTTGTTACAAACAAATGGAATCTCGCCCTTGAGCACCATGGAGAAGCCTTTGCAATCGCTTTGGATATATCCAAGGCTTTTGACAAGGTTTGGCATGAGAATCTCATTTGTAAACTTGTGGCATACGGCTTAGATTCGATGACCATCAATTGGATAAAAAGCTTTCTCAAAGACCGAAAGATCAACGTTGTGCTAAATGGGAGATCATCAACGACACACTCCCCAAATGCCGGAGTCCCTCAAGGATCAGTTTTGTCACCAACTCTGTTTTTGTTATACATTAATGACTTGTTGGATAGCACTGTAAACCCTATCCACAGTTTTGCCGATGATGCAACATTGCACTCTTCAATTTCATTCGAGGTCGAGCCTACTCCTTCAGAGTTAAACGGTAAACGGCTGGAAGTTGTCACTTCGCTTAATTCCGATTTAAGTACAATATTTGAGTGGAGAGTTAAAAATCAGGTCCAATTTAACGAGAAAAAAACACAAATATGCACATTCTCGCGTAAAAGAAGTCACAACGAATACCCTTTTGTGGTAAAAGGACACGTTCTCGTGAGTTGTGACTCAATTCGTCTGCTTGGTGTTCAGATTACCAACAATCTAAAATGAAATGAACACATTATCGCATTAGCCAGCTTCACGTAAACTCGGGTTCCTCAAGAGATGCAGACGGTTTTTTAAATCGCATCAGGTTCTCCAAATATATAAAACCTTTATTAGACCGTGCATAGAATATTGCTGTCAAGTTTGGGGTGGAGCATATGGTACTGCTGCTGGATAGAGTTCAGCGGCGTGCCATCCGAATAATACGAAACCCCAGACTCACGAAAGATCTAGACAGCCTACAGCACCGCAGAGATGTTGTAGAACTCTGCGTGTTCTATAGATTAATAAATGGTAAATGTTCTGCAGAATTAAAGGAGCAAATACCACCATTTGTTACGCCAGGACGGGTAACACGAGGGATGGTTAATGCGCATAGGTTTATGGTGAAGCTGCCGAAACCTCGAACTGAAGATGCAAAGCGCGAATTTATTTATCGAACATCTAAGAAGTGGAATTCGTTGACTGGAAAACCAGTCAATTTCCGTTGAAGTATAAAATGCACAAGTTTAAGGCAGCTATCAACCTTTACTTGAAGGATCGCGCGTTGGGTGCAGGAGCTCTGACAGTTACAAGGAGCTAGGACAGTCTAAAAGTCCGCCCTGCACCCAACTAAAACAAAACGTAAAAAAAAGTCCAATTAAACCATTATTACCTGTGGCAATGTATTGACTTGAAACACATGTACTACTCCTTTAAACCATCGAATTTCTTGATTAGTAACGATTTTAATTGTTTGATCTTTTAACGATTGAGCTCTAGCTCCTTCCTATAATATGACCTAGTTATTGTTGTTTATATGGGTACACCCACCACTAGAAACTCACTTTCCATACACGTAAATTTGGACTCGTACAAATATTGCATATCTTGACTTGTACAACTCCCCCCTCTTTTGTCTATAATACATTAAGAACTTGCTCCTCTTTATTACTGTTTAGTTATGAAATTATTAGCAATGATGTTGTACGGAGGGAAGCAACAAAAAGAGAAAATTTTCTTGAATATAAAATTGAATAAGCAAATATCTGCCAACAAATATGTATAAATAAAAAAATTTATCTTCGGGCCTATAAATTTTAATTTTATTTAAATAAAAGTAAAATAAAACGAAATAAATAAATTTAATTGAATTTTTATGAAATAAGTATATAATAAAAATTAAATTATATTTTTGTTTCTCGAGAAAATTGTGAAAATATATAAAAATAAAATTTTCATTTGCTTTTCTGCTCCGTCTAATCCATGTACATACCTTTTCGTTTAGAGTTAGAGCAGCAGGTCCAAACCAAATATACGAAATAATGATATAACAAGTCGATTAAAGAGTTAAAGAAAATTATCTTAGAATTTATATACAACAAAACCGAAACGTTTGTTGTCTCGACCTCCCTTCAATATTTATTCGATTTAATTAAATTTATGCAATTTTATTCAAGAATCACTCGGATAATATATATTGTAGGGCTGAACAATGCTGTTCAAACACATTGATTTTTTACACTGAAACCACCCGTATACAGAGTATATGCATGTGATGACGGTCATAACTTCAAACCGATCTTTTCGATATATACAGGGTGATTGTGACCACTGATCGTAAGCATATGTTGAAAATTCCTTTTAACATCATGAACCCGGTACCTTCCGCCACTGTTGGGATTTTACATGTAAAAAAGGTTTTTTACATTTTTTATGTAAATTAAGTAAAAAATAGCGTAAATTACATAAACCGTAAATTACATGTAAAAAACGAAGGCAACATTATTCGTGGTGCCATCTTTTTTAAAATGTCAAAAATTTACCGATGTTCAGCAGTAAAATGATTTTTAACCTTAAAATAATTTTAACCTAAGTAGTCGAAAAAATTGTACACTGTTAATTACATATTTCACAAATTCTATTCATAAATAGTAAGGAGATATTTTAACAGATGGTGTTTTAGATGCAAATATATTGAGATAACCCATGCCGTCTCAGTTTTAGTGAAGCAAAAATTCCACAACACCGAATAGCTTTGTTTCACGAAGGTCTAGCACGTCCCGAAGAACTTGCTGGTGATACAATCATTTCGCAGATGTGGTTTTCTTTTGGCCACTTCGCTGGGACTCCCGTCTGGCAAGCAGACCTCGAAATTTCTTTGAAACAGGTCATTGACAATGTCGATTATAGTTTATTTCCCGGATTGCATACAATTGGACCTTTTAAAACCCCAATTGATCGCAAAGAGCTAGATAGAGTTCTCTTTAAATATGATACCTACCTAGAGTGACTACATTAACAAAAAATCAAAATCTGGACAAAGTCACAAAAGCTTTAAAATCTTAACTCATCGACTTTGACAAACCGGGGTTGATGGACTATGAAACCTGAATAAAAGATTGGGTGGTATAATTAACAAACATATATCGATGGCGTTTTGTGAATAGGGTGTAAGTCGCATTAAGCAAACTTTACAAGAGAGTGAAAAAACTTAATTTTAACGTTAGCAATCGTGATGTTACGACTTTTAAAAAAAGCGGCGAAACTACGATTTCCGATTGAAAACCGATTCTTTTGTTTTATTGTACGTATGTAAACTAACCAGAGGCACCACAATAAGCAAAAAACAGTTTTCAAAAAAATTGATGTTACGCCCTACTCACAATTTACCATCGATATATAGAAATGTTGTACCATAAAATGATCTAAAATTTTGTCGAAATGGCTGCATCGGGATTAGAAATATCTCCTGTTAATATCCACCTACTTGCAATTTAAAAATGGGTACATTTATGTCTGTCTGTCTGTCATGATCTTTCCAATCTGTTTTTGGGGCTCTTTCGTGGTTCGCTACTTTACGCCATTCTATAGCCAAATCGAGGTGAAAAATTCTCCTATGATCCTGCCTGTATCTGGATCCTGCCTCTATCACTGTGCCTTTTGATCGGTTATTTTTATGGCTTTAAGGGATTTTAAATTCTTAAATTTTAGAGTAATTGCGTTAGTGTTGATAAGTTCCACGATAGGATTGAAATTTAGCAATGGAAAATTGCTTTGTTGCAGCAATGCGTATGGTGGTTCTATATGGGAGAACCATTATATATTTATCAATCACTGATTCGTCGAGCATGTACCTGTATTTTTTAGTGGGAAAATAATTATAATTCTACCGTTGAAATACTGTTTCTTAGTTGGGTAAAGGGTTTGCCATATTGCAGTTCGTTAAAATAATTGATTGGGAGAACTGCCCCTTATTTGTTCACAGAAAGAACTGTATTTCTGCAGCACAATCCAAATACAATAGAATAATAAATCTCGTAACTAGTATTTTGTAACTTTAGATCATTTTTCCCGTGACTCAGGCTCGATTGGCACCCTTCCCATAAACGTACACTCTCAGTCCGGAAATCTATTTGTTCTTCTAATGAAGTTTAAGATATCTGGTATCCTCAAAGTCATAAGTTGATCCTCAAATAGGGATTGTGATCGAAAGCAGTGCAGTCTATGGGAAGATAATGATGAACAGAAGCACAGAAATGGCCAACAGTTTCATTTTATCTTCACACTGTTCCCAGTTTCCGATCCTAGTTTCCTAACATGTGGATATTCAGGGAACGATGTCGTATGATAGCCTAGCAGGATCCTCAATATGCATCTATCATAATTCAAGAAGGACTGGGACCTTTGTTGGTTTATTGATCCAAAGATATGTAATATCAATATTTATTGAAAATAATCGTTCCATTATTGCCACTTAGCGGAAATTGCGTCAAAAATATCCTACTCGTCCAATATGCCTCACAAAACCACAATTTATAGTTTACATGCGAATTTTCGACAGTACAGTACGACAGCAGACAGGCCTTGTTCTGGAAAACAACGGATATCTCGTAACTCTGAAAATTAGGCTCTGGTTCGCGATAGTGTTGCAGTCTCCAGAAACATCAATTCGGAGAGGACACATTTCTGCAGGCAGTTTAAGGCGAATTTTGAAAATTTATTTGAAAATGTTTCCGTATAAAAAACAAGTCCAAAAGTTGCTACCGAGTGATCCTGATCAACGAGTTGAGTACATAATACAATCCTAAGGCTGTCTGGTGAAATTGAAGATTTTTTAATGAACGATGAAGCCCATTTTCATCTCAGTGGCCACGTCAATAAACAGAACAGTCGGTTTTGGGGAACACAGAACCTTCAATTAATTCATCAAATGGATTGTATCCACTTCAAACAACTGTATGGTGTGGTATTCATGCTGGAAATATTATTGGTCCCTATTTTTTTTGAAAATGATCAAGGTGTTGAAGTTACTGTCGAACGGTACCAAGACATGATTCGAAATTTTCTTGTGCTTGAAATGGAAGACCTAGGAGTGGAAGATATGTGGTTTCAGCAAGATGACGCCACAGCACACACAGCCCGTTCAACAATTCAATTATTGAATGAAGTTTTTCCACGAAGACTAATTTTGCGAAATGGTGATGGCCAGTCAGATCTCCGGATTTAACAGCACCAGACTTTTCTTATGGGGTTTTTTAAAATCAAAAGTTTATGTACACAAGCCCCAAACGATTCAACAGCTTAAAGACAATATTCGTGACGAAATTGAAGAAATTCAGCCTTAGATGTTGCAGGATATCATGAGAAATGCCTTATAAAGAGCCGAAAATTGCATAGTGAATCGCGGTCACCATTTAGTCGATATAATTTTCCAATCAAAAACATGTAAAGACCAAATAAAATTTTTAAGAAAACCCAACCTACTTATCTTTCCTTTGAACAAAAGTTATAGGCAATCAAATTGATAGCGGGACTTTTGCCCCACCCGTTACATTAAATCTTTTTTTAAAACTCTTAGCCACAGGTAACTAACAGTCAATTTTTTATCCAATGATCATCGCTAAATGTTGGGCACCGATGTCTCCTAGATGCAGCATATATGGATGGTAAGGTTATGGTGTGTGCTTTTTAATGAAACAAGTCAAATCTTAAGTTAACGAATTTTTACTTGAACTACATGCGCTGTCTGAAATATGAGTGGCATGGAACCAAAATAAAAACAAACTGATTTTGACAACTAAAATTTAAAATAAAGTTAAGTGTAATTGGGATTCGTATGGCAATACGTTCATTTTACAAACACTTTTAAAAAACTAACCTATGGTTTAGAGGTTGTATACGGTTCTTATTACGGCCATTTAACGATTGGTGCACATTGTAGGTGGTCAACCCAACGAATATTTTTTACACACAATCTCATTTCATTTTATATCATCCGGTGCATGTTAATTTTTGATCAACATGGCGTGATGAGAAAATAAAAAATTAAGCTACAACCGGTGACAAACAATTGTCACACCTCTAAAATTCTGCAAGATCCATGAGATCAAACAATTTTCTTGTGAACATAATCCTTATAATAGGTGTCATTTGCGCTTTTTCTAATATAAAATAATTATTTACATATGATTCAAAATTTACAAATGTTTAGTTTTTTTTGGGGCTGGAGGCTCTACCTTCTAGTTCGCAGTTCGCTTATTTACGTCCTTGCTCTACGCAATTACAGCCAATTCGAGGACATACGGATATAGGTCCGATTTTCCTAACCATCTGTAGGTGTGAAGGTGTCAATTGAAGAACCACATCACTACCACAAGATCCAGGGTACTCAAACAACTTATTCACATACACGTTGCCCTGAGTACCCTTACCGTTACTTATTAATTTTAAACCAGCCATCAGAGAGTATTTTTCACGCCATTCATGGCCAACTTGATTTCTTCTATAATCACTAACAATTCGGCATTCATTATACAGATGCTATCATTTACTCTTAACATTTTCCCTTTTTTGGTACTGGAATGTAAATTCAAACACCCACTCGATCATCACTCAGACTAGCATCTGTATACACTTTTAAATGGGCAAGTATTTCATTTGAAACTTATAAAATTTTCTCTTACCCGATAACTCATTTATTATTGATTTGCAGGAGGAACAGTTGGCATCACTTTTTGGATCTTTAAGTTTTCCTAAAGTCTGTTCCTACCTACCACTATTTAAAGTGACTCCATGTGAATATTTGTGTGACACACTACTGAAATGTGTAGAATGAAGTGCAATACAATATCCATTGTTTCAAAGCCTACTCGCCGATAGAAAACAATTCAATCGAGATCTCAAAGCCTACTATTTCTTTGCTATATTGTATCTCAGTTTTACTATGGTGACCATATAGTTGCAAAGTGTAATTCGAAAATCTTCGTACCAATCAAACAAAAGGTAGTTTTACATACCATCTACGTATCTTCATCTTATTGTAAGGCCACGTGATTTAGCGAAAATCAATCACCCTGTATATGGGAGATAAAAACTTTTCTAAATTAAAATAAATTTTTCGTTTTTGGAAAAAAATTATAGGGAAAGCAATAAGATAAATATACGGGAGTAGGAATGCGAATTACGAAACAAAATTATAAAAACCCAAATAAAATGGGGAAAATCGAAAATTAAATTTTCGTTAACGTATTTTTTGTTCATTCCGTTTGCTTTGTAACAAGGTAAAGATATGCGAAATTTAATAAATTTTACAAAGAAATATTATTGTAATTGTTAAGATATTTATTGGATTTTCTTTTAATGTTTTCTTATAGATATTTAGAGTATAATGGATTTGTGTGTGTATATCCAGGTACATACTGAGGAAAATTGTGGGAAATTTATTTAGAATAATAAAAATAACGATTAAAGTTATTTTAAATTGCAAACTTTTATACTTTCAGTGTAGGAATGGCCAGGGGAGTTTTATTTAGTGAACGATTTGACTGATAATCTTAATATACGCGGTTTTATTATCAAGATCGTTAAGAAGATTAAAAATGTGATTAAGCGTCATCTACCCATAATATATTATACTATAAATTTCGTAAGTTAAATTGAAATTATACTAGTTATTGAACATGGCTCTCAGGCGATGCAGGACATATATAGTATCCGTAAATGTTTGATGATTCAAAGATAACCGAAAATAAGAATAATCCTGTCTGCAACACCTCCTTTCGTTGACTTTGTAGATTATTTTAATAGATTAACAGCTTCAACTTGAATATAACATTACTTGATCATTGGACTTAAATTTCTTTTCAGCAAGCATTTTCTCGAGATCTAAAAACAGGAAAAAGTCGCTGGGGACTAAATCTGGAGAATATGGTGCAATTCATTCAATTTGGCCATTGTTCTCATCGATCTATAACACGGTGCATTGTCACGGTGCATTTCTTTGCGAATTCAGCCCTCAACGATCCAAATCGATCACGATGGTGGTTCTCAAAATACAGACGCCATCACCCACCCTATCACCTTCTTGGACCGACCGGTGCGCCTTTGCTCGCTTTGGATTCGGTTGGTCGATTGCTGTCCACTCAGCTGACTGGCTTTTGAATTCTGTTGTATAATTGTGAAGCTATGTCTCATCCATTGTCACATATCGACGAAAGAATTCCATTTTATTGCGGTTAAACAGCGCCAAACACTCCTTCGAAGCATCCATTCGTTTTTGTTTTTGGTTGACTGTGAGCTCACGCGGTACCCACTTTGCACAGAGCTTTCGCATACCCAAATGTTCGTGAAAAATGGTAAAAACACTATCATCTGATATCATTACAATGTCAACCAGCTCGTGCACCTTCAATTTGCGATCGTTCATAACAATCGTTCATTTGTGGATTTTTTTTATGTTTTCTGAAATAAAAGCCTTATTTGGGCCTCTACTAAGCTCTGTATCATTTGTGCTGGTACTACTACATTTAAACTCAGTACTTCTCTACGATTTGTCTCGATTGAGCAGAGTTCGGATAATGTTTATCAAGCCATTGTTTGGTTTCCACTATATTTTTTTTCATCAAAAAGCAATGTTGAAAAAATATGAGTTACGCCATCTATGTGTCATCTTACGGACTTATTTTATTGTGTTCGTCATCTGTTAGGTATGTGGTACCAAAGATTATTATATACTAAAAAGATAGTTCAATCAGAGTAACATTTTAAAATACAAAAATTATTATTCCGGGTTCTGCTACATAGTGACGGGTCCCCCCGTTCTATAGTAAAACAAAACAAAACAAAATCGTTCATATTGGTGGTACGAAACTAATATTAAATTTGATTGATTGTGTTATTGATGAGGCTTAATTAGAATGAGTGAAGTAGACAAATATATCAAATTGTAAGAATTATCTCGTCAAAACAATAATCTACCAGAGAGCTACGAGGATAAACATTTATGAAAACTGGTAGAGCATATAAGATCAAACGCTTATAGATATAGTTGAAAGCTATTGAAATCGAAGAAGGTTTGATAATGGGTCTTGTTTATGTTTTTCGATCGCTTTAACTACAAGAGGTTTGTTTTTTATTGACTCGTTAAATTATGACGTTCATATTATAGCAATTTCTGAAACTTGGATTCAGAGTAGAAATGTATTGGCGTATAATATCAATAACTACACTAGTATTTTTTCCTGTAGAGATGAAAGGGTAGGTGGTGGTCTTGCATTATATATTCGAAATGATATTATTTATAGATTAGTAAATGTTGATAATGGTCAGTATTCTTTTCAATTTATTAGGATTGAGCTTCCTAAATTTGCAGGTACCAAACTTTTGGCAGTGTATCGCCCTCCGGACTCTAGTCTTGACTCCTTCACTAACTTTTTGGAAACTCAATTCGAAGGATATAATAAACATGATAATATCTTAATTGGTGATATTAATATCCCAGCCAATAAAAAAGAAGATTTTGTGATATATTATAAAAACACATTAATGAGTTTTGGCATGATTGTTACAAACACGAATGTTACCCGAACTGCCAGTGGTAATATTCTTGATCACGTGGGATCCAGTTTTGTTAACATCGATAGTGTATCAACATCAACTATTTACTCTAATTTAAGTGATCATAACTTTCTTTTTTCAAATTTTCGTTTTGCATTGAAATATACAAGAAGAACCCTTGAAAAAAAAATCACTGACTACAAAAAATAAATGACCATTTTGATAATTTTTTACATACAATACCATTTAATGATATGGATCCCAATGAAGTATTAACATCCATAATTCAAAAATATAATGAGTTAATTAATAAATTCACCAGAACTAAACGTATTGTAGCCAAACTGAAAAATACTTTATGTACATGGATTACATATGACATATGGCTTTTGATTCGTAAAAAAAATCAAATTCTCAAAAAACACAAATTGAATAGAAACAATGAATGTTTAAAAGAACGACTTGCTACTATTAGCAAACAATTAAACTTATCCAAGCACTTAGCAAAAAAACAGTACTTCAATTGAATGTTTGTTGATTCAAATCAAAAAGATTTATGGAAAAATATAAATTTCTTTTTAAACAAAAATCATACGATCAAATCCATGCAGATTAATTCCATCATCTATGAAGGCTGCTCTTTCAGTAATACTGTGGATATTGCTAATGTATTTAATAAATATTTTGTACAAGTCGGTAGCTCTATAGGGGACTCGATAAGTTCTGACAAAAATATACACAAACATAATACGATCCATCAAATATCAAACAGCATTTACTTTTCGTCAGTAACACCAGTAGAAATATTCAATATTATTTGTTCTCTTGAAAATTTTAATGGGGGAGGTCCTGATAATGTGAGTAATAGTGTTAGAGCTTATTTTTTCTCAAATGTTTTGTCTGGTGTATTTGATAATATATTAAAAACTGGAATTTATCCAAATTGTTTAAAAATAGCTAAAGTTATTCCAGTTTTTAAAAGTGGTGATTATGAAATAGTCACGAATTACAGACCAATCTCCACTTTATCTGTATTTGATAAGATATTTGAAAAAATTATTGCCACTCGTTTATTAGACTTTTTAAACCAACATAAATTTTTCTATTCTTTCCAATATGGTTTCAGGAAAGGATTAAGTACGGAACTTGCTCTTGTAGAAATTGCTAGTATGATCTATTCTGCCTTTGATAGACAAAAATTAGTTGGAGCATTATTCTTAGATCTGCAAAAAGCATTTGATTGCATCGACCATGATCTTCTTCTAGATAAATTATATAGTTACGGTATTCGTGGTGTCATATTTAACTTGCTTAAAAGTTATTTAGTAAACAGGAAACAGTATGTTGTGGTTGATGGAGTTTGTAGTGAAGTATTAGATATTAAATGTGGTGTTCCTCAGGGTAGTGTACTGGGACCACTTTTATTTCTTATATTCATTAATGACATATCATATCTACCGCTGATTGGTCAAATTAGAATATTTGCAGATGATACTGCTTTGTTTTACGAAAAAGAAAATCCTTTTGGCATTGTGGATGACATTAAGCATGATTTTGATGTGCTTTTAGAGTATTTTAAATCCAACATGATTTCACTGAATGTGGCTAAAACTAAATTTATTGTGTTTCACTCTCTGCATAAATCAGTTAGCGGTATGCCTCCACTGCAAGTCTGTGATATTGGTATTGAAAGAGTAAACTCTGTGAAATACCTCGGAGTAATATTAGATGAACGTATGTCGTGGCAGGAACACATTAATGCTACTTGTAATAAAATTGCTCCACTTGTTGGCCTCATCAGGAAATTATCATGGTTTCTTCCTACGTATGTCCTGCTAAAAATTTATTTTTCATTTATTCACTCAAGGATTAATTATGGCATTCTTGTATATGGAACTGCTTATACGTCAAGGATTAAGCAACTACAAATCATGCAAAATAAAAGTTTGAAAGCAGTTTTTAAACTGCCTATTTTATTTTCTACTAAAGAACTATATACTAGAGAAGATCATTTAGTTTTGCCCATTATCATTTTACATGAATTTCAAATTGCTATTTATATGTATAAAATTCTTAATGGAATGTCATTGTCTAATATTAAGTTTATTTACAGTAATCACAATTTAGGTTTGAGGTTTGAGGTTGTGCTTTCGAAGCTATTAAACAAAAAAAGTTCAAGACTCCATTTTCTATTTAGTGAGAAATATTTCTGTATGAAGTGACATATTGAAGATTTGACATATAGAGGTAGAACTAATCGTACAGCATGTTTGTTAGGTAATCATCGGGTACTATCCTTTCCCAGCTTAGTTTGGCTTATACTTTCAAGGTTAGTACCGATTTAAACTGAACATTTTGTCCTCGAGAAAATTATTGAAGTGGCTTTGTACATCCATGTTGATAAGATACCTTCGATTGTAACAGATGACAGTTCTTTTTGTGAGCTTCCTCTTTAACAATTAACTTTAGTAACGTAACTGCTTTTGCTTATCTTATATCAAAAACTGCCAAGAACATCGTATATGATATGTGCTATATTGTTGTATATAAATGGTTTTCCAAGAAGAGGTTTCACTTTAAATAGCCTGCTTTTTGGGCATTTGACGATTTTGAACCTATCATATTATGACATTTGACAAGTTAAAACTAAGTCATTACTAAAAATGGTACGATATACGGTTCATTGAAATTTTGGTCGTCGTGAAGCAACTTCTCGGCCGGCAATAGTAAAACTGACGGAGAAATTTGAGCTATTGGAGCAAGTTAGTGATGTGAATAATCGAAACCGTATGCGTCGCTCAAGAACAATTCAGAATATTGCGACATTACACTTTATTTAGCATAAAGGCTTAGGTTTTAAGGCGTTTAAAATTCAGTTAATAGAAGAACTCAAGCCAATCGATCACCACAAAAGTCGTATCTTTGCTGAATGGGTCCTTCAAATGGATCAAAATGATCCGGATTTTCATCGAAAAGTCATCTTCAGCGATAAGGCCCATTTTCACTGGCGGTGTGATTGGACTTTACTTTTATGAAAATGAGGCTAGTGCAATTGTTACGGTGAAAGTATTGCGCTACCGAGCCGGAATTTGAAAATGTTGATATAGACAACGTTTATTTTCAGCAAGACGGTGCTATAGCGTTAACGTGTCAGACAAACAACGAAACAATCGAAAGAAAAGCTTCCTGACTGTGTTATTTTTCAAAGAGCAGATCACAATTGGTCACTAATTGAAAGGTAAGGTATGTCAATGCTTCACAATCGATTCATTCCTTGTTTTTTAAACATCAAAAAGAAACCTCTTATTGGAAAATCCTTTACATAGGGGTGTGTATTTGAAATATAATGTATCCTGTAGTATAAAAGTTAGCTTTCATGAATTATTCTAATTAAATCGTAACGAGTTTAAAACGATTAAAATAAAGCTTTTAAAAGATTATGTTGGTGAATAGAGAGCTTTTCTCTTGTTCGTGTCTTGCAATCATATAATATTCCTACTTTAATTATATTATCACCATAATTAGTGATTGATAAAAGGAACAAAAGAATACCCACCCAATTAGTTGAATTGGACTTCACCACCCATCTAATAAAATTCACCATTTCTCCTTATAAATACGAAAGCATACATTATGATAAAAATCAACAATTAATATTAAAGTTAATTATAACTTGTTTCATATTCTTAATCAATTATATTTAATTATTGAAATAAATTATTGTCAATTCCAAAAATCAAATGATTTACTTTTCTATTGAAAATTTTGTATAAATTCAAAAGCCAAGTGAATTTATTATGATAAATATTTCCACATCCACATCCGAACACACACTCGTATATATATTCACCACCCAACCAAACATAACTAATTAGTTGAATTAATTTTTGAAAATTATTTGAAAAATTAAGTGAAAATTGTCAATATTCCATATCTGTGCTTTTCGTTTTTTTGTGGTGTGCGCGCGATTAAGATTAGCATAAAGACAAAAAGTTGGCAAATTTTTAAAAATAAAATTTAATTTTAATTCTATAATTATTATTATTATAGTTGTTATTATTTGTGGTGAATACTAAAATGAAACGCGTTGAAAAATTTCAAAATACAAATAAAATTTACGAAATTAATTTAAATACAAGTTTTAATCGATTTGGAAATTATAATCATAATTCAAGCGGTAACGTTCGACGAAATGGTAAATTCTCGATGAAATCGATTGGGTCGAGGAATAATTATCAGTGGATGGGACTCGTTAATGCGTTTTACGAGTATGCCCAGAATACCAAAGTGAATGGAATGCATTTTTTGTCGCGAGGCGTAACTAAAGGACTTACAAGGTATATTGTTACTATATGTTTGAGGAGCTGGACCTTCTCAAAGGTATGAGGTGTTAGAAATTATCAAAACAATTATAGTCTTACTATCTGTCAAGATAAATAGTTACGAGTGATCCAATACTTTTTCCAATTGGGATTCATGTGTCACTTATGCGAGAACAACATTAACAAATTGTGGAAATTTATTTCAAAAATCAGTGTTCAGTGAATAATTGTTTACGTGATCTTCGAACATTTTATGGTGTTCATAATCGTCTAACAATGAATTTCGAACCTCTTTATCATTATTGGATATATACATCACCTGACTTGAGTGCGCGCAAGTAGATCTAATGTGAATATTGCTGCTGTACCTGAAAGTCTACGAGAGGAACGCCATCAATCAATCGAGGCGGGTTTCCAGCTCTTTTCAAGAAAAGAATTGAAGCCGGTTGACCTTCCTTCGCGTCATCGATTTGGTTTATGGGCGTTGCGACAGTTCCAAATCGAACAATTGTGCTAAGCGTTGAAGTTTAGTTTTGGGAACAAACAATTGATATTAAGGCGGATGAACAGCCAGAAGAGATTATCCTAAAAACTCCACTGTTTGGTGTGGTTTATGGGCAGGTGACATCATCGGACCATATTTCTTCCTAAACTACAGTACAATGATCAATGAATTTTTGTAGCTTTAAATTCAGGATATTGATCCTGTTGAAACCACAAGTAGCCGACTTGAAACCACAAGGTGGCTACTTGTGGTTTCAACAGGATGATGCAGCGTGCCACACAGCATATATAGTTTTATTTCAAAAAACTTCCGGAAGTTCTTATTGGATCACTCTTTATAGTAAGGTTGAGGTCAAATCAAAATCAAAATTAAATAAGGGGTGGGGATGCTTCTGTAGGAACCAAATGTGTTGCTAGCTCATGCATCCGTTGTCAGGCTAAACATAAGCGAGAACTGCGAAGGTCAATACAGTGTTTCTGTTGTTGTTCCAAGACGTAAACTTTAGAAATCTGTGGCTGGATATTCTCACAAGCTGGAATGTTGTTGGTTTTGTTTGGTCAGTTTCGATCTGATAGGTCACTATAGATGACCGTTCGTAAAGATCACGTTCACCGTATCAGGCATGCCACTGAACTAGATCTTTGTACTGTGCGATTTGTGTATATCGTGTGTTGTGTTGCAACATTCTACTCTAGTGAATTATTAATGTTAACGGCATAAATCATTAGAGAAATTAAAAAATGGCTTCCAGGTCGGATGTGTTCACGTTTCAATAATGATTCTCGCATAAACCAGAGGGTATAAATAATTTCCAGACTGGTGAGACAACTAGAATTTGTCCTCTTTTTGGTTCAAAACGTATGTGTAATAGACTGTCTTCTCTTGGGATGGTAGCGATAATTACTAGGAGAGGCCTCAATTTTTTTTTATCAGATCGGTATAGTTGGATTCCTAAAAACACTCGGACGATCGAAAAATATTTTTTTCTTTAACATAAAGTATTGGATGCTGGCCTTACCATAAATTTAGGAAACAGTAGTTTCTATAGTAGGTGAAGATGGTCTACGTACTGATCCAGCCAAGATCGAGGCGATTTGTAACTTACCTAGTCCGCACCTTCTGTCAAACAGTCAAGGAAACTATTGAGTATGGCGGGTTGCTACAGACGGTTCATCTCCAATTTTGCAGAAGTGACGGGCCCTGTTACGGATGTACTGAAAAAAGCAACCTATTTTGGTTTGGAGTTGGACTAAGAAAGCTGAACTTGCTCTTGTTTAGCTTAAGCAACTTCTTTCTAACAATTATGGGAAGCTGATTATGAAAGACGGTCTGCTCTGTCTTGAGCGATGACAGCGATATATTCGTGTAGGAGTGCAATAGGCAAACGTTGGGGTCTCAGACCGGAGCTGGTACACTAGCCCTACACTGCCGTAGTAAGACCCGTTCTTATGTATGGAGTGAGTGTTTGGTGGCTAGCACTGGAAAGAGTAACCTATAGAAAGAAGTTAGAGAAGGAGCAAAGGATGGCCTGTTTGCTCATAAGCGGGGCAATGAGAACAACACTTACTCAGGCCTTAGAGGTCATGTTACACCTTCTTGCAGGTCACTCGACAATAATTGGTTCGCTAAAGAAGGAAATGGCGAACCTTGATTATATTACACCGATATTATGCTTCTAAAAAGGTTTTCAAACCTTAATCCCTTCAAGAGAATTCTTGGGGAATAGAATTCTTGGGGACGGCTCAAAGCTAGATGGTAAAGTTCGGAGCTGGGCTGTTCTGTGGAACTTTAAATATAAGCACGTCAGGTCGTCTCCCTGACCACTGCAGTGTGTACCAGGCCGAGATAATAGCGATTGAGAAAGTCTTGAGCTGGTTGAGGCATAACGTGATATCCAAGAGGGATATCACGATTTATGTGGACAGTTAGACGGTTATCAAGTCGCTGGAAGCAGTGCTGTTGAAGTCTAGGATGGCATTGGACAGTTAGGCGGTTATCAAGTCGCTGGAAGCACTGCTGTTGGAGTCTAGGATGACATTGTCTCTTAACGAGATGAGTGAGCATTTCAATATTCAGATTACCTGGGTCTCTGGCCACTCTGACGTCGAGAGAAACTGCAAGGTAGACGAACTAGCAAGGCAAGGTACAACTCTTCAGCTGAAGCCTGAAAGGGCCAATGTGAGGAGGCCTACAGCGGAGCATAGACTGGCTCTGAGGAAAAGGGCAGAAGCTTTAGCACTTGAGAGGTGGCCCAACACCCTCACATGCGAGAGGGCGAGACAAATGTGAATTGCTCCAAGACCTTAATCTCTCTAGAGAAGAGAGATAAAAGAAGGATAGTAGGAATATTAACGGGACACTGTCTTTTCGGTGAACATGCGAGAAGGCTGGGTCTGGAAACAAATGACTTCTGTATAAGCTGTATGGACGAGGAGGAGGAAGAGACGCTTGTTCACTTCCTGTGCTCTTGTCCTGCACTGGCACTAAAAAGACATTTACACTTAGGTAGGTACGGAATGCACAACCTTTCAGATCTTGCAGATATTAAGGTGCGGGACATTTATTTGACAGATCTCAGGGATGAGGTTAAAATGGTATTCCAAATTTGACTTGACATAGAAGATCGGTCGTCCCATAGATTCTGTACTCCAACATGGAGTCATATATGAGTATGTGACACCAACGATCGTAATCAGATGGTGAACAATCCCTTTTGCATGCAGCGCTTATCAGGATTCAAACTCGATACCACTCGCCCCGACTATCAGAGGTTTAACCACTACGCCATTTGGTCGGTAACGTTAAAAATTATTTTCAAAAAGAAACGAGTAGTCGATAGTAAACGATCATATATAATCGACTACGTCTTATCTTATCTATATGTTAAAGAGATTTAAACGTGTATCAATTTATTGGTAACTAACAGGTCGTGATATTAGACTCTTGTATAATCATACGTACGTGTCATACCTCAAAACTGTGTATAAGTGGATGTATCCTGTTATCTCTATTATTTTTACATACATTAAAAAAAATTAAAATTTCAATTAAATTAATTTTTTTTCATAAATCATTTATTTATCACCAAACAACACTTATCGTATAATGATAACACACGTGGGTACAAAATTACCTAACACAAATTGCTTAAGCTCTAATTATAATACCAGTATTAACACTGATCCAGTCGAGGTAATTAGCAATATTTGTATAGCCCGATGGATATCCAGCTGCACATCCTGCTTGTGCTATGAACGAGAATACACCAACAATTGAAGTTATATTATCGGCTGTATCTACCCACGATAATGGGCCACCTGAATCGCCACCACATGGATTGGCACGAGTGTCTGGTGTACCAATACCGCACAATGTCGAGTTTGTTACGGTGGCGGCACCATAGATTGATCGACATACTTCAATGGTGTACACATTAATATTGGTGAATCGTAATGTAGCTGATAATGTTGCATTGGCATCGTTGACACGTCCCCATCCAGCAATTTGTGTTGTACGCCCGGCAAAGTAATTGTATGTAGCTTGTGCCCGTCTTGGTAGGCGAATAAATGCAATACTTGGTCCGACTGACAAACTATATGTTAAAGTCATAATGGCAATATCGTTGTTCAAAGTCAATGGACTGTAGTTGGGATGAACGGCGACATTAACACGTGCAACGGTTTGTGATAATACTGGTGTACCAATATTATTGCTACCGACACCGACGCTGAATGTTTGATAGTCAAAGATGCAGTGAGCTGCTGTAATGACACGATTTGCTGAGACAATAGCGCCACCACAACGTACTACTATTGAACCATTTGTGACAGAAGCTTGGACTGATGCTTGCCAAGGGAATTGATTGGCAGCTGCTAGAGAACCATATACAATACGGCCGATTGGTGATTGTTTCACTTCAGTTGGTGCTACAGCGGACTGTTAATAAAAGTTATTTATGATTAGTTAGCGATTTATAGAGTGACCGAGCTAGTATAAATTTAAATTACCAATTCTCCGGCACACACGGCAGCAAAAGCTGCTAGTACAATTAACACTTTCATTATGATTTGATATTTTATTTACTTTAACGCACTGATGGCTGTATACTGTTATAAAAGCACGCATTGGCCCGATTTATATACAAACGAGTTGAATGATAAGCACCTTGATAAGCATCTTATCGCCGATTTTGTTTTGCTAATGTTTTGAACGGAAACACTAGCTTTTAATATTTGATTGGGTGATTCCAATTAAACCATAAATGATTTATCGATTAGTTCGATGGATAGCTGAATCATTCGAGTGTTGTACGATAAGAAAAAATTCACGCAAATAACTTTCCAACGAAAAGTTCAAGTGTGCAAAACATGATAACACGACATGTGTGTAACTCGGTTAAGTAATATTGTTGATTGGCCGGTATTGCAAATTTGGTGGTATTTTTGGATACCACCGGATGTACTGTACCTTTTAAGTTTATTTACAGATGTCTTTGGATCCTAATCGAGGTGATGATCTTCATTCTGTGTGTGTTCATGATGATTCTACTATACCAAAAATACCTTGACTCACCAACACGGATGACAATCGCAAAACCGATACCAATATTGGAAGTACCATATCCAGGAATTACGATCTGCCATCCCCAAAACGTTATGGACTATAAAGTTGATAAATTCTTAGCAAAAATGTATGTTGAGAACCTTTTAAAAAGTGTTTTTATTTCACTGTGTGTACCGTTTCAGTAAACTTCCTTCGGCCACTGACATTGTCAAACTCAAAGAGATTCTACCGCTTGTCGGCGGTATAACAGAACGTCAGTGGACACTCCCTAGCATTACACATCTAGAACAATTAGATAATATTTTCAAACTCAATAACTTGACCATCGATCAAGCCGTTTTGGAACTGGGCACAACCTGTGAGGATTTCATAATCCAATGCCAATGGAATGGTAAAGGATTTCCTTGCTTTCAAAACAATTCATATTTGGCGTGGCAAACATCAACATCCCATTTGGGCGCATGTTGTTCATTCAACTATTATCCAAATAATTCGTCGTACATACCATTCTCATCGAATACGTTTGGAATTCGTGGTGGTCTCAGTGTTATTGGCACGGGGTCGCCTCAAATATCGGACGGAAAATCGGGTGCAATATTCTCCGCTGGATTTATGGTTGGTGGTATATATACATGATCTGCACACTGATTCTAATCCAACTTGTTTAGATTTTGGTCCATCATCCAAACGATTTTGCTACCGAGAGTGCACCGTTTACATTGTTAGAGATGGGAACCGAAACATATGTTGATATATATCCAACCGATTCAAAGTGTTCGGAGCAAGTGCTAAATTTACCCATTAAACAACGGAAATGTGTTAGATCATCGGATGTTGAGTATTTGGAAAGTATTGGTTATAAAACAACAACAATGAATGGACAGTTTCGAAAATATCGGCAACCCGAGTGCAGTCTCATGTGTTATCGAGAAATGGTTTACAAGAAATGTAAATGCCATCCGTATCAATTGCCAAGAGAGAACTTGAACATAAGGGAGTGTGATATGATGGACATACCATGTTTTGCAGAGAATTATTGTAAGTGTGACAGTCTCTTTTTGAACAATTTTGATTTATTTTGAATAATTTGGAATAATTTTGAATAATTTTGACTTATTTGGAACAATTTCAAACATTTGGAATAATTTTGAACAATTTTGACTAATTGCACAATTTGGAATAATTTTGAACAATTTTGAATAATTTTGATCATTTTGGAATAATTTTGAACAATTTTGGATTATTTTGAACAATATTTGGAACAATTTTGAACAACTTGGACTAATTTTAACTAGTTTTGAATATTTTGAACAATTTGGAATAATTTTGAATAATTTTGACCAATTTTGAATAATTTTGAACAATTTGGAATAATTTTAAATTAGTTTGAATAATTTTAGATATTTTTGAACAATTTTGAATATTTTGAACAAATTTGAATAACTTTGAACAAGTTTGAATAATTTTGATTATTTTGAACAATTTCGAATATTTTTGAACAATTTTGAATAATTATGACAAATTTGGAACATTTGAAAAAAATTGAATTATTTTGAACAATTTTGAATAATTTTAAACAATTTTGATTGTTTTGGAATAATTTTGAACAATTTTGAATAATTTTGAACAATTTTGAATAATTTTGAAGAATTTGAAATATTTTGAACAACTTGGACTAATTTAAACTAGTTTTGAATATTTAGAACAATTTGGAATAATTTTAAATAATTTTGAACAATTTTGAATATTTAAAATTTTTTTAAATAATTTGAATAGTTTTGAATATTTTGAACAGTTTTGAATAATTTTGACTAATTTTGAACAATTTTGACTTTTTGAACAATTTTGACTTTTTGGAATAATTTTGATCATTTTGGAATAGTTTTGAACAATTTTGGATTATTTTGAACAATTTTGAATAATTTTGAACAATTTGATATATTTTGAACAATTTTGAACTATTTGGACTAATTTGGACTAATTTGGAACAATTAATTTTGTACTAATTTTGAACAATTTAGACTTTTTGAACAATTTTGGATAATTTTGAACAATTTTGAATAATTTTGAATATTTTGGAATAATTTTGAACAATTTAGAATATTTGGAATAATTTTGAACAATTTGGAATATTTTAAACAATTTGGACTAATTTTAACTAGTTTTGAATATTTTGAACAATTTTGAATAATTTTGAACAATTTGGAACAATTTTGATTATTTTGGAAGAATTTTGATCAATTTTGGATAATTTTGAAAAATTTAAAATAATTTTGAATAATTTGAAATATTTTGAACAATTTGGACTAATTTTAACTAGTTTTATATATTTTGAACAATTTGGAATAGTTTTAAATAATTTGGAATAATTTTAAATAATTTGGAAAAATTTTGAACAATTTTGAATATTTAGAATAATTTTGAATAGTTTTGAATATTTTAAATAGTTTTAAATAATTTGGAAAAATGTTGACTAATTTGGAACATTTTGGAATAATTTTGAACAAGTTTGTATAATTTTGAACAATTTTGAATATTTTGAACAATTATGAATAATTTTGAACAATTTGGAGATTTTTGAACAATTTTGAATAATTTTGACCAATTTTGAATAATTTTGAACAATTTTGAACAATTTTGAACAATTTTGAATATTTTAAAAAATTTTGAATAGTTTTGAGAATTCAGATCACTTTTTATCATGAAAGGTGGCTTATATTTTTGATTGAAATAAACATTTATTATTTTCAGCGTTATTTAAACAAATCAAATGTAACTGCTTGCCATCGTGCAGTGATGTAACCTACAAAGTATCTACGTACGTGACGAATTTCGATGCCCAACATTTGTCAGTCAATCAGTTCTAGTAAGTTGTTACGCTAATACTTAAGATATCAATATATACCTAATTATAATTTTTAACATACAGTCGGCAGGCCAATTTAACAAAGGACGATTTCATTGTACACATCTACCTCACGGGACAGATGGCATTTGCCAATCGTAAAATTGTTGTAATGTCATGGATATCGTTGATCTCGAATCTTGGTGGCTGCTTTAATTTAGGCCTCGGTTTAAGCCTAATATCGATATTTGAAATTTTTGTTGTTGTTTTGGTACGGTACAGGACTCATGTCAAGATGCTGAAAGAAAGACCACCAACGGCTAGGACACGTTTACAAATTTTCACTATATCTGCACAAAAGCAATAATCGGGTGGTATTGGATGTGTGTACATTATATCAATATCCATATATATTTATCTAGATATTTATGTGATTAGAAATATATTTGATTATGCAAATTATCTTAGAGGGAATATTTTATTTTCTATTTAATTTCAATATTATTATAAAATATAAATTTTATTGATTGGATCGATATTGAAAATAATTTTATTGATTTACATAAATGTATATCCATTGTGTGTACCTTATCTATAAACATATATAGTAATGATGAAGTATGATTAAATTTTGAAATTTACATTGTGTACATACGAGCTTTTGCTTATAACACCAGACACAAATAAAATCAATAAAATTAGTCTGTTTACTAATAAATTTGTTTTGATTAATAGAACTAACTGATTCCCTCTATGGTGTACCATTTAAAGTCATTTTATACCGGAAGGTATCACCATAAAAAACTAGGCACAATGCCTTTGCAGCGCAAATCTTGGCTAAGGAATCAGGAAGGTTACAATACAATAATCGCTATATATAGTTTGACTAAAAGGCTTTTGCCATGGTGTGTCGCAAACATAGGGTAGCTCCAACTTTTAGATGGTGTTGGGCACAGGAACTAAGAAATTGACAACGTGTGTCGATCCTATCTAATAGTATTGCAATAAGTAAACTAGTGTAGGTTTGTTCAGAGTATAGATACTAAGGGAGGAAATACCTGCAAATGTTGAAGATCTAAAATCCTAATTGGAAGATTGTTAAGTTATAGGAGTCAAGGAATTCGTATAAATTAGGCAATCTGGTGAGGATGTACTCGCTACACACGAGAGTGGTTGATCGATTTCTTATATTCATATTCTGAACAAGGTTGAATAATTTTGAACAATTTTGATAAATTTAGAACAATTTTGACTTATTTTGAACAATTGAAAAGTTTGAATAATTTTAAGGATCAAGATTACTTCGTGTCATAAAAGGTGGCTAATGTCATTGATTAAATTAATCTGGTTTAATAAATTTGTTTTGATTAATATAACTAACTGAATTCCTCTATGGTGTATCATTTTAAGTAATTTTAGGCACAATTCCTTTGCAGCACAAATCTTGGATAAGAAATCAGGAAGGTGGCAGTATAATGATCGCTATAATTTGACGAATGCAGAAAACGCTCATGTCAAGGTATGTCGGGAACATAAGGTAGCTCCAACTTTTAGATAGTGTTGGTCACGGGAACTTAGATTGGCAACATGTACCAATCTTATCCAATAGGGAAGTGAACTTGCGAAGGTTTGTCTATGTGCCATAGAGTATATGTATGCCAAGGGAGGAAATATCTATGCATGTTTAAAATCTTCAATCCTAATTGGATGATCCTTATTAGGAGGCAGTTAGGTGAGCATTTTTCCTCTACACACGCCTTTGATCGAAGGTGATTGATCGATTCATTATGTTCAGTACTATGTAGGATACCACCGTTTTGGAGGTTAAATTTAAGCAAGATTAAGGTTTTGTAAATAAATTTCCATCACTGTATAGAGTGCCTTATAATGTGATGTGATCTGTTCTTATGTAAAAAATCGTAAAATATGTCGAAATATTTTGAGTACCTTTCTCGGATGCGTTCGTGCATTTTTTATACGAGCGAACTGATTTTTTTCAGCTTTCTCTAACACACTTGGTAGAGAAAATATTCAATCTGTAAATGTAGGCAGCAACATAATGGATGGTCTTGGAGTCATCCTGGTTGTGATCAATATTGAAAATGGCTCTTTCTAACCAATTTAATCAATAGTGGCCGATTTTGTATCTTTCTACAAGAAACCAAACTGGTTCAGCTTTTAGTAAATATAAACTTTTTCAGTTTGATCCTCCCACTCTTTATAGAGTGAGTTTGATGGTCTGAAATTATTGAATCTAAAATTATAAGGTCCTATATTGGACACACAACTAAGCTAGAACATTGATATTTTAAAGGGCCTAATTCATGTGTCAAGCCATTCTAGTGCACAATTCATGGTCAAAACTATATAGGCTGGCATAGAGCTATGCATGCGCTTGATGGATTTGGATGTAATGGCGTAAAATATAATATAAATAAGCGAACCGCAAAAGGACTCGGAGTGCCTTGAGCCCCAAAATAGATAGCAAAGATTAAAACAAATTGAAAAATACGAAAAATTCATTGGAAAAGGGTGGTGACGATTTAAGCCTAACATCATACATTTATTTTATACTTCAGCGGTGAAACCTTCTTTTCATGAAATTTTACAGGACCAATTCGCACATTTGCGGCTGTATGTAAACGATATCTTTACGAATTCCATCTTTAAGGTCTTGAATCGATTGTGGTGCACTGGCATAGACCTTATCTTTCACGTGACTCTAGAGATTCTTTAGGGTCTATAGGTCTTAAGTTACAACAGTTGCACCAGCCTCATGCGTTAATTATAACGCCAGTGGCTTTAATTGTATGAGTGTAATTATATTTATATACGTTATAGAGTATGTGTGTAATTATATTTTAATGCTTTAATTGGGGTTGGGTGCATGATTTCGCCCGCTAAGTGATTTTTAAGTTTGTTGCGGCATATGAAACGTGAACCTGACTGGCTGCATTCTGTGTATTTGTGGGTTGCTCACATTCGTCCACCACCTTAGTGATATTTGGCTGTATTGCAGCATGTGACGAACTCCCTTAAATATCTGTGCCTTGAGAAGGGCATTGAAGAAGGCAAGAGACATTGAGAAGTTGCCAAGTTGTTATAGATTAGACAGAATCGTATGATATCTTTTGGGATGTATCCCTTACCACCAGGGGGTCACCAATTTAGCACCACGTTTTTGGTATCCCCACAACGGTAGCGCTTCTGAGACTCCGGATCAGAAGATTGCGTGTTCAAATCACGTCGGGGTACCAACCAATGTAGCGCCGTGTTGTTGGAAGTCTTTGTGAATTGTTATTAGAAGTTGTTATGTATGATGTTAGTTGTAATTCGCTAGGCCGGTTTCGATCTGATGATAACGTCATTGAATGACAGTGTGATCGAAAAGATCAATTTCATCTCATCAGGCATATGCTACCGGACTTGATACTGTGCAATTTGTATATGTACGTTTAGTAGCGACGCGACAGTTCTAGCGAATTACAAGAACACAACTCGAAATATCGATTTTATTTGATTGTGGCGTTAACTGTACGACTTAATTATTTTTGGTACTTACTTGCCTTAGAACGCCAGACATTCTTAGATATTCTAAGCTCCCAACAATACTGCTTATTAACATATACTCTCAGTGGTGAAAATGAGCCTCATCAATGATCGACGAGGAATGGACAAACCTGGGGTATCTTCAACACTTCGGGCTACAGCAGCAATATTCCCAACTGTTCTTCACGCACACTGTTTCGATTCTTCACATCACTAGCTTGTTCGGACAGATCAAATTTTTCCACCAGTTTCACTACTGCCAAGAAGGTGCCTTTTGTTGTGAATTTTAACAATTTCAATGTGTTGTTGGAGCGTTGCTAGTGTTTTTGGTTGGGTGTTTAACTAGTGTTATTGAGATAACGTCTAAATTATTGGTGTATCCATCTCATTGATGTCTTAGCCAAGCAAATGGTCCGCTTGAGTGGCCTTATACTAGCCACGTGGTTTGGACTAAATCAGACTGATGTTACTATTTTCTGTCCTAGTTCGAGGCAGTTTATAATTCATAATTATGATGGGTATGGTATTCAAACAAAATCATAGACGTCACTCTGCTATCTGAATAAATAATTTAATCGATTTTCTTAAAGTTTTGACAACGGAAAACCCAACTCATCCAAAACATAATATAAAGGTAGCAATGTTGAATAAAATTGCGACTATATACACAATTGTATAAATGTATTCCCACAATAACCCTATATTACCCGCACATCCATTACCATACGCTACCTTGAACTTTTCTCTGTTTTTATCCCCGTGTCGCGCTTTCATATCATTTGTTATTATATGCTGAGCAAACAAAACAAATAATTTTGCGTGATTTAAAACACTTTATCATGCTTCATCTAAATATTTACCTGTATATAAAGCACAAAAAGCATAAAACATAATACAACATTTCAATTAATATTACACATAATTAATTTAATATTTTTTACAACCTAATAAAATAAATTAATAAATTATTTTATTTATTTACGTAGCATAGGTAAAAATAATAATAGCAACAAATTATACAATAATATTATTGTTATAAGGAAAATCGCATTAATTTATAAATATTGGGTTGTGGTGCACGAAGCCATACAGTTGCACCACATATAATCGGGTACAAAATATTTTATAACTTTTGATTCCACCCAATGTATAGATTTCCCAAGCAAAAAAACACGAACCATTTAAGAAACAAAATATATATTTTCTTCTTGTACGTAACAAAATGAAAACTTTTTTTTGTATAATTTTCATAATTTTTTTGAATTAAATAATTTTTGCAAATAAATTTTAAAGTTTCTCGTTAGTTCCTTGTATGTATGTAAGACGATACATCGGTTGTTTATAGCGAGTGTCTGCAGTAATGATATTTATACTTTACTTAAATTACGTGAGGCGGCATTTATGCCTGTTAACTTCTAAAAAAACTATTAATGGAATGCAAGTGTTTGATATATGTATGGCACATGCATTTTGTTTATGTTTACAAACCGCAAGTAATGCTATACTTTACCTTTCTTGTAACGGACCAATGGCTTAGAAATAATTTGGCGTATCTTTATAAATTAGGTTATAGGTCTTAATTAGCCCTGTGACTATGAGTGTGGGCATCCATATCTCGTAAATATTTCGAACGAAACATAAGACCCATAGAATACCACCACAGTATCTAGGGCTTGTCGTAGGAGGTGACTAAATCTGGACCTACATTCGGAAAAACATTTGTTGTCAACAAACCAAAAAAATCGGATACCGCCAAAACAACAATGACCTCCCGCTTAAGATACCTTATACGAGATTGAGAAACGTGCAGTAACTTAGAAAACCTGGAGAAAATTGGGGAAAAATGATGTACTTTGCGATCGCTCATGATCTCAAAGTGTCAAGTACATTCTTGCCTCATAAAAACATCCATTTGAGACCGGGCTCGGGCTGTCCAAGACGTGAGTTTTTATCGGTCGTCAACAAAATTCGTAGGCAGTGACCATTATCTGGCCACTGCAAAGCTACGATGGAAATTTTCGTACAAGTCAGGGAGAACAGAGGAATATACAATCCGATTCTCCTGTGAAGGTCTGATAAATGAAGAAACGGAATAAAAATATCAAAATCTTGTAAGCCGAAGAAGTGAACAGTGTCTGGAAATTATTGAAAGCTTCGTTTTGTTAGTCGAGTAGCTGTGGGGATGATGTTTTGCATTGCGATGTGTAACTTGTCTATAACTGTGTCCTGAGTTGGTAACAGTGGGAGAGGATTATCAACAAAGAACTTACCAGGTAGTTTTATCGGTTGTCCGTAGACAAGTTCGGTTGGTGAGCACTTTAAATCCTTCTTTACCATGGCTCGTATTCCGAGTAAAATAATTGCAATTTCCGAGCTCTATTGAGTGGTATTGCATCTGGCCATTAGTGCGGCTATTAGTTGCCTGTGCAAGCGTTCAACCATTCCATTTACTTGTGGGTGATACGACTTTGTCCTTATGCGATTTGAGCCTAACTCCGCAAACATCTTTGACTAGAATTATGTTGATATATCGGTCATACAGTATGCCTCTGGCCAGCGTGTAAATCTATATCAACGCACGTTAGTAAATATGAATATCAATTGGATTGTGGTAGCGGTCCCACAATATCCAAATGGATCTACTCGAATCTTCCTGCTGAAATATCGAAATTTGAATGAGGTCATTTTGTATGTCGCTGCTTCGTTGCGAAACATCTTCATTTATGATCGGCCAAAAATCTCTTAGTGTTTTTGCAATGTATGGGCGATTTGTACCCGTTGATGTTTCGCAGTAAATCTATAATTAATCTATAAATCTATAAACCAGGTAATGGTTTGAAAACTTCTAGTTTCCATGTGGAACTAGTGTGACGTCCGGAACCAGAGAATAAATTTTGAAGTTCTAAGTCTACTTTTTGAGTTGATATAATCTTATTGTAGTCGAAATTTGCCTCGACTGTTGTCGTTTCGATGTCATGTTGGATGTCCGGTTAAATTGACTGATGAAATCCAAGTGTCTTTACTTTTAGAATTAATTGCTCTTGTGAGAGGTTTGTGGTCTGTGTAAACAGTAAATTGCCGACCCTCGACAAAGTGTCTAAAGTATTTTATTCCTAGATAAATTGCGAGTAATTCCCTTTAGCTAGTTTGGGTATAAATCGGTGATAGTAATTTATCATGCCGATGAATTGCTGAATATGCTTGATGGATGTTGGTGCTAGTAGATTCGTAATGGCATTAATTCGCTCTTGTGATGGCAGAATGTCATTAGAAGTGATCTTGTGACTAATGAAATCGAGAGTACTTGCTCGCCGAATACGCATTTCGAAGTCTTAATATGCACGCCAAACTCAGATAGTTTTTGGAATAATTCCTCTAAATGTAGTTTGTGCTGTTCCTCATTCTGTGAAGCCACAAGTATCAATTTATATATATAAAAACGAAGTGAAGACCTCGAACTAGTTCGTTCATAAAGCGCTGAAAAGTTTGAGCTGCATTACGCAAACCAAATGGCATTCGCGTGAATTAAATTAGGCCAAATGGGGTTGTAATTGCTGTTTTGTAAATATCTTCAGACGCTACGGGAATTAAATGATAGGCTTTTACTAGATCGACCTTCGGAAATATTTTGCACCCATGTAAATGCATGATGAAATTCTGTATATGAGGAAATGTCTACAAATGCCTAATTCCACCATATGCTGGAATTCTTTAAACGCTGCTTTATGTCGTACGCTCGAAATATCGAAATATCGATTAATTGCGTGTGGCTTGAGCTAATTTAGGATTTATTTGAGTTGCTCTGAACGCCACAGGTCCTAATGAGACGTACAACTCCATAGTAAGGGGATTCTACCGAGTTCACAAGATGACTCCATAATTAGTAATGTCGTCCATATGACTATGAATATTTAGAACACTCATTCTGGTCTGGGATGCTCCTGATCCTATAGATTATTCCGTGTGTAACAATTCTTGACTGATAAGGATTGACTAGAGTTATTATTATTAAAGTTGGCTGAAACTTAGGTTTTCATTAAATCAGACAGACCGGTTCTGCACCCCTAGTAAAATGAAGTAGTTTAGAACCAGGACTGAAAAGATAGTAGATGTATAGGAATTTTCTTGGAACTGAACACAATCGATCTGATCCGATCGAAAGCCGGACAGCTGCTGATGAAATTTAAGTTAGTCGGCTTCGAGTTAAACCCTCTGAAAAGATATTTCACAATTTTAGTCAAAAAGTATGCAATCTCGTGGCCCTCAATGTCACATTGGACAGGCACCCACATGACTGTTACCTTGTTTTTGCAACCTTGAAGGTCCCTCCAATTTTTTACAATCTCCTACAAATTTAGAGTTCGTTGCATGATTGTTCCAGTAGCCAAGGACAGTTGTACCATATACTCTCCGTAATATAAAATGTCACCTCGAATTAAGGCGGCATTTAATGTTTCTTAACTTCTTAAGCATTACTAATAGAATGCTAGTGGTTGATATGTATAAGACACATGCATCTTGATTTATGTTTACAAACCAACAATTATGTCTTTACCTTTCTTGCAACGGACAAATTTTCAAAACTGATCTGGCTTATCTCTCTAAATTAGGTCTTTGGGGGTTAAATTGTACTTCCATGGTAAGATCTACTTTGTGTTCATAAAATGACTACATTAACTAGTAATGTCGGCCATATGACCATGAATATCTTGATTACCCATCCTGGTCTAAGGTGCTCCTGATCCAGTAGATTCATTCTTCTTATACATATTTGACTGTACTGAAAATGACGTTATTGTGTATGTAACCATCCTTGACTGATAAGGACTGTCCATGGTTATTAACACTAAAGTTAGCTGGATCTCATCGAGGTTCTGTGCTCAATGTTACAAAGGGTCCGTGGTATAAATTATATTTGCATATTTTGCAAACTATGTACAGGAATATTCCTGGAATTGAACAACAGAATACAGTGATGCGTGCGAAACCCGGACAGCTGCCGATGAACTATGAGCTTTAACCCTCTGAAAAAACCTTTTGCATTATGACAAGTATAGAGGTTGTTGACCACGTCAGCTTTATATTCAATAGGTCTGCTAGTTCAGGTCCTGTGAAACACAAGCGAGGTTTATATTCAATAGGTCCTAGAAGGTTCAACTATTTCTTACAATCTCCTAAAAATTTAGAGCAGGTCAGAGGATTGTTCAGGGAGTTAAGGACTGTCGTACTATATAATTTCTTTAAGGATTATTTTGCCCAGGGTTAGTAATCCCAGGGTTCCCTAACTAACGGATTCTTCAGTACTTTGTTGAAACACCTTGTTACGGTTGATTAACTTGATAAGTAACCGAATCTTCAGGCCGATTTTTTGATCTGTCGGATAATTCTTGGATAATCCGGGTGAACATTAAGACATACATAGTTTTATGTTTTTGCCTGAAAAGTAACTGAAGATTTAAAATACTTGCAGTATTACGTACGGCCCAAAATCTTAATAGAATATGCCCATAATATCATTACCCTCGGATTACAAACATAATTAAAGCTTGTCTTGAAAACTAAAAAATTTGCAGTAGTGTCATGGATGTAGTTCAATCCATCGATCTGGTCTACTCTCATCGGTATACTCATCGGTATACTTTCAAATAAAGCGAGAAGACGACTGTCCCCACCAGAAGTTGGAATAAGAAGCCATAATTTTGTAAAGAGGCACTCGTAAAGATTACCCTTGATGAAGGCTTGTAAGCTTAACAAAACGAAATCTGTACTTGAAACACTTTTGGGATATAGTGGCGTAGTAGAAACAAGTATTGGGATATAGTGGCCAAGTTTATGTTACATAATCACTGAGACACGTAGTTCGTTAGACAATACAACGCCATGTAACACGAGAGCAAAATAACATACAAGGTCTCAATTTATGGCCCATTATTCCGCTTTACATGAAAATAGTACTTATCTTGCGGTGGATCCAGTCATAAATTTTCTAGAGGTAGTTGCAAATTTTAGCTTTCATCAAAAAGCGTAAAGCCAAAGTCCGGTAATTCAACCTCTAAGATGTCGTCGATTCACAAATATTAAAAATTGCTTGTGAACACTCTCGATACGATCTGTTTAGAAGCAATAAACAGTTCCCATATGATAGCCCCATATTATAGATGTGAATGTTTAAATGCGTGTTATACAAAGCTTCAATGACATATGGATCATGAAACCAAGCGTTGAACAAAACTTTTTAACAATACAAAACATGAAACACAAGGAGGGTAGATGGTCGTGGCGATATCACAAAAAGTATATAAAGTTATTGAGTGGTGTCTCAAAGCTGTAGTAATTTCTGCCTGAAAGGCGGTGGTGTTCTTCGCATAATGGAACTTACTAATTTCACCAGAGGATTAGCACACTACAGTACTGGAATTACTATCTCTAAATCGAGTGTCTGAAAGTGCTGCACAAGTTCTGATCTAACGATTAAGTTGCAAAAAACCCAACGTCATTTCGAGTACTGGAGTGGATACCATAATACACACTCTTCTTAGATTGCCAGATGTTTGATTTCTGAAGAGAGCGAGAGGCATCATCTCCAATTTTCGGAGGACTGAAGTTACTCAGAGTCCTGCATTTGGTGAAAAGAATACGCTCAGTTTTTGTTAAGTTGACTGATATGCTACGATCACGACGTAAAATTGAACAAGAGATTTATCTGATTATAATTTTTACATATTATTTTAATCCGTTCGTTAGAGTTGGTCCACATAGACATTAACTTGCAAGAACTCATTTTTTTGTAGTTGTCTACTGAGAAATTTGTAATTTTTTCAGTACTGAGGTCAATGTGAACCAATAAAATGTTACCGACAAACAAGCACTTAAAAAGCTCATGTCTATTTTCCAGAGTTACTATGTTGTATGTTTTACAGCAACCCAGATATGGTGGTTATAACGTTGCTGGTTTTCATAATTCGATTTTAATTTGCGGTGAAATGACAAAGTCTTACCCTTATTGATGTTCAGGTTAAGAAGATTTGCCTCACACCAATTCGCTAAATTGTCAATATCCTATTGGAGTTTCTTGGCATCGTCGCCAGCAAACATTTAAATTTTTGATGTAGAATTACTGCAGTGATTGTGTCGATGAAATAGTAACAATCCAAGGGCCAGGTGGGAACCTTGTGGGGAAAAACCTGATGTATTTTGGATTGACTTGAACCTGTAGGGTTATTTGAGAACCCACATGAGTATAACCATGCCTTGGCAAAGTTAGTGTACTTAGTTAGTGTACTTAATGTACTTCAAATGACTTAGGTATAGATGAAAGTGACGTTATACCTCTATACCTCGATAAATCACTTCTATCTCCAATTTTGTTGGGGTTATTCTGGCTATATTCCTTTTTTTGGAAACTGTTCCAATCTCAGCGACTGATTGAACAGCATGCAAAGAAGTACTACCAAACTAATCTTTCAGAAAAGAAGCATGTATTTGGTCAGGATCGCTACCATCACCGAATGTTTTAAAAGCCTTGTTTATGTCTTCTATTGTGATTTGTGGCACTTCAATGGACAAGATAACGTAAAAATGGAGGTAAATTCATTTTGGTATCCAGGCATCCAGAAAGGACTATAGTAGTCCTTTCTATAGAATTCGAAGGATGATGAGAAGTTGGACACCGAGATAAAAACACCGAGACGGATTTTGATCTCCCAATAAACTCTCGAATCGTCCTGTCGTTTGAAACATTTTAGAACTTATCCGCAACACTGTGTCGCTTGTAGCCTCGGAAGTATAGCAGAACTCGAAAAAAATGCTGCTTATAAAACTTTTCCCAAACATACAAGTTTATCTAGGTTAGTCTCAGCATACACATATGTATGTACGAGTGTGTTTGAATCAATAATCTAAAATTTCGAAAGAACTCGTGCTCGTATGTAGAAACACATCACATATCTAGCGTTGTTGCTGCCTCTCGATGCTTAGCTACGAGTATAGAACACATACGTATACATCACATTGACATACATCTACGAAAAATTGTTAAGCCTATACACGCATAATTTATTTAAAACAAACACATTTTCTTCTCTACTTGTTATCTACTCGCATGTGCGATGTTGATTGCATAGTGGAATGGGTTGATGGGAACGGTAGATGATGTGTATTTGTTTGATTAATAAGTAGCAGAACGTGGATTGAAATATATCAAATAAAAATTTTAGAAATAAAACTTTTTTTTCCCCATCAAAATGAAATAATCACGATGGCAAAAAAAAATGTATAAAAGCTCCCGTTTTCATTTTCAATATATAAAATTGAATATTTATATAAACGAGTGGAAAACGTTAGAGCTTTTGATATCTGTGAATAAAAATTTATTATTTAGGTCGTTCTTTATTTATATAATAACACATTTTAATGTTTTTATAGTTGAGTGTATGTATATATAGTTGATCTGGAACTGTTTGAACACAAAACAACTATAAACGAAATGTTGGTTTACTGATGTATACCATATATGTACATGCTTTTGTGTGTATAAAAGTTTTGCTGCTTTTGAGCTACCTTTGATTTTTTTTAGAAACAGTTATTAGTTATATCAAAACTAAATATGTTTCGAAAATACTTTTAATTCCATAACCGCACGATACAAAAGCTCTTTCGCAAAACCATATATAAATCTGAAACCATATTTAGGATATATACGTTGAAACCAAAATGCCAGATTCAAAGGTTGAGCTTTTTCAATTTTTTCCAACATTTTTCACAACTGAAATGTGTTCAATTGAGGTAATTTAGCGTAACGAAGCACAATGTGGGAAGTCTTTTTCTATATGCGGATAAATGTAGGAGTTGTTTTCTATATGCGGTACTTGATTCTTTTATTCACTCAACTTATTGCCAGTTTATTATTTGAAAATTGTTTGCACATATAAACAATTCACTGGTTTAGTGTTTGATTCTGCAATCTGTGATACAGCTGCATATATGTATGTGGCAGAAGATTATTTGATTCGAACAAGTAAAGGTTGATAGCTGAGTTTTATACTAAAACGGAAACTGAAAACCGGCTAACGAATTCCACTTCTTAGATGTTCGATAAATAAATTCGCGCTTTGTACACCTTCAGTTCGCGATTTCGACAGCTTGACCGTAAACCTATGTGCATTAACCGTTCCTCGTGTTACTCATCCTGACGTAACAAATGGTGGCATTTTCTCTTAACATCTCTGCGGTGCTGTAGGCTGTCTAGATCTTTCGTTAGTTTGGAGCTTCGGATTATTCGGATGGCACGCCGCTAAACTCTATCCAGCTACTGGAGAGCAGTGCCATATGCTCCACCCCAAACTTGACAGCAATATTCTATACAAGGTCTAATAAAGGTTTTATAATCTGGATTATAAAATTTTTATTTGTAAACGATGTTCTCGTGTAAGTCTATTAATGGTGAAATGTCAATGAACACAAATGTCATATAAACATGACAGTTGTCACGCATGAATTCCAATGAGAATCCCAGTTGAAAAAATTATCTTCTATTGGATCACTCTTTAAAACCTCCGGACGATGCTGTTAGTAGTTTATACCGCGTCTCGTGATTGAGAGGGGAGAAGGCATTGAGTCTATGAGACGTTAAAGAGTATTTTCAAATTGAGTGGTATGACTGACATATGTTGTTTCGATCTGATGTCATGGGATAACTGAGTGATCGAAAACATCAAGCTTATACACCTGGTCCTACTCTTTCTTGCATTGCATGAATATATATATGTGCTGAGTCGTGTTTCGAATTAGAGATATCTGATGGAACTTGCATACTGGTTAAATAAGTTAGTGCCATACAATATCTTTGAGATGAGTTTTTGATACTTGACCGCAATCCTATTGACTAAGATGAATACTTTTTCAAAACAGGATTCCATTTCATTTGATTGTACTTGAATGTTTCTTACAGTTGGTATACAGTTCGAAGTTCTTCGCTAATTGTTGTGGATTATTCGATGACCAATTTGGTTCTCAATCCATCAGCCAATTAAGACTAAACCACATTGAGTGTTTAACCTTAAATGGTTCCAACGAACTATAATAAATTGACTGACAAAGTTGTGAGATCTCAGTGGCATAAGTATCGGGGGTTTCTAATCGATATTCACCCGTTGAATATTGGACTGAACCGCTTAGCTTTTGTTTTGAAGTATTTATTATTATTATTAAAATTGGTTGGAACCCTATAAGTTTCCGCACTCAATGTCACAAAGACGCGATCTGCAACTGAATTGAACTGAATGTCTGGCGGATGTTCATGATAGTGTAAACTATCATGAACATCCGCCAGACATTCGTCGTATACGGCATCACTGGCCAGTCCCATGCGATGAAGGTGACTTTTGAAACGGCCATGGCCAGTAAGTATAGAGACTAAAATTCTCAAGTTGTCCTTTTTCAATGAAAGAACGTAATTTGTCAGGTTAGAGTTAATCTCTCTGACAAAGTATTTCGCCTTACGACAAATAGCGGTAGCTGACCACTTCCGTTTTAGATTCGATGGGGTAATTGTTTTATTTGTTTTTTTTTCACTATATAAGTAGGTAAAGGCGCAGCTGGTTTAGGACCTACGAAATATAGGTGAGAACCAGTTTTAGCCAAACAGTCTCCAATTTCGTTACCCTCAATGTCACAATGGGCAGGAACCCACATAACCGTTACCTTGTTGTTACGACCAAGGAGATTCAGAAATTTCTTACAATCCAGTACCAGTTTAGAGCTGGTTACAGGGTCGTTCAAGGAGTTAAGGACAGTTTTACTATCCGACAGTTTTTGTCGTCGGCAACGAGATTAAAGCTGACATCACGCAGTGAGTCAGATCATGCGAAGGACACTAGTAACCAAAGCCCGTACCCTGTTCAATGACAGAGCTGCATGGATGAAACTCAAATGATCTATGGAAGTTAAAAACAGGCAATAGCCTATCAGTAACCATGTCAAGTTCTGGCATAGCGAGTTTAAATTCATTAAAAGTAGATCTATGGCCTGAAATAGTGCCGAGAACATTCCACGCTCAACACTCCTCAAGTGAAGGCAGCCGAACAAGCTGTACCTAAAATGAAGGATTGTTACTGGTGTAGGGAGAGAATTAGCTCCACAGCTAGAAGCGGAGTTGAAGTCATGGCTCCAGTTACAGCCTGACAAGCGAAGTTTTGCAAACAATTCAGTTTAACAACTGAAGATTTAACTTTAACCACTGGCCACCAAACAACAGATGCGTAAGTTAGCATTGGGAGAACCAGTGATTTGTAGATAAAACATAACATTTTGGGGAATAATCCCCAAGAATTACCGATTGCTCTATGGCATTGCCAAAAAATAGCAGTGGCTTTTTGTAGTTTAAAGTCCAGATGATACTTCCAAGAAAGTTTGTTATCCAGAAAAACTGCAAGGTGTTTGACGTAGACCGAGCTATTAATCTAACAACCGAAAAGTGGTGACACAGAAAAAGCTGCAGTGTTTTTACGCCTTGTAAATATAATCAAGTCGGTCTTAGATGGGTTCACATGTAAACCCTTACCTAGACTCCACTGTTCTATAATGAGAAGAGCGTGTTGAGTTAAATCTGATAAGACATTCAGATGCTTGCATGAAACTGTCAGAACCAGCTCATCAGCATAACTTTGAGCGACAAAACCGGAATCACGAAGATTAACAAGAAGTTCGTCAATGACCAGAAGCCACAGCAGGGGTGACAGCACACCCCCCTGCGGGCATCCTCTGGAAGTCTTGACTAAAATAATGGTATCCTCAGGTATCAAGAATACATTTAATCCACCTGATAATGTAGGGTTCGATACCAATTTTAGTACATGCATTCGTAATCGAGACGAATGAAGTATTATCAAACGCTCCAGCAATATCCAGAAAAGTGCCTACAAGAAACTCGTTGTTGTGCATAGATCTCTCAATCCTAGTTACGAGTTCATGTAAGGCAGTCTCACAGGATTTGCCAACTCTGTAAGTATGTTGCCTATAACTGAAAGGAGCGGTAACTAAATGTTGGTCTCTAATAAATCCATCAACAATCCTTTGTAAAGATTTCAGAAAGGTTGATGACAGACAAATAGGCCAAAACGAATTGGGGTCGGTGTAGTCCGATAAAAATTACTTTACTTCTGCTCCAAGATTGTGGAACAGAACTAAAAGCGATACATGCCTGGAACAAATATAGTAAATTTTCTTTATAATGAGAGGAAATCCATGCCGGAATACAGCAGGAAATACACCGTCACGACCGGCAAATACACCGTCAGGACCGGCGTTTTGAAGTAAGAATTTCTGAAGCAGTAAGCTAAACTAATATATGAATCAATAAAAAATTGCTTCATGCCAACCTGCAATACTGACAAGGTTGTTGGTTTTGCAAAACATAAATTTACTTAAATTACTGACTGCGTATTCTATTTTTAACTACACGTTGATAGTTGGAAAATCGTACAGTATGTCTGAACATAATATCTGTAGATTTTGTCTATATAAATACATTGAATAGTATTGACAGTCGATTAATAATGCATAAGAATGGAACCAAGCGATTTGTCTATAGGCACCTGCCTTATTTGCCTTCAGTAGAACACTCCATAATGACTCTAATGCATTTCTTTCATCTGATGCCTCTGAGTAGCCCAATAATTATACAACCAAACACGTATTGGAAGTTTGTCCTAACTTTCCTAACCCAACAACAAAAGCATTAATATTGAGAATGTAGTAGTGATAAGCCAAAACGTGAAAAAATCTTCATTTAGGAGAAATACAATTATGCTTTCGTTAAAGCAATATGAATTTAAAAATGAAATGAAAAGTTAAGGCCAGACCTGGTTAGAAAATGGCCATTCCAGGAGTGGTAACTTTTTTGTTTTATTCAAAGAAAATTCATGAAAATCTTTGATTTCTAAGTAAATTGTCACCCAAAAACATTCAATACTATTCTCACCTAGATTTTTCAAAGAACCATTATGTTTTGAAAAAATTCAGGCCAGACCTGGTTAGAAAATTGCCATTTCAGGTGTGGTAACCATTTAGTTTTATTCAAAGAAAATTCATAAAAATCTTTGATTTCTAGGTAAATTGTCACCCAAAAACATTCAATCCTTAGCACTTTCTCACCTAGATTTTTCAAAGAATCATTATATTTTCAAAACTTCAGGCCAGACCTGGTTAGAAAATTGCCATTCCAGGTGTGGTAACTTTTTTCTTTTATACTAAGAAAATTCATAAAAATCTTTGATTTCTAGGTAAATTGTCACCCAAAATAATTCAATACTAACCACCTTCTCACCTATATTTTTCAAAGAACCGGTTTGTTCTTAAAAGTTCAGACCAGACCTGGTTAGAAAACTGCCATTCCAGGTGTGGTAACTTTTTAGTTTTATTCAAAGAAAATTCATGGAAACCTTTGATTTCTAGGTAAATTGTCACCCAAAAACATTCAATACTAACCACCTTCTCACCTAGATTTTTCAAAGAACCATTATATTTTCAAAAATTCAGGCCAGATCTGGTTAGAAAATTGCCATTTCAGGTGTGGTAACTTTTTTCTTTTATTCAAAAATTCATGAACAAAAATTTATGAAAATATTTGATTATGATTAAGAACTATCAAAGAATAGTTGTGTATTGATTATTTTATTCCTCAAACCATTAGTAATTTTTGATTGGAGAAGTGTTAGCCGTCTGCGTATATTTAAAAATAATTATGAAAATTTCCAATTTCAGTGTTATTTTTATTTAAGTTTCAAATTATTTGAAAAATGTCAACATTTCGGCAAATTCAATTCAAAGTTATACTCATATTTCATCGTCACGTCACTAACACATTTAAACACATTTAGTATTTAGGAAAAACTTCATATTGCTATATTAAAATATGAAGTTTTTACTAAAACTGTCCTCAATATTTGTTTTTGGATTTTAGGATAGTTTAGGACAAACTTCCCGCGAATAACCAAACAATTATTGTCTCGTTTGTCAAAACTCGGGCCATGTGAACTACGATGGTTGGTTTCAATTCTGGATTGGTTTTATATAATACATTTGATGAGCCACGACGTGTGGGCACCTTTACCATTCCAGGAGGAGTATTATCAGATAGCTAACAGCTATCGTACTCAAACCAAAGAGTGCGCTTTCAAAACTAATGTTTAAATCACGTTTAACCTATATAATTATCACCTTCATCACTTATAGCTTCACAGATATGTCACAATTTAACTAATAGGACCATCAAGCAGACAACAACACGAACAGTGATGGAATTCATATCAATTTCCGTGTATGCCAGTATATCACTCACCCAACACAAATCCGACAATGAAACATAAAGATTCGGTGTGGTCAGATGGGAGAAAAGTAATTAAGAACAAGCGACATAACGCAACACGTATAAAGAGAGATCAAAAATGATAGGGAAGCTGCAGAACAATAAGGGTGCTGGAATAGAGTCAAAGAGATAAAGATTGGGATTTTGTCAGAATATCACAAAAATCCAATAAAACGGAAAGTTAACTATATAAACGAATTTATGCACCCTGGCAATAGAGTATGGCAGATGAGAGTATATAGTTGTTTTGGAGAAAACTGGTTTTGGATATGTCACTGGCAACAACCTCTTTGCCTATAGAGAGGCAGCCCTCCCCTTAAAGATCGGTTTATAATTCGGTTCGGATAAGCACGCAGAACATGACCGAGCCAGCGTACTCGCTTTAGTTTGATTTCATGCGCGACATCCAGAAATTCGCTTTAAATTCTTGATATCGTGATTGAAAAGAAGTCGGTATATGCCATTTACGTCGCGTATTGGCCTATATACCATACGGATGAGTTTTCATTCGAATGTGAGAAGTTATCTTTCGTACTCATCCGTCAAGGTCCAACACTCACATCCATACATAACAATGGGTTTGATCAACACTCTCTACAATTTCAGCTTATCCGTATAGTTGCAAGATATTTTGATTTCAGAAGTGGAAGAAGAGGATAAGACCGATTGCCAGCGGCAAGGTGAACCATAATATCCTCTCGTGAGTAATGAGAGATCCAAGATACTTGAATTATTGTATTCTAACATGAGATTAAAAAGTATCGAAGACAGCGCATCTCCTTGTCGAACACCGGAACTAAATGCAAATTTATTCAGTTGATCGAGTCATAGGCTTGCTGAAATCTAGGAATATCTGCGGTGTACATCGCGAGGTGTTTCATAGTACTTGGAAAGAATTACTCGAGAGTACCGAAAGTACAGTTCGTTCCAACTATTTACTTTAAGATGTAATTTTGAATTTTTGTCTTCTTAACTATACTACTCGTAGCCCAAACACGCTTGATCTGATAACAAAACATTGTATTTCGCACCGTCGGAATGGAAAAGCTCACATCTATGTGTATAGAGTAGGGCGTCATGCAATAAAAATCAAAGTAGATATAATTTTTATTTCCAACCGATAAAAATAAATTCAGAAACGTTTTTTGGAACAAATATTTTCTTTTCATTTAGCTCGCTCTGTGCGTCTATGTATCGTATCCCTGAGGAAAATTTAAATATCTCTAAGCCATTCCCAATTTCTACAGAAATTTAATTTTTTTTTATTTCTAATCGATTAGAATTCAACATTTTACTTTTATCAATTTTTTCTAATCTTTTGGTTTATGTGCACATAGAGATACTCATATTCATACGTATCTATACAGGGCGTCCCAGTAAGGAGTACATATTTCAACATTTAATAAAACAAAACCGGCTTAAAATATTACTCAAGGCTGGCCTTGGCGTACTCCATGTGGTCGGTCCAATTTCTAAGCACATTTCGGATTATGTGCGGATCTATTTCGGCAATGGTTGCTTCAATATTGGCTTTCAAATGCTCAATAGTTTATGGATTGTCTGTATAACATTCGTCCTTCCTGGCACCCTACAAATAACATTTAAAAGGTATCAAATCACAGCTCCTTGCCGGGATTCACGTCACCATTTCGACTGATACTGCGCCCATCGAATTTTTGTAGCAGTTTTACTATTCTAACGCCCAAAGGTCGCCCAAACCAATATCTTCAGATACGACCTCATCTTCGAAGAAATACGGCCCAATAATGCCATCACGTGACAAGTCGCACCAAACAGTAACACGCTTGTTGATTTTTCGACCCTAAAAAGCGAAAATTTTGTTTGTTTACGAACCCACCGAGATAGAAATGCGCTTCATAGCAAAAGATGATTTTTTGAGAAAATCTTCATCAATTTCGAGATTGTCGTAGGCCCGCACAGCGAATTGATATCGAAGCGGTCGGCCAACTTCATAGGGCCAAAAACCAAGATATTTACGCATAATTCGTTGCATGAAAGACCGGCTGATATTCATTTCCGATGAACGATAACGAATTGATGTTCTCGGCCGTTGGGTCACATATTTAGCCACCGTGGCGTTATTTTGAAAACACACGACTAGCACGTACTTTATACACAAACTTCTTGATATTGTGGGGTGTGAGTCCCGCATTTTGACCAAATATTGTACGACATTCGAACCAATGGCCTGTGTTGCGGAAGTAAATTTTCAAGTATCTCACTTGTCTTGAAGCGTTAGGCGACTCATTTCGTCTTGGGCCACATATCAACTAGTAATAATATATCGAGTTTCTGTCAAAAAAGAATAACAGGTGTAGCCAGAAATAAAATAACAGATATTGTGTAAATCTGAACCGGTTATTGGGACACCCTATAGACGTAGCAGCATGTAAGTATATATATATATATAGGGGATGATTTTTGAGCTGAATTGTTAAAAAGTAAATTACTATGATGCGAGGGGAGGGGGGAGGGCGTTTAAAAAACCATTTAAGTATACCCATAGTACGCTTGTTACTTAAAAAATTAGGTTAGATTAGGTGCGAATCGGTTTATTTTTATTAAGTGTCTAACAACTTGTGCGCGGCGCACAGCGCGGTGCGTGGAAACGAACTCATTCAATTCAAGTATCGATTAATATTATTTATTGTATCGACATAATTGTATATGTACGTATATACGGATACTGTTTATTTATGTAATCGATGGATATATAGAATATAATGAAGTTTATCAATTACAGTACAATGTATGTAATATATGTATAGAAGTGTACATAATTATCAATTTGTTGTGCAAATATTGGATGTATTATGTTGAATGTTTAATGATATGATAACATCGTTATCGATTATCAATACATTAAGTAGACAATTGTGTTAGAATTCAGTATTATGTGTCTAGAATTGTGTTGGCTTGGTATTTATCTATATATAGCGCACTCGATGCACCTGTTAAAACATAAATTATATAATTGGCAACGATATGGACAATTAAGTACGAGATAAAGTGAAGTGACTTTTTGAACACCTATTAATATAGATTATTGAGTCGATTGGGCAGCACATTTTGTAAACACTTCACACGAACCATGTTCACCATTTACAGTTGCCGTACGAGACAACTTAATCTAGTTGGGGCTTGAAGTTACATAATTAAACCTGACACATGAATATTGGGTGGAACTCATGTATGATACGGAGACCTTTATACTTAAGGGCTGGTGCGTACAAAGCGTAATGTGGAACACCCATTTGTGACTTTTGTGGCCGTATTTCGCCAATAACTCTTCGAATGTTGATTTCCAGGTGTTCAACTGTTTATCGCCTCTGGTTTATCGTCGTAGACAAGGTACTTTACACAACCCCAAAGAAAATAATCCAATGGGGTTAAATCAATTGTAGTGCTCGGTGTGTAGCATGTGACACTCTGTCCTTTTTGAACCACATGTCACCATAAGATTAATGCCAGCTAATCGAAGTACGAAAAAAATTCTTATCACGCCCCCATACTCAACATTCACAGTAACATTCCGACCATCATCGTTTTTGACGACATATGGACCAATGGCTCGCCAGCCTAGAAAGCGAACATAATATTATTTTTCCGTGAAGGTAATGGTGTTTCGATAAAAGCTTGTGGATTATCCTTACTCCAAATACGACATTTCAGCTTATTTACGTACTCATTCAACCAAAAATTTTGAATGGAAATTCAACATCAATATAAATTTGTGCTTCAGACCATTTGCCGAACTGGCGGCGCATACGATGGTCGTTTCGCATACGATGGTTCAAGTCCTATACACAAGTTGAAACTTGAAAGATTTTAAGCCAATATCCTTTCGTAAAATCTTCCATAATATGGAAGGACATAACCTCAGTTGCTGAGAACGGCGACGAATTGATTTATTTGGACCTTCTTCAGCTCGTTCCGGCACAGCGGCTACAGCTTTTTCGCAGAGCGCACTTTTTGGCGTCTCACGGGGCACACAATATAATTAAGAGTAAACGTTGTCCGAAAACGATCATTTGTTATTTGAATAGCCCCTCTGAAGGACGATCATGTACGCCATAAAATGAACGAAGTGCAGGGTTGTCAAATAAAGCAGTGTTGCCAACTCAAAGTTTTCATCCTCTAAAAAACCCTCTTTATTTACCAGAATAAGATGTCTCTTAATGGTAAGTACTTTACTAATTAAGTACTGACTGCTTCGGACGCATTCCTTCATCCTGATCAATCTACATACTTGTAATTTTAATCAATTTTAGCTTTGCTGTTATAATTCTGACTACCCAAAACTCACACATTGAAATGATTTAATTTTTTGACCTAGCACAATGCCTTCCTAAATCCATGTAAAGATAGGTTAAGAAGCGTAATACACGTCCTTGTGTGGGTTATCTTGCTTAGTTACGAATATTGTTACTTCTACAAATATGTGCATAAACCTGAAAAAACTGACCCAACATGTGAGAAACTGACACTAGCCACAAAAGTTTGGCCATAATAATGAGTGATTCAGACATTTACACACAACAAAGATAGATCTTTTATAATACAGATGGAGTGTTGCTCGAGGTTATTGCTATAGTTATAGCAACACTAAAGCGATATATATTTTCTCGACCTGCCACACGAACTAAGACACCGTAATAACTTGAGGTCCATTGAACTGTGTGAAAAACATAACTCAATGTACAAATAATATTCTGTATTTGGCACTGTCATTTTATGAACCTTTTTTATATTTTCTGTTCATATATAAATTCAGCTATATTTGGTCAGAATGTACCAAATCAGTTAAGAACTTGTGTTGTCTGTAGTTCGGTCTGTAGTTAAGTCAAGAACTGAATTGATTGTAGATGATTGATTGTGTACCAAAAACGTAACTAATTCAATAGAAATATTGCGATTCCTGAAATGGCTTGGATAGACAACCTAATACTGACTACGGTTGAGTGCCAGTCTACGTGGACGTTAGTCCGGTAATACTATATATCTAAGTGAATCGACTCCACCAAGACTAAAAAAATATAGAAGATCAATCTGGAGGGACATCCTGGATAGGATGGAGAAACTTGGTAAAAGTAGTATAAACGATAATAGAGAATGGTTATACCTTACATGTATCCCCATTTTATGGTCTCACTGACTTTTCTTCTCTCAAGGGCTATCTTTATCAGCAATACACTATATGGTATAAATCACTCAAAACCAGCATTAGTGTTTATAGGTCTAAAGGCGAAACATCTCTGTAATCCGGTTCACATCAACATATTTAATCAATTCACATATAATCATTTAAAAAAGGATTTTTGTTAGAGTTTAGGATTTTTTTTTTTTTTTTTTTTTTTTTCTTTTATTCTATCCTATCTTTTTATGGGGCTCAAGGCTCTCCCAGCTCTTTCGCGGTTCGCTTAGTTACGTCCTACTTTACGCCTTAACGGCCAAATCGAGGACGTACGGCTATAGGTCCGATTTTCGTAGAACCATCTGCGCATTGCATAGCTCCATGCCAGCCTATAGTACTGACATGGAAGATGGGTTGGCCCATGAGTTCTGCACTCCAACAGGGGGTCATAGATGTGTTCATTAACACCACCGATCGTAGTCAGATGGTGAAAAATCCCTTTTGCATCCTGCCCCTATCGGGATTCGAACCCGGTACCTTCCGCTCCAACTGCCACAGCTTTAACCACTGAGCCACCTGGGCGGTGAGTTTATGATTTGTTTGAACAACTTATTTGGTGGGCCCCCAATAAATTGGTCTGACGAATCTAATAAATTGAATCTCTTGAATATTTTTCAACTACCTGCAGGGTGAACGATCTGTTTGTCGTTTTATCAATCAAAAATAACAACATTTCATAAATTATGTGAGAGTGTTGATAGACATGGGCGTCCCATTGAGCGTGCAACTGTCAACACCAGAGAGCGGTTTGAAGAAACTATATGGTTCAGTGGAAGGTCGTAGACCGTATGAACATATTCATCCTGTTCTTCTATTTGCTTGCACTTCTGATACAGTGGCGCTGTTAATGAAAGTGTTCATAAGGAACCACGAACATGAACCAGGCATCGTCCGAGTGAATTAAACATTTCACGAACTACAAAATGATGCAGTTTGCATGTTGATATTGGCATTACAAAATTCAACTAAAAATCGAGGCCACCAGAAAAATCACCTTAAGCAATAGTTCTCATTTTCATTTTAATGGGAATACTTCAATAAGCAAAATTCTACGAAGCAGAACTTAATCCTTAAGACAGAGACTTTTGAAAGATTAAGTTGGATTTTGGTTTTTGGACTGATTGCATCATTGGGCCAATTTTCTTTGAAAGCATACAAGGAAATGCCCTTACAGTGAATGGGGAGCGTTATCGTAACATGTTAACTTGTTTTTTGTGGCTCAAACTGAGAGAGTCTATAACAATCCATTTATTGTTGTAAAATTTGCTGTACACATGATTTCAAGAAATTGTGAAGTTCCATTGCCACCAAGAAGACTGGATTTAACACCACTTGATTATTTTTTGTGGGATCATTTACTCATTTGAAAGTTAAGGTGTATGCTGAATATCAATAAACAATTCAACAACTTAAAGACAACATTCGAGCTGAAATTGAGGTCATTCACCCGCTTTTTTTGACACGAGTCATCATAAATGTTGAGGTTCGAATGCAAACCTGTTGACGAAACTGTAGTGGCCATATGAACAATAAATTGTCTTCCAATTCGACGGTTGTAGCTTAATGGTTAAGAGAGTTTCTCATCACGCCGCGGTCTCGAGTTCGATTCCCTCCGTTGACCAAAAAAATTAACATGCAACCGGATGACATAAAAACGCGTTTGTGTGTAAAAACATTCGTTGGGCTGACCACCTACAACGTGCACCAATTGTTACAATGGTTCGTAAGGTCTAATTTGAGACGCGGTAAGGGCCGTTTACGGCCTCTAAGCCATAGAGATTATGTCTTCAGCCAATATACATCGAGCTATGCGTAAATGGGATAACGAAAAGCTTTTATGAACTTATAGCTAAATAAGTTATGAGTGGAGTTGGAGACATAAAAGCAGTCAATGGAATGCATCACTTGAAACTCTTTCGTGTCGACAATCAGTTATCTTTAAACAATAAGTGTGTCAAATCGTCTGACAAAAACTTCAGTCTGTTGTAAGCCAGATTAGAACAGATGGAGAGGAAATTGAGTATTTTTCTCATTCTTTGTCTTGAGAGTTTCGACAGTAATCAAAATGACATGTCATGAGCTGAAAGTTTCTTGACCAGTCCCATTAAATGAGTGAGTTACGTCATCTGGACATTTTTAAAAGGACTATGACGGGATGCGGTGGTGTTTTGTTAGATCTGTGTATTTGTTTAGATATAGTTCATGTTATCAATATCAGTCAGAGTAACTTCCGGGTTCGAATGACGATAGAGTGGTATTTGTGGTTTGTTTTTATAATTTAATCCTGGCTAAAAAAAAAGCTTAAATGCTACAAACTATCACAATCCAAATCATTCACAATAATATTCCGTTCAATTAGAAATCAATAATAAATCAGGCATCAGAGTATCAGCCATAAGCATCGAACAAAAAAAAATATTTCCGTTTCGATTTTATTTTAGCGGAAATTTAACGCAAATTCAAACATCCAGATTAAGATTTAGCATTTGGTACGAACGATATACACTCGTCTATCGAGCAGAATAAACATATTTTGAATATATGTATGTTCCAAAAATAAAAAAGATTCGTGGAAAAATCGATAGAAAGCTGTGATACACACACACACACAATGAGATGAGATGAAAATCGTTAAAGCTTACGGAAATAAAAGAGGAAGGAAATACAATTTATTATCTCTCGATATGGATATATATGTAGACGTATTCGAGAGCGTATACACGATACGAGTATATAGAGTATACTCGAAGATGGGATCAAATAGAAAAAAATTATAATTTTGAAGATATTTTCTCGGCAATATCAAATTTCAAGTTTATCGCATCATACATCCTGCCTGATGAATTGTTTCGAATTTTTAACTTGCAGAATAAATTTATATAGACTTTAACACATATACGTTGCCATATATAGAATAAATTAAAGATTCTGTGTAGGTTGATTGATTGTAATAAATTAATCATTAAGTCGGTTTCTCAAATTATATTTTTCAGTTTACTGATTTTCTCGTCAACAAGTAAATCGCACGCATTTACATAATTGAATCGTAGACGAGGTTATATACATCATTATTATATGGTTCGAACCTATGTCAATCCCAATCAATATTTCAACTCTTGAAAAACAACATCAAAAAACAATTGAGACATAAGATGCTTGGACTGCTCGCTTGAAATGCGAAAGATTGCTGAGAGTACAAGACACGATAAAATTTTCTTTGAGGCCACACTTTCTGCGCTCATATATAAGATGTGCTATTCATATGAGTCGCTCAGCTCCAAACGGCAGTAAATCAGCTGTAAACCGAAGATTAACAATCGAAATTTTACGTCACTATCGAAAGGCATTTCAGGTGAGTTTAAGCTGAGTCGAACGAAAATCGGAATGTTTTTTTCCCAGTTTTGTTCGATTGGCCCATTGTGACATCCTTTCCCAGGTGTAAACTCTCAGTTCCAACATCTATTTGCTCTCCTAATGAAGTCCAAATTTTCTGGTATCCTTAAGGTATCCTCAAGGTCATTATTAGAAACAGATCCTCAAATAGGAATTGCGATCCACAGTGCAGTCTAACTCTCCTCCCCACATTGTTCGCAGTTTGTGATGTTCCGAATTTTTATTCGAAACATATTCAGGGAGCAATGCCCTGTGAGAATGTCCAGCAAAATAATTAAAGTGCGTTTATCATAGTTTAAGAAGGACTGGGATCTTTGCTGATTTGTTAGTTCAAAGAAGATTTTTAATAGTCGACAAAAGATGAGGCTATCCAGTCTCTTTCAGTACAGATCGCCAAAGGGATATGACGTCACACCAAACCGGGCCAGGTTCCACAAAAGTGGAAGTCGCACCGTAACGGGCCAGCTTATCATCTTACATGTTTCATTTGATATTCATTTGACCAGTGAAGTCTAATTTTATTCGGACTGCCTTGTCGAATTAAAGCAATTACCGTCTTCAAAATAAGTTTCGATGAAACAATATTGGAACCAATCACCTTTAGTCAGAAAGGGTGCGGATACGACGATCTCTCCAGTTCATCTCCTTTGCAAAGAGTGGTGGTTTTAAAATTGCAGCGATTTGCGCCAGAAAGACAGTAGCGTACCTACCAAGAGGGATAGATAATTCGACCTCAGGATTGTGTATATATAACCCGGCATCAGCTAGATTACAGATCCGTCAGTAAAGATCTTCATATCGTCACCAGATGGGTAGGATGGACTATTATATGTTATATCCAAAATATCAAAAATATCCTAAATATCTAAAATAATTTCACGAAGACGTGTTTCGTCATTATAATGTCCGACGGCATGTGGACAGTTGTGTGCCGGCCCATCTTCATCCATATTTGACAGAGCCCAGAAAGGCTGGGAATATTGTCTTTGCTTTGTAAGCGAGCGGCTGTTTGTGCTGCACCTCTTCTGATCCATAGATCAAGCGGTAGCAGACCCACAGCCATCTCAATAGTTGGGTTATTCCGACCAGATATTTTCGACAAGAGGAATATCATGTGGTTTGGAGATGCCAAAATTCATGCGTGTAAGAGATGTTTCAGGATAATCTGGTCAGGTTTTTCAATAGTCCTTCTAAACATATAGTATGATTGGATTTTCTACAACGAGCACATAAAAACCAAACACACAGAATTTAAAATTACTAGAGAGTCATCAGAAATTTGGAGATGTGAGTAATGATAACGCTGACCTTGAAATATAAATTAAATATGATTGAACATGATTTTGAGTACTGTAGTATACTATGAATCGACTTTACACACATTTAAGGGATGAAAAGCCAAACTAATTGCAGAAATGTGCATAAACAAAAAATGACTCTTCCAGATGTGTGGGAATCGTCACAATTGCCATAATGGTCATTATACTGATAATAAATATTATGTGATTATAACGCAGGTCAGGAGACCACGTCGCTTTGCATTTGTATAAAGATCGAGGAAGTTATAAAGCTTGGATATAATTATTCCAACGGACATTACCAAGCCTGGTGTTGTCAATGTTGCAAAAATGGTTCACTCCAACATTGATGTTTCAAAAAGCTTACTGAATGGATCTACGAATTAGGTATGAACATATAATTATTTTTGTTTGCTCGTAGCCAATTCTGTGAACAGCTCGTGAGTTCAATTGACTCATATTCATGTTATATGCTCATACGAGTATCTGGCCACCAATTGACTCATATTCAAGTTTATACCCATGCAGGATGTTATCAAATAACTATGCAGTTGTTTGCTTAGTGTTCACATCTATCTCCCCCTGTTGGAATGCCAAACCGATGCGCCGATCATGTCAGCACTTTATGGGCTGGTATGGAGCTTTATAGTCAATGATCAAATTGTATTTGTCAAAAACAAGGACAATAACCCAAGTACATGACCAATGTGAAAAATAGTAAACCATCCAGGTTGATTCAGTCCCCTGCCAATTTTTCTTATGCTGCGATTAAAAACAAACCAAGCACTTAAGAGTAAAATGATTCAGATAAAAAGATAAGAATGACGAGACGAGTTAGGAGAAGTATGAGCTTTGGGACATTGATTAAAACCTCTATGTTTATAATAATCCAGATTCGAGCATATCGTTTAAAGTGACTGATAAAGTACATATTCAACAATCCAAGCAATCAATTAGTGTTTATCTGTAGAACATTACCATTTAGTGGAATGGGAAATGTAGACGTATGCCAAAAAATACTCGGTAATAATTGAGCTTTGCGCAATCTTTCCAGTAAACAAGAAAGATTGCGCAAAAGAAGTGGTATTTGAGATCTTATGGAAATCGTGCTGGGATACACATATTCAGAATACTTACCCAACGAGAGGTAAGATCACTTTGTAATAATCGATATAATCGAGTGGCATCTTAGCATTATGACAATACAAAACCAGCATTAACGACAATACTTCGAAGTGATTTTAACATAACTTGAACTCCTATGGATCAGAAATTCAAAATCAACATCGACGAACAAAGCAAACTATTTTTAATCTTACTCTGCTAATACCGTCACAACTATAACCAGTACTCTCAAAAATATTCAAGCATTTGCTGATCACATTGGTTGGCCAATTAGAGTACATTTACAAAATAGTATTATGACTTCGTTTTAACAAGGCTGGTTCTATTTCGAAGCCCAAGAGATAATGATAGTCGCTAACAGCTTGAAAAAACGTAACGAGATGAGGAACGTTTTTATCCACAAATCGATCCACGCTTCCTTCCAGTCACCTGAAAATAATGTCAAGCGATTCTTTAAAAATTCCCCGTATTAAGGTGCTGAATTGCAAAACGCTAGTGCGGCTCATTAAAGTCGTCTGATATGTATTTTGTGGTCATTTCTGTGCAACAATTTCCTTGATGTCATTCGACATCATCGCCGAGTGGATTGTGCAATGTATCTTGAGTGCTGTAATGCTTGTGTTGATACCGTTTACTTCCAGCTGTGTATACTGATGTCCGTTTGTATAGAGGGGTTCTGTTTAAGCACTACTACTGGACTCTAAGCCGTCGTTTGTTTCTTCTCACTTCTACTGACTCCGCTATGCTCATCATTATCACATGGTAACCACTTATAGTTGGTTAATTTGTAAATCGTCATCCGCACTCTTGACACTGATTTCGATTTTGACAGCGCACTTAAAACTAGTGGCTTCGATCACTCCTACGAGTTCCGTTTGTTCCATCTCCGTTGCTTCAAAGCACCGTTTATTTCTATCCATATGAGGTATGGTGTATCAGTGATCTTCTTGTAATATTTTTTCTTTTGAACATCTCAACGTTGCATTCACCTATTTCCATTGTATATATTTCCGAAATTTGTCGGGATGTACTAGCCTGCTCTTCAACCTGCGTCCCAATACTTAATGCTGCCTGAGAGGCATCACTCTCACTTTGTTTGTTTCCGTTTTCTTTCTAAATGTTGTAAAACCCGAAAGTCACCGAGGAGTTTGGAGTGATCATACTAGAGATTGAGCATTCCCTTAGCAGATATCTACGTATGCAGTGCCACCTTATAGCTTGAGTGCCTGAAGCGGCTAGATCTATTTACTATAAGCTCACTCCTCAGCCGTCAATATAAGCGTCTGAGTGGTCAATATTGCGGATACGAAACGATGAGAGTCATGACAATAAATTCATGGAGCTACACACGCTTCTCGGTGATTCCATGGAAATCGGTGATTTCAGGTCTATTACCGTGGATAAACAACGGCAACACTTTTTCAAATATAAAATGTCTAAGTGTCACTTCTATTATATAAAGCCGCAACACTTCCCCACCCAGTCTATATATAGGTGTAAATAAATTTTGCAACCTCATTTGCTGTGATTATAAATATAATCAAAACCCGAACGAGATAAAACCACAATTGATAATTAATTTCAAAGCACCTCATCATTTCGTCGAATACAATTAGTGCGGTTTGGCATACCATAGACAAATCACAACAAACTCTGCGCATCGAATAAAACAACCCTCCAAAAGAGCAAAGACGAATTATTCCATCACCATCTAACGACATATAAACAACTATTTGATTGTGAAAAATTACATTTCCACAAAATGAAAATACCAAACAACAAATAGAAACCAACTTAATTGTATTTTTAATCACTTAAACGAATTTTCTTCTCGATTCGTATAACTGGGTATAGTAGTATGTGTACACAAACTCAATATAAGTTAATTTATAGTTTTGCCACCCCAAATCACCTCCCCCCGTATATATCATTCAGCTGGAGTACTTTTGTAATGATTTCTACCACAAAATCGAAGAACAAGTTTGTTATGTGTCTGTACTCGTGCTGCTTCTCCCAAATTTTTATTTGATGTGGAAAAAAAAAATAAGGAAAAATTCTAATCATCTCAATTAATGAATTTCCTTAATTTCATTGTGGCTTATGGTATAGATTTGTTGTTGTGCTTCCCTTCATTCCATATCGATTTTTCATCATTTCACTATATATTGTGTATATATGTGTGTGTGTGTGTATAATAATATAGACATTTTGGTTGTTTATATCCCAACCACATAGTACTAGTAGCAACAAAATACAACAACAACGCAAACACTAAAGCTCAATAAATTTTGTTTATTTCTTTAAAATGAGCTTTTAAATAAAAATGAAAATGTGTTTATAGGTTAATGTGCTGTTTTGGTAATTTATATAAATTTTCCATTTTTCGTTATAACATTGGATTTGATTGTGTTGTGTACACGAGTGTATCGGTGATTTTGTGTTTAGACAAATTAGTCTCGCATAATATGTACTTGTATCTTTATGGCTTTTAGTTACGGGCGGGGCGAGGGTGGTCGAAAATTTATTTTAATCGTATGCGATGTGTCGAGGTTATTTTATACAATTTGTCATTTACGTGCTGATTACGACATTTATATTCATACAAATTGATGTCAGATGGTGCGACCTTTATGCGTCGTTTGAGTTTGATTGAATTGAATTAGGGATTCATGTTGGGTTGGCATAAAGCTAGAAAAGCTTACTTTATTTCTTATATTAGTAAGTTCAATCAAGGTGGTGCAGTGAACTAGTATGGCCGTACATAAAGTGGTATCACAACGAACCAACGCCGTTCTAAGTTTTTTTTGTTGGGTGGCTGCTTACCAACAAAAAAAAAGCTCACTCAATTAGTTTACTAATACCTCGCAAATCTCTATCGTATAGTGGTTCCATCAGGTATAGATCAGTTCATATGAGTTGATAAGTTGTTCATCAACAAGTGTATGTAATATGAAACAGATAAATGAAGCGAGTATGGGCTTACAGAAAATTCATATTCTGCTCCCAATAATGAAACTTTATTTATTAGATGACTAGCTGATGTGGTTTAATTCTTTTAAGGCGTCCTAGGCATCCAGGGTTGGTTGCCATACGTCCAAATTGGTTTAATTATCGATTCGTAGATCAGCCATCTACAGCACATTCTTAGCTAAGAATGTCTTCCTATAAGCCAGTACACCTCGCGTTGTTTTAGGTTTAAGCTTAAATGTAAATGATTTCTTGAAACTAAACCACTGGTTGAAGAATTCATTAATCGTACATATTTGACGGTATCCATACGTACAGATATAGTTCAAGGCCCCAAATTAAAATAATCCATTACACCAATTTACAAGGTGATTATCGGATCTTATATTTGCTTTAGTTTTATCTAGAGAATTTGTCATCACCATCGTGTGAGAATTGTTTGAAATAACCTGATAACCGTCCTGCCTATCTAAACTGAATGTGAATATCAAATGTGTATGGAACTAATTCGACATAGATAGTTTGTTTGGGGCTTGGCGCATGTCTTTAATGGATATAAACGAGTGGCATCTGAGCGAGATCTTCTAAGCAATCAAGTAAGCATAATTGACCATGACAAACTTTTACTTTGCTATAATATCATCACAACTAGAACAAAAACGGTCTAGAATACGAAAGCTCTTACCTGGGTTTGGTGCTTGTCTTCAATTGTATTATTTAAAGGCTCTATTTAACTTTCTCACTCTGCTAGTTTTTTGGCTTAGATTAGGGTAATTTTCTTCATTCGAATGTTAAAGTAGAACATCAATTATACATGTCTTTCATTATACATGTGGATACAGTGGAAGTCGCCGGAGTAATCTTGGTTTTCTTATAGGACCACAGGTAAAATGCTTAATATGCTTTTGATGATTAACGAAGTTATTAGTACTTCAAGAAGAAGTTTTGAATCTACCCCTAAATATTTCCAAAGTGCCATGAAGTCAATACGATAGTAGTGATCATTACGGGGTTTTTGGTTATCCTGATGACGTTGCTACTATGCAGTGTTCGGTTAATATGTCTGTATGTTGAATTAGACATTTTTGGAATAATTGGAAATCGACAAAAACTGACTTGATCCTTTTCTCTAGAAATTAAACATTTTTTCATTAAAGGTTATCTATTGACCTTTTCAGACAAAGTGAATTATTTGGGCAGCAAAGTTAGCTGGAAACTTAATAAAATGGAAAGAGTCCAGAAGACTAATTTAACATTTTTCTTAAAAGATGGGGATTATAAGAAGAGAAGATATAAGAAGAGAATATATATTAACATAAGACACTAATACTCTCATTTCCTATGAAACTGGAGTATCTCTCACCAGAGAAAGTTTCTCATCCCTTAGAGAAAGTTTCTCATCCAGAGGGTGATGTAGCCAGGAACCCTGAGAATCGTAACTATTTTACAGATGGTTTAAAAAATTGATGGGAGCTGCCACTTTTTATCTTTCTGACTATTGCAGTATTTTTCAAGCCGAACTAGTTACAATAACAGGTAGGTGTAATGTAGAGCTATCGATGTTTGCTGTCTTACGGACAATCAAGCTTTAGTCATACTTTCTTACTTTAAATATAGCGTAGGATTGTATCTAATCTATATATAACATGGCAGATCTGTTAAAAATTCATCTTTCGTGGGTTCCAGCTGAATTGAGAATGTCGACAAATGAAACGACAGCTGAGATTGTTTGTCAGACCATGACATGTCGTCTCGTACCAAGGGAAGTGATCATTAAAAAAACTCGTCTCATGTAAGGTTTCGTTCATGAGAAAACTAAGAGATATGAGAATGATAGGTGGACTAATAGCAACTCGTGTGTATTATAGACAAATCATGCCATTACTATGGCTTCCAAACTTGCGGTCAGACTTGGAGTCTCCTTTTATGTTTACTGTCGTAGGTGTGAAGGTGGAGAGAAACACATACCTCAATCTTAAACCTGACGTACCTCAGTGGAAGTAACGGGAGGAATATTCAACATCATTATGACTCGATTAAATATTCTCAAAGAGAGCCCACTCAGATGTTCATTGAGGAGTCAACCTATATTCAGAAGACCTTTATGGACCCATCTATATGTCTATAATGTCATTGTTGTTAAAAAAGCTCGATTGTTTAAAGTGCGAACACTTTAATGAATTCAAAGCTCATTAAACTCTAGAGCAGAAAGCTTTTAGATTTTTTCATTGCTAATGTTAGTTGGAAGATGTTAGGACGATCATAACGGATGGGCATGAGAGTGGACCTTGAAAATACGAGAAAAGCTTTATGTAGGACAGTACTGTTGAATTTTATATCCCCAAGCTTTAAAATAAATTTCGACGAACATGGGAAAAAAAATTATTTTTCTAACCTTCTGTTACTTTTAGTTAAAGCTGTCATAATTCTTAAAAAATTTATCATTCTGATTTCTAATTATATCGTAAAGCACAAAAAGACGAGTTTCCAGAGCTAAAAATGACAAACACATCAATCAAACCAAATCACACAGACTGATATTGTGATTCCAAGAACTGCAAAATTATTTTTGTTCGGTTTGAGCTGGCTCATTAAAATCGGGCAGTAAATCTGTCGGTCATTCTACAGTATTATTATGTGTTCAGTGATACCTAACAAATAATTAAATCCATAACAAATATTTATTTTCCAAAAACAATTTTCTTTTTTTTTTAAACATCTGGTTATGAAGTAATAAGATTTTTTTCCCCGGAATGGCAACAAAAAAAAGTACAACAAAGTGGAAAAGCTCTCTGTGTATTGTGAGTGTGTACATAGCAGCTCAGTTTTTTGTTGTTATTGCGAAACGAGAAATTATTTTCAATTAATCATGTTTTTAACAAATTTTATTTTTTAATTATTTCATTTTTAATTTTTAATGTTAGAATAAAACAAAAAAATAATAAATTTAATTTTTATTTTATTAATTTAGTTCAAACTTTTCCCTCCGACTTTGGTTCTACCGAGTTTTTCTGCTAGTTTTCATTTTACATACAATTTTTTTTGTATGAAATGATTAATTGGTAGACGTTGTTATTAAATTTTATACAGTACTCACAGGTACCTGTAAAATAATTACCTTTTGGATTTTGTATAAGTTTATTTGTTGTTGTTTGTTCTTAGTTTAAAATTCAATATGGGCTTCATAAAGCTAAAAGCGTATATTGAGGGTTACAAAATCGAGGTTACTCAAAACGTGATAGACACTGATGGGAGTCAGACAACAAATACTTAATATTGAGAAATATGAAGCTTTGTGTTCAGTACGAATGTTGACCAAATATATTTGTAGGGCCTTGTGTAATTCTAAATGGTACCTTGTTGACAAAGCTTTAATTATTTTATGGCTTTCATTACAGCTTTTTGGTAGTTCCTCAATCGATTTACCATTGTTGTCACTATCATTCAGGATTACGGTTTCCTCCGCAAGTATACTGACAGTGTTAATAGATTAAAGATATAGGGAGGTATCTTCAATCAATATACGTTTAATCGGATCGAATATAATTATCTTCAGTTCTGAATAGGCATTACCTATGGTGTTCACAGTAAAGTACAAAAAAATACAAAATAATCATCACACAAATAACGGGTGATTTCTTAAGAGCTTTTGGATTTGATTTAAACAAAAACACGAAATTAAGAGAAATGAATGCGGCTACGGCTCAAATGGTTCATACGATGGGTCCAATTTTGGTATGCTCTCTCCAATATATCGGCCGGTATCTTACGAATAAATTCTTTAATATTGGTTTCCAGTGCGTCAACCGTTGTGGGCTTGTTCCTATAGACATGGGCTTTAATATAAATCCCCAAACAATAGTCTAAAGGCGTTAAAGCGCGCGATCTAGGTGGCCAAATGACCATCCCGAACGTCTCAATTGGGAATTGTTTCCCGTGCTGTTTGGAATGCGGTACCGTCTTGTTGAAGCCACATGTCAGCCAAGTCCAACTCTTCCATTTTGGGTAAAAAAAATGTGTAATCATCTCACGGTAGCGTTCGCCATTCACAGTAACGTTTCTTCAGTAGTAATGACGTCATGATTGATGGTTCTAGCAATGCTTCTGACTGCCCATCACACCAAACACGGCAATTTTGCATGTTCACGTATCCATTCAGCCAGAAATGTGCTTTGTCGTGTGGTTTCAATTCTTGCACTAGCTTTATTTAAAGATTTTACACCCAAATCCTTTTGCAAAACTGTCCACGTAGTGGAGTAACAAATCTCCATTTGCTGTGGACGGCATCAAATCGATAATTCACGGTCAGCAACAACACTGTCCGCACTCTACGTATGTGGGTTGGTGATTTCATGTCCAATAATGTAAATTTGGTGCGAAATTTAGTCTCAAGATTCCATGACCATAAAATGGAAGAAGTGCACGATGCACTTTTTTAACCGAGCATGAATTTTGGTAGTAAATCGAAAAAAAGTTTGGATTCAAACTATATCTGTAATTCGCTAGCACTGTTGCAACAAACACTCACAACATATATACAAAAACGTCAAGTCCCTTTGCCTGATGAGATGGTTTCAATGGCAATCAATGGCATCATCAGATCAAAACCGGCCTATCAAACCAATCATTACAGAAAAACAACAAGATGCCATAAACTTCAAAAGACTGTAAATGTCTTTAAAGACTGATTGATTCAGCGCCCTAGCTGTCCATCAATGTACCAGTATGACTCCCATCAAGCTGGGGCGTTCCAGTTATCTTTCAAATGCTCAAGAAAACAAATAAATTCTGTTATAGCTTTTAGGGGAGTTTCATTTTAAGATACGCACTGGTTCTTTAAAATTGTGTCATTGACAGATATATTATTTAGTCGCTTCCACAGTATTTTAGAGTTAACTTGCGCTAAATCTCGCGGGTGTGTTGTCTTGTTGCACTTACTTGTCTCCATTAATATAATTGTCGTGACAAACATCTGCATGGTTTAAACGTTGAAGTATACACTTATGTCAATCTTATCAAATCAGGCAAATCTCCAACACCATTGTCAGAAATACAACCCCAAAACATAAGTTTTACATATATATATACCTATTCGCATGATGAGCAAAATCACTGTTCTGGTTATGTATCGTGGAATACCAACATCACTTAGTCCTCTGAAGTTAGTTTTCGTACTGATTTGCCTACATATAATGTTTTTACGTATTTTTTGAAACAATTGAAAATGACTGTCTAGGACCCTTCGGTCCTAAAAATTTAGAGATTATTTGTTAGTGTAGTTGTACTGAAAGTTTACTGGTTTTAGGCATTTTGCTGATAAGTTATTTATTGGCTGGTTCACATCAACACATTTAAACAAGACTAATATATCGCAAGTAAAAAACAAATGACAAACCTCTTAAACAAAATCAAGTCGCAGGAACATACGGAATTCCAAATAATTATGCTCCCCATGAAATAATGCTCTACTACTTAGATTTGACTTTTCGTTGTTTCAAAACTATGAACAAATACTTGCTTACATTATGGTTGATGGCTTTTAATATTTGAAAGGTCATGTGTGTGATATATGGCCCAAAACGCGACGTTGATGGCACCGAGTTCTTTTCAATTACGAGATCAGGAATTTAATGCCAATTCAACGAAATATCGTGCAGTAAATCAAATCACATTGAGTACGGTGGCTCAGTCACGTACTGCGTGCTGATTTGACCAGAATGATACATCGATCTTTGAAGGGAGAGTCACCTTGTCACCTAGACCACGAAGCGAGTCGAAACTTTGGACACGACTTAGTGCAATATATGCCTGACCCGCTTCGAACACTTTCGACAAAGACATTTGTACACAATCCAATGTAAGACCTTGCGATTTGTGAATGGAAAATGTCCATGCAGTTTGAGTGGTATCTGACGAGGCGTAGCTGGAATTGGCAAAATATTCCCGATTTTAGTTTGTTTTTTGGTACGCCCTCCTTGTAGCCGATACTAATGCCACTCAAACTTATATTCTTGAGCAACATTACTTGGGCACCAATTTTAAGTACTAATTTGGATGGTGCTGGACACTGCATATCATTTTTGTTCGATTCGTTTGCTTGTTTTCGTTTATTCCTATGCCATCTGTTTTTGGGGCTCAAGGCACTCCCAACTCTCTCGCGGTTCGCTTATTTACGTATTTACCTTACGCTTTGCAGCCAAATCGAGGACGTACGGCTATAGGTCCGATTTTCCTAACCATTTGCACATTGCATAGCTCCATGCCAGCTTATAGTACTGACATGGAAGATGGATCGGCCCATGGATTCTGCACTTCATCAGGGGGTCATAGATGTGTTCAGTCACACCACCGATCGTAATCGTACACCGAAAAAAATAATTGTGTATAGATAACGAATTATGGTGTTCATTAAACAAACTCATCGTCTATATGCAGCCGACGAATAATTAATTAATTTTATGCAATTTTATTAATCAAACATCAAAAAATTAATCAACAACTATTAATTAATACAATTATTTTAGAAATAAGAAATAATTAATGTTTGTTATAATGATGAATATTAGTTAAATCTGGATGTGATTTTAATATTAAATCATCTTAACATTAAGGAAGTTATTGTTAGTTTGATATTTTCAATTTAAAAAATATTAATTATATTAATTAACATTAATTACATTATTTTAAAAGAAATTTAATTAAATGTAGTAGTATTAATAAAATACAGATATTTGAATTAAAGAATATTCGTTTCCACAAATATACCTTTCACGTGTAGCTGCGCCACGCGGGCGCTTTATATATATATATATATATATATATATATATATATATATATATATATATATATATATATATATATATATATATATATATATATATATATATATATATATATATATATATATATATATATATATATATATATATATATATATATATATATATATATATATATATATATATATATATATATAAATATTAAAGAACTAAAATCAATCATATTCACAGTATATGATTGCTTAGTGCCAGTATAAGAAAATAAACTTGGGACTAGACTGAGACAGGTACTTGTTGTTTTCAATATCGTTGCAAATACCTATTTTGACAATTCAGCTTATAGGAATTATTTTAATATTATTATAATTGTTTTAACACTATCTGGTTGTTTCCAATTTCTTAATAGTTTACCAAAATAAACGTAAACTTCACAAGAATTAAGCACGTGTCAAATGTGGTTTTGTAAGTTGCATCTTTCCACATTGACTATCCAATTATGATTGAAAAATGTTAAACGGTAGATCTTAGTTGTATAATAAAATGTTTGCATTGAAATTAATTGTTTTAAAGAACCTTCATTAGTATTAGGAAAATTTGTCTAATTATATGAAATGTACTAGACCTAATTAAGCTTTATCAAAACAATTAATATTAATCCAAATATTATTATTATTTAACTGAGGTTTACCGTTTAACAGCCTGGTTTTTTATAAATGTTTTCAATTATTATTTTTTATTTAACAAATATTAATTAAATTAAAGAATATTACTTCTATACCAATTTTTTGAAAGAAAAATTATTAAATAAAGAAAAAATAGTACTACTTAGTACGATTAATTAAAAATTTTCAAACGTATTAACAAATCTTAATAAAAATTAATAATTTTAGTTTTGTTAATGAAAGTTCTTTGAACTGTCAAAATCTAATTCCATTAATCAAAGCATGTTCAGATAATGTGATATTACTTGAATATCAAAATATAATTTAAAGAATTTTATATTAAGATAACAAAAATCTGTAACAATAATAAATTTGTCGTTTCATTAATGATTTCATTCATTAGTTGTTTAACGAAGACTCTGTCGTTAATATTATACAATGTTTTTTTTCGGTGTACGGAGAAAAATTCTTTTGCATCCTGCCCCTATCGGAATTCGAACCTGGTACCTCCCGCTCCAACTGCCGCAGCTATAACCACTGCGTCTCCAATAGAGATTCAGTCATAATTTTCCTCGCTACATTTCTCCCACATGTGCGACTAAAAAAGGAAATCAGTTGACAATCAGTATTTAACAATCAGTGGCAATTGTAGAAAATCACCACACAGGATTAGCTGGATGCGCCAAATGATTTTTCATTGCCTCAAATGTATCGGTTGGAAATTTTGTCTCTGATTAGTCGTTAACATCGAAGTCAATTAAATGTGACGGCTGAACTTGATGCTAGTTCATAACATCGATTTAGACAATGATCATCGTCGCCGGTTCCAGTGAATGAATGTAAAGTTACTGGTCGATACTGTCCAAAACAATTCCGTCCGGAGGAAGTGTATATATTATTTTAAGCAATAGAAAACTTTTACCGGTGCCTACAGATCCAGAGAAGTATACACTTTGCTGAATACAGAAGAATACACTTTGCTGCTGATGTGTACAATTGCTTTGCAAGAGGTCCACGATTTTCGCTATCTTCGAATTTATGTTTCTTAGCTGCTGGCGATGGAGTTGTTGTCCCACCCTTCGATATTCCAGCCATTTTGGCTCGTACTCATTCCGCACTAGTCACTGGAGTAATTTCTTCTTCAATGCTACCGCATTGTTTGTTTTATCACCCAAGATTTTGATAGTGTTCATATGAACACGGTGCAATTTTCATGATTAAATTTAACGCTCGCCTTGCCCTCGCTCATTAATTTAATATGTATTTATTATTTATTTTCAGTGAACAGCTGGCTGGTGATCGATGCATGCAGTTAAGAGACCTCGATCGATAAGTGGGGGCTGAACATTAAACGACAGATCTTATGGTAAATTATGACCATCCACAATAACTGCAACACCTTGTTGTGATTTTTATGCCAAATCGGACCTGGGACTACTGCAACAGTAAGTTGACATCGAAAATTGTTAATTACATCATATTTCGTCTTCCTAAAGTTGTAATTTAAGATTAGATGATAAAGTCCGCCGCAGCCACGCTACACACTTTATCAAATAATCACATACATAACCAATATTTTTATTGCATAAATATTATGATTTTGTATGTTAAACATCTGTCACTCCTAATTCGTATATACCAACTAAAAAAGCATAAAATTTGACCATGAAAGCTAAACCAACCCCTTTACTACGAACTTTGCTATCTACGCGCATGACGACACCCCAACTTCCTCAATATATATTACTCCTCGAAATTCCGAAATTTTAGTACATTTTCCCCATGTCGTTACATAACACAGTGCTTTTCCCCAAGTGTGGTATGCGCACGTTCACACATTTCTACATAAACAGCATATATCATCGGTCCTCAAATCAGTATCCATCTATCGCCCAAACTCGATACGGATACGCCGATGCATTTGATGTCGATACAAGTCACGTTAATTTTATCTATGTATTGTTCGTTGGATGGATTATGATATACGGTTCAATGGGTTTTTAACGTCGATCGACATAATTCCGATTCGTTTTATTTTATTTTTTATCACGAGTATGCGGATATATATGTTTGATAGATGAATCCGTCTATGTATAATGTAAATGTCATATCGAACATCGAAAATAGGTAATGAATATCTTAAATATGCCGGAAAGCTCTTTTCTCTCGTTTGGTATCTCGTAAATATATTTTTTCCGAAATTTGGGATAGGTCATACATCGTATACATATACATGGATATGGAAAATCAATATTATTTGGGATTAAGTGGATCATAATCGAATCTATGTGTATCTATTCGTGTACATATGTATTTATATGTATGATTATTAGATGGATATATGAAAAGAAAATATTTCGATTACATTTGGGTGTGTACACGATGAGTTTCATGGTACTTGTTGTTCAAGAAAGTTCAGAAATATTTAATCGGATTACTTTTACTGTATACGGTTATATCGTGATGTGAAAGTGGGGGTTAGGGTTTACATATATACTCGTGATTGTTTGGCGATTCAAGTAATCGTACATTATTTCAAACCATTTCCACTTAATCCTTGATTCGGTGTGTGGGCGATATTTATTTGGTGTCTATGACAAAATTTCTATCCAAACAGATGTGTTGACATTATATCGACGCAGATCAAGTTTTGTTGTTTTGAAATTCTTTCTATCGGAAATACGTTGACTGTTGTTACAGTCGATGTCTCTTAACTGGCACCTTTTGTTATACTACTGTGCACTTTTGGGACGGGTAGTTCACGATGTGCGAATGTGCTTATGTTACATACGATAAACTACCTAATTATTATATTTATACTAACTCATTTGAAAAGTTGCCAATTCCACGTATTGGGAGTTTTATAATAAAGTAAGTTGTAATACAGGGTGAAGCAAAAGTCCTTCTACCATTTTAATTGCGCACCATAATGGTTATGTGACGTTTAGCATAACCATAGTGCTGTGTAGACGCCCCAATTTTATAATGAGTAAGTATGCGAAACAAGAACGAGCAGAAATAGTGAAAATAATCGTTCCGTTATTGCCACTCAGCAGAAATTGCGTCATAAATATCCTAATTGTCCAGTGCCTCACAAAATCACAATTTATCGTTTGCATGCCAATTTTCGACAGTACGACAGCAGACAGACCTCGTTCTGGAAGACAACGGACGTCTCGTAACGCTGAAAATGTAGCTCTAGTGCGCGATAGTATTGCGGAGTTTCCAGAAACATCAATTCGGAGACGTTGTTCTCAGTTACACATTTTTGCACGAAAATGTTCTCGTACAAAATGCAATTTATCCAAAAATTGCTACCGAGTTATCCTGATCAACGATTTGAGTACAGTAATGCAATCCTAACATCATTGGTCCCTATTTTTTTGAAAACGACCAAGGTGTTGAAGTTACTTTTACTGCCGAACGGTACCAAGACATGATTCGAAATTTTCTAGTGGCTGAAATGGAAGAGCAAGGACTAGAATGTTTGTTTTCGTTGTGGTAGATAAGACAGCTGAATCAGCAGTTGGCGGATGATGCACACAGTGCGGTTACTCGAAAAACCAATGCTGATGGCTGATTTGGATGAATTCAGTATAATTATATAATGATTGACTGGAATTACCTTGCGATTCTGCAGACATCGGTATTCTTCAGGAAAATTAATGATTTGTCAATACCTGACTATTTCACAATCCTGATTGCTTCTCTTGTTGATATTTCACAGCTTTGAAATTATCGAAGACGGAAAATATAAGCTAAGACCGTTTGAAGTTTAAAATAGCTTGAATATTTCTGACTGAGATGCATTATGTCATGAAAAATACATTAAAAAGAGCCGAAAGTTGCATAGTGAATCGCGGTCACCATTTAGCCGATATAATTTTCCAATCATAACGAAAAAAATTTAAAGACCAAATAAACTTTTTATGAAAACCAAACTTACTTATGTGTTCTGTGAACAAAGTTATAGGCATTCAAAATGATAGCTGGACTTTTGCCCCACTTCTTACTTAGTCTGAGAAATCTTTGGTTAAAACTCTTGGGTATGTCCAAGCCGAATGGGATCTGATTTGTTATGTTGCATTTTCTATTTTACGTCTATAGATAGGTTTACAGTTCAGTGAAGGAATGCCACCACCGTTGTTTAAGTATATTCATTTATTTTTCGGTGTTGGTAGTTGCGTGACAGCAATGGCGGTTTGGAGCCTAATGGTTATTGTTTCAGTTGTTTATTATCTGTGGAGTGGCCATATTCATGTATGGTGCAATGTTAACCTTCTTTCGTGTGCGTGGTTCTACCTCTGATTGCTCAAGTCTTGTGGTTTATGATGTTTTAAACCGTCCCTTGTACGGATTTCTTTTATTATTTATATGCAGCACCAGTAACTATACCAGTTCAGATACTGAAGACGACTAACAATTAATGAAAAGAATAGAAAACAAGGAATAGAATGCAAGGCAACTGCTTCTGATCGTGTAGTATTTTCTTAGGTTTGAACAAATCAGCTCAAACCAAGTCAGCTCACCGAACCATAACCTTGAGTGGTGACTCGCGTTTCCAAGTAATTAAATGATAATCGAATTCAATATTTCAAGTCATTCTGTTATTCCGTTTCCTGGGAATAAGATTGGGCAATGAATATGGGTACAATGCTTATTTGATACTGTGCTAAAGGAAACCAGCTCAACAGCTGCTCTATGTTGTAATATAACTTGTTATGATGCATCAGAAACTAAGTGATCCGATTGGTTTGGTTTGACTCTACACTATTTTTCTCTAAAAGGTTCCACCATTATTAAAATACTTTGTATATACTATAAGATAGATGGTTAAGTTTTCAGACGTGCTGATTCTATTATACTCAATGTAGTAAAGTCAAAAGTCTGTGCAAGCGCCTAGCGATGAAAGTATCGATGCTATGTGTTAAAGTTTTGTGAGCACAAGTACATGGTTTCAAAGAGTTCGTAAATTATAAGTCAGTAGAAAGATATTTTCAATAAATTGGCCCAGATGAAAAAAGTGAAGAGCTTTAAAGCACCCTTGAAGACGAGCGCCTTGATTGGTATATCAAAACTACAACTATTGTTTAAAGTTCAGCGGGAATCGGAGTTCCACCCAATCTAAAATATTATAGAGATTCATTGTACATAAAACTTTTAGTGGAAGAATCACACAACCGAAGAACTCCAAAAATATATTATAAAGATATTTTTGGAGTTATCCGGTTGTGTGCCAAGCTATCATAGTAAGAGTATCATTTTTGCCTATAATACCATATAATCTAGAAGTCGTAGCTGTGAAGTGGCCCAGACCTATTTTTAAAATGTGAGAATTAGTGATGTGACCCTGGTGGTCGAGAAAACAGTAGGCAAATGACCCGTATAACAATAGACGAAACCTTCAAATGCTAGAACAAAACCTCTTGGTATAACTGGAACTTTTAGAACTGGAAGTGCTTTTTTGGTTAAATCAAAGAGTACTGTACTAGCTTTAGTTCCTCTAACTTCAAGTTATTTTAAACGATTAGATGGAATTTTAACTTTAACTAGTAAAGAATCTTCGGAACTGGTACAAGAAACTCATTTTTTGAGTCTTTGAACCAGAAATTGGGCTACATGCATCGCAAGTCAAATAATAAATAGAAGGAAAACCCTGAGGACAATAAACAGTTACAGGATCTGACGGAATTATTCCAGTGAAAGTCTAATAAAACTTTTACTTAACCGTACCATGACTGGAAGTTATCTACACATTTGTCCTAGAATTTTGTTACAAGCTCAAATCAAGGGCATGGTTCAGGGAACGGTCTATTTGTGTATTAGTGGGACTATTTTGATATTCTAGGCAAACAAATGGCAGCAAATGCTACTGGCTACGTAATAATGTTACATCCTTAGAATTGAAATTTCTGCCAGCGATTTCCTCTAAAGTAAAGTGATCGAGTTGTCACCGGTCGTAGCTTAATGGTTAAGAGAGTTTCTCATCACGCCGCGGTCTCGAGTTCAATTCTCGCCGTTGACTAAAAATTAACATGCCACCGGATGACATAAAATACGATTGTGTGTAAAATCACTCGTTGGGCTGACCACCTACAATGTGCACCACTCGTTAAATGGTTCGTAAGGTCTCAGTTGAGACGCGGTAAGGGCCGTTTACGGCCTCCATGCCTAAGATTATTTATTTTTTTTAAACTGATTGAGTGAAGAAGTTATTGCCAATTAGTACATTGAACTATACTTTACTCTTGACATATCGCTTCTCTTTTTGAATTACCGAATCCATAAATTTGTTGATGAAATGTATGTATGACTTATCCAAAGTTCTATTTTGAAGAGGCTTTTACATCAACCAATCTGTGCCATAATTTTTGTTTATAATAAAGTTTTAAATAAAGAAAAAAAGTGCATAGTCATTTGTTTTGATCTGTTTGTCTTGTTGTCTTGTTGAAAGATGAAGCTCTCAGTTTCACAAAATAGCTCCAAAATTGATGCTTTCCAACGCCTTTCCAGAATGTTCAGGTTCACATTACCGGTTATCCCTGCTTCGACAAAGGTTAAGTGACCAACACCAGCATTACTACAACAGCCTCAAACCGTTACACCCTCAGTTTTATTAGGTACTTGTTGAATGCAGATATCGCTGAGGCGTTCACCTGGTTTTTGATGTACAATTAGACATCCATCTCCCACATGCAGTTTGAGAACACTACGTTATTCCACAACTCCTTGGTCCAGTTAAAATACTCCCTGGACAGTTGAAGCCGACAAATTTGCTGTAGCAAGATCGGCTTGCAATTTCGGTGAAGTTTTAAATCGGTTCTGCTTGGAACGAAGAACCACAAATTTATCTTTCACTGTTGTGGTTTTTCGCGGTCTTCCAGACTCTTTAGACCACTCTGTGTTCCCCATAGTCCTATATTTTTTTATAAGATCGGCAAATTTCCCGCGTCCTATCCTATCACCAATTTCACGCACGGATAGTTCTCCCTTCCATAACGCGATAACAACACTTTTTTCTTGGTCGTTCAGTTTAGACATTTTAAGTACTTTATTAGCTTTTTTGTTCTAAAAGCTCTTTCTCCATAAATGCAATCTTAAAATTGAAATCTAAAAAAAATTTAAACACTAGGCAATATTTAACGTTTTTAAAGGAATTCGAACTGTCCGGATTTTTTGCACAGTATTGTGTATCTAATAATTTTTGATTGGAATGACCAGTTACAGCTTTTACTGTAAATGGAAATCATCAGCATGGTTTACCTGTCTAGTTGCAATTATTTTAAGATACTATTAGAAGCTTTATGTTTCCTACGAATGATTTACGAGGGTTGTATTTAGTAAGGGACTGACGGTTCTTCCCTTTGTCAAGGACAGAATATGCTCATCTGTTGACATTGTTTTAGGTGGAGTTCTTAAAATCTATAAAATAAATGTAAATATTTTTGAGAGGACATAACTTTTTAAGCAACGATATGACAAAAAATTGACACTTGTGTCCCGCTATCGTTACCAAAACCAGCTTTTCAATCGATTAATATTTATAACATTGATTAAACGAGCTTATTCGTCAACTGTATACACATTCGACAGAGTGCTATAAAATTTTATAAGCAAACAAAACATTATACAGCTTTTTTATATATAAATATATTGTGCTGTGCTTTTGAACACTAATTATTGGTTTAACATGACATCGATATTAATTGGGCTACTTAAGTTTGGGATATGTATACACACACACACACACTTATATTCACAAACACCCACAAATACAAAACAAAAAGTTCTTTTGAAAATTTAATTGAATGTTGATTATTATTGGTGTTGTTGGGTATATAAATTGAGCTTTCATTCATAATTAGTGGTTTGACGTAGGATAGGGTAAATATAGGCTATGTAATCGATATATGATGGTAATTGGTTTTATTGGTTAATTTTATGGTTTCTGTAACTTATGTATAGTTATTTATTTAATATTGTTGGTCTATATCGCGTTTAGGATTAAAAGCTTACATAAAACTACTATAACTATCAAAAAAGAAATGGACTAATATCTTTAATTATTGTGTGATGTAAAACAGGCTATTTTGTACAGTAAAGTTATTTAAAATTCACTACATTCTATTTAATCAATCATACGGGATATTTCACTAACCAAATTCTCGAAGCTTATTCTACGACACAATTTTTTTACATACTACATACAAAATATGATATATTACTCGGGACACGTCATAAACTTTTCGTTTCTATATACATATTTACCATCTATCACGTATAACTTATCATATTTTGTGTATATTGAAATCGTTGAGGGAGGAAGGGGCTGGAACCCTTAAGATAAGAGAATGCTTAGTTTTTCTTTTCCCATGAATTTACGACGGAATACACACAACATTTGCGAGTTGAAAAATGAATTTCAATTCAATCCACGTTAGATACATGAACAATGTTATGTTTGTCTTTAGGTTTCCCATTACACACACATTACCAACAATAGTAAAAGCTTTCATAATCAAAAACTCAATTAAATTATTAAATTTTTTTTTCAATATGGTTTTTCTTCGTATTCTACTTTACAAATATTCTGCTTCGCATACCAGCGAAAAATCGTTCTGCTGGCATTTCGAATGATTTTCCAGTTTTCGTTATAACGGTACCAAAGTTTTTCGGCGAATGAAAAGTATAGTTGAAATTTTTATTTTTAAACTTGAACTTTAATTAACTTCAGATTTATTTCCACTGAATTGTGAACTAATTATAAAAAGCTTTTATTGAACCATATTGTTGGAAACCCAAATATTTCATTCGAAATTCTAATTAAAAATTTGTTGTACATTTTATCACATATTTCGAATATCATTGCGGTGATTAAAAGCTTTCAATATGAGAGAGCCCATATTTTAAAAATTCTCAATAATTTATAAAATTATACCATCTAGGTTGAAGGTGATGGAACAACATTACAAGATTAAAGTCGTATGTTTACAATTAGTTGCTACTCACAGTTTAGTGTGCCATATTGTGTAATTTATTATCTTATATAATGTTACAAATGACAGCTTAAGGCAGCATATAAAACATAAAGAGAAATTGAGAAAGCTTTTGGAAATAAAAATAATATGTGTTGGGTGCAGATAGTGGCAAGCCTTAATTCTTCTAAACGAAAATAACAACCTTACTGATTTACAAGTATTACGATTTCCAATTTCCATGGCATCGAAAGTTTTATCCCTTTTACAAGATGGCTCTCAACTTTCACTATGTAAAAGCTCTTAATTAGAGATTTCAGTAAGTTGTTTACAACAGTTTTGGCTTCATCACCGTTTTCTCATTCATCTGTAATATTCGAGGAAAGCCAAACATTTGGTAAACTGCAAATATGTAAGGGTGATTCGAGAGTAGTTAAGAGAGTAGCCCATTAAATTGATCGTTATTTTCTACTATGACAAAAAATCAATCATATTTGGTAAATAAAACAATTATCGATTATTAACAAAAAAATTGAATATTTAACGTGTCGTGCAACTTCAATCAATCAAATATTGGAATCAGTATTTTACTAGTGGCACAACTTTCATTGTTATTATTTATGCCCACCCCACTCTATTACAGACTGTTGAACAACTTTTTTTGGTTGAATCGAAAATCTTATGAATTATGTTGATAAACATAATACAGAACAAACAATAATTAATCATAATTTTTTAAATGCTCGAAGCTTTTGAACTAAAGCTTTTAATTTACATCTCATAGGTATAGGCAATTATAGTTAACAGAATATCACTTATGCTATGTTTAGATCTCACCTCAATGTCAACTTCGAGTTACACTTTCGTAACACACATAAGTAATGCAGCAATGTTTTGAAGCTTGCTGATAGCGATCGTTATGTTAAATGGTGGGGGAATAGAGAAATTGTGACATCAAAAATAGCGTAAAAAGCGGGTTACTGAAGTCCAAAATAAAGTAAGCTGTATATGAAGAAGTAAATTGAGTGTCTATGGGAGTCCTTCAATTTACTTCATCATACAGCTTAATTTAAGTTCAAGCCTCTAAGGTATTAGAGGTTTGAACTTAAAGCTAAATCGTACTTGGGATTTTGGACATGGATAAAACTTGGAGACTTAATTGGACTTGACTGGAAGTTATCGAACCATGACTGGAAGTTATCTTTATATTCAGCCTAGAACTTTGTTATAAGCTCAAATCATAAACTTGGAGACTTAATTGGACTTGTGAACTTGTGGTCTTGTTGACGTGTGAACTTGTAGAATTATTATCTTTTGTACTGCTGATTTTGTGAACTTATGATTTAGGGACGTGTGAAATAGTGGACCTGTTGTGAGCTGTGGACTTCTGGACTTGACTTGTGGAGTTTTGAATTGGTGGACTGATGATCAATGAATTTGTTAAGTTATGGTCTTCAGACTTTTGTAACTTTTGGATTTGTTGACTGTTGGACTTTATGGATTTCTGAACTTGAGGATTTTTGGGTTTGTGGATTTATTGACATGTGAGCTTTTATACCTAGGAACCTATGATTTGTGAGATTGTGATCGTCTAAGCTTGTGAACTTGTGAATGTGTGGATTTGGATTCTTATGGGCTTGTAGGCTTTTAAACTTGTGAACTACAATTTGAAAGTTTTAGATTTTCGAGCTAGTTGAATTTCGGACTTGGACTCATGGACCTTTAAACTTGTTGACTGTTGGGCTTGTTGACTCATTTAGTTTAAGATTTTTGAACTTTGTGAACTTTTGGGCTTGTAAAACTGTGAATTTTTCGAGTTTTAGGTTTGTTGTCTTCTTGACTTGTGAAATTATGGACTTGTGGACTTGAGGACTTGCGGACTTGTAGACTTGTGAATTGGTGACTTGTGTACTTTTGTTTTTTAAGACTTTCAGATTTTTGGACCTTTGGACTTGTAAACTTATGAATTTGTGGACTTATGGGCTTGTGGACTTATGAACTTATGGATTTGTAGACTTATAGACTTGTAGAGTTGTAACCTTAACTTTTCTACTTTTGAACTTGTAGATTTCCAAACTTGATAACTTATGAACTTTTTTGCACTTTTAAAGTTTTGGACTTTTGGACTTCTGGGCTTATAAATTTGAAGACTTATGAAACTTTAGACTTGTAGACTTATGAGGTTGTGAAATTTTGAAATTCTGCACTTATGAACTTTTGGACTTGTGAACTTCTTAAATTGGTGACTTGAGGATTTCCGAACCTAGGAACTTATGGATTAGTGGACTAGTCGACTAGTGTACTTGTGTTCTTGTGAACTAGTGCAATTGTGGACTAACGAGCTTGTGTCTTGTAGACTTATGGATTTGTGGTGTTTTAAACTTGTGATCATTTGCTGTTTTAAAATTTTAGACTTTTGGAATTTAGACTTTTAAACTTGTGAACTTTTTGACTTCTGGTTTTTTAAAAGTTGACTTTTGGACTTCTGAGCTTGGAGACTTATGGAGTTGTGGACTTTTGTACTTGTGAACTTTGGTACTTTGGAACGTTTATGAGGAGACGAGATGAAATTAGAAGATTAATTTGGACAAGTGATTGTCCCGCCAAAAAAATTTGAAGTTGGCATTTCGCTTAAATCTAAATTTTTTTCCCAAAGTTTATACGGGTTGCTTCAAAGACCATAATAAATGGACGAAAAGCTGGTACTGTTTTGAACTGGTGGACTTATGGTCCATGGTTTTGTTGAGTTATGGTCTTCTTGAAGAAATTTAAATTTTTTGGACTTTAGGACTTGTTGACTGATGGACTTTTGGACCTTAGGATTTATTGATTTGTGGATATATGGATTAAGGAATTTTTACACTTTGAAACTTTTGGGCTTGTGAAATTGTGGTCTTCTGAACTTGTAGACTCGTATACTTATGAACTTTTAAACTTGTAAACTGCAAATTAGACGGTGATCTGCAGCTTTAGACTTTCGGGCTTGTAGACTTTTGGACTTGAGGACTCATGGAGTTAAAGACTTTGAAGCTTTGTGAATATTTGGGCTTGTGCCCTTTTGCATTTTTGTACTTTTTGAGTTGTAGATTTGTTCTTGTGGACTTGAGAAGTTATGTACTTGCAGACTTGTGGATTTGTGACTTGCGCACTTTTGATCTTTAAAACACATATTTGTTGACTTGTGGACTTGCGGACTTATGGACTTATTAAGTTATGGACTGGTGGACTTCTAAGCTTGTGAACTTGATAACTTATGGACTTGACATCTTTTGCACTTATGAAGTTTTAGACTATTTAGAATTTAGACTTTTCGACTTGTGGGCTTATAGACTTGTCGACTTATAAAATATTGGTCTTGTAGACCTATATGGAGTTGTTTGTCGAATTTAAAAACTTGTAAATTCCTACACTAGTGAACTTTCGGAGTTGTGAACTTGAAGATTTGTAAACTTATGGGCTGGGGATCTGTTGTACTTTTGAAAGTTTAGTCCTTTGAATTTAAGACTTTTGAACTTGTGGACTTTTGAACTTATGAGCTAATAGACTTGTGAACTTTTGATTTTTATTACTTAAAGACATTGGTTTCTGGAGTTTGGAACTTGTGATCCCTTGTACTTTTGAACTTGTCGTTTTCTAAGCTGGTGAACTTGAGAGCTTATGGACTTGTCATTTTTTGCACTTTTGAAGTTTAAGTCCTTTAGAATTAAAACTTTTGGACTTGTAGACTCATGGACTTATGAACTTTTATACTTGTGGGCTTACCGACTTGACTTTTAAGCTTGTGAACTTTTGAACTTTTTGACTTCCAAATTTGTAAACTTGAGGACTTGTGGACTATTAGACTAGTGAACTGGTGGACTATTAAACTAGTGGACTTGTGAACTTGTGGGCTTATGGAGTTGAAATCATACGAACTAGATATTTAAACATTTGAATTTTTGAACTTTTTGACTAGTAGACTTATGAATTTTGGAACTTATATAATTTTGAACTTGTGAGCTTTTCAACTTTGGCTTTATTGAACAAATCCACATTTCCATGGATTTGTAGTCTTGTTGACTTGTGCACTTATGGATTTGTGATTTATTGACTTGTGGAGTTGTACTTGTTGATTTGTGAACTTCGGAGCTTCTTGAATTATGGGCTTGAACTCGAACTTCGAGTTTGAAATGGTATGAATTTTGATCTGAAGGTAGTTTCCTGTTTTAATATTGTCTTATGCTATAGTTATCATTGCGTATACCGTTTCAAATTAAAGTTAATTTCTGTTAATGGATTGAATTTGAAATAAAATAAGAAGTTGAAACACTTTTTACATTTTGAGATTATGTTAACACTTGCATTATGTAGGAAGTGTAATTTGATTATAAAAAAATTAGCTGAAATGTTCGTTATCATTATCAACATAATCTGATTATAGTAAAAGTATATAAAACGATTTAAAACGAATTTATAATTTTTTCAATAAACATTATAACACAACGCGATAATTTCATGACGGTCATTTTAATTTAAGTATCAAGCATTCAACTTATTAAGAAAAAAAACAACAACAGTGTGAACAATAATACAAGATTACCAGAGACATGGAAGGAACTGGTTATTAAAAATATAATAATTAATAGAATAAAAACTTTGAAAAACTTTTATAAATGTAATTTTAATTACCGGTAATGAGATTAAAACGACAACAATTATACACAACTGTTGTGCCGCGGTATACAAAAGTGTTATCATTATGATAATAATTCGTGTGAGATGCGATGGTATATAGGATGGGCATGCTCGTCTTGTCTTATTTAATTTCATTAGTTTCATTGTATCAATAAAATGGTAATGTCTTCAAATTATATAATCACTTTATATATGTATATTGGAAACCTGATACGTACGGATATATTTTGTGCGACGAGTACTGTAGCAAAATCAATCTAATCTCTAATTTCCTCGTACACATTGGGCTGATTTAATACACCAGCAGTATCAACAACGTATATAACACTTTTATACCATATATACGAGTACGTAACCATTTTATCTATTTTCTAAATAAAAAACCATAAAATGAATTTATTAGACAATAAATTTTGTTTTTGTTCTGGGTTCTGATAAATTTTGTTTTTGGTGCTATATGTTCCGGATAACAAAACTCTCAACTTATTGGCAAATAATCTATTTCGTCCTCACTACTCTCTACATCCACATATGAACACTAACAAAAAAAAATTCTATTACAAAATTTGATCTGTAGCTTTTTATAGATTTGTTTGTTTTAAGATAAATTGAAATTCTATGGACATATATTTATGTATGTACGAATGTAATCTAAATATGTCATCGAAATTGATTGCCTATTACGGCATTGGTGACAATTATCCATAGTTGGGTTGATTTAGATATTCGATTACATGATGAGAAAATTATTCGATTCACAACGTGTGCTACATCAATATAAAAGCTCTAAATCTAAAAGCTCCTTGAATTTCTCGAGTATATAGAATTGTTTGCTCTATCCATTTTGAAGAGTTAAATGTTAAGTTTGGGGATTACCATAGAGGGATGGATTAAGGCTTCGCATATTTTTACCAGTTCGAGTGGATATTTATAAGCTCGAAGGAAAGTTTTCGGTTTTTATGTCGAGATGAGATAAATATACAGATTATTGAGGATAAGTGATTGTCCAGAATATAACGTTGAAGTTCACATTTCGCTTAAATCTAGATATTGTCTTCGAGGTTTATACTTGTTGCATGTAAGAAGGCACTTTCCCATCAAATGGAAGAGACAGAAGCTGTTACTGTTACCGAAAGGGGATAAGGCAATAGGGGAACAATCTGATATCTTTGATAGATACAGCAGGAACAATTGTGGAACGAATAGTATGCGGCCGTCATATTGCAACGGCAAGTGACTTGCTAGAATACCATTATGCTTTGAGAGAGACGTGTTTGACGGCGAGTGCGATTCAATTGTTTACTCTATCCATTTTGAAGAACTAATGTTGAATTTAGTAACGAGCTTAGGGCGTAACGATTAAAGCTTTGTATTACCAGTTAGTCGAGTTATTATTAAGCTCATACAGAAGTTTTGGTGTTTATGTGAAGAGGAGATGAAATTACTAGATTAATTTAGACAAGTGGTTGTCCCGAATAAAATGTCGAAGATGGCATTTTGCCGAAGAAATCGTCGTGGTAGTCAGTGACAGAACGATATGACACCTTCACTGGTTAAGTTCTGTTGGTCTGGACTAAGCAGAACATAAGACAGAAGTAGTCTTTATAACAAGCAGAAAAACTTTGGATAGCATTACGTAGAGGCAAAACTGGAAGTCTCAACTGGCCATTAGGTACTTTAGGATAATGTGTAACGCTAGTCTGTCATATAGGATGACTAATGTCGAATATGAGAGGAGATTGACAAAGCAGAAGATGCTCTGTTAGCGAACGTATAGTTAAATTTTCCTTAATGTATGACACACTACTTTGGGCCAATGCAGTGTTACAGAAGACGTATAGGAAAATAGAATCTTTTATAAGATTACGGTATCGGATGACGCTGCTCATGTTGGATACTTAGAGCATATACCTATAGGGTATGTCAATTTCAAGCAATAAGAGCCTAATTTAATGTCCACGTGTACAAAAGGATGTCGTCCGACTTACGTTTTATATGAGAAAAATGAAAGAGAAAAACTATCGGTTCACCTAGTCATCATCTAACACCAGACTTCGATATGGATTTTAAGCAGAAATCTAGCAGGTTTATGGATTGACGTGATTTTTCAGGATTAGAGATTTTTACAAAGAAGCAGAAACGCGATGAGAATCTAACCCTAACCGAGCTTATAGCTGAACCTGACTCGTTATTTAATACCTAGCGGTAATTCCATGAGCTCGAACTGGAAAGAAACCCAGGGTTTGCATTTAATCGGTAAAAAACAACACAGTCGCATATTTTGTAATGGTTCACATGTGACGATTATTGACCACAAAAAGGTTGTACAAACGGCTTTTATATAATTTCAACGTCTTGGGTATACCACGTCGCTTTTTTATGGTTGTTAAAGCTCCTTTATTAAAACGAGTGTTTCCGAAGATTTTGTTCGGTCAGCAGTGTTATATCGAAATAGTGATGTCGAAGTTTAGGAAACAATTGTATTGAAAAACACGGTTTTGGATTTGGGCATGTGACTTGGCAGAATATGTATCAAGAAAGGCGTGTTCAAAGGTGGATGCGACTCAAATGTTTACACTATCCATTTCGAAGAGTTAAATATTTAAACTATGAACGAGCATAGGGAGATGGATTAAAGCCTTGCATATTTTTGGCAGTTAGTTCGAGTGAGTACTTATAAGCTCAAAAAGTTGTTTTTGGTGTTTATATGGGGACCAGTTCAAATTACTAGACTAATCTGGACAAGTGGTTGTTCCGAATATAACGTTGAAGTTGACATTCCGCATAAATCTAGATGTATTCTTCGAGGTCTATACTGATTACCTGCAAGAAGGCATTCTCCCTAACAAATGGAAGGAAACTGGGACTGTTACCTAGACCGACCACTAGTCTAGGAAGAATCCTGGAACGACTCGTATACAGTCGTCTACAAGAGGCTATTGCAAGCTCAAATGACTGGCAGAATAAAATAATGGTTTCAGAAAGGTGCAATATCTGGTTTAAGATGATTGAATGGCAACATCAAATAACTCAAGCACTACACCTGAAGCATGCTTGCAATACAGTTTATTCGAATTGTATATTTAACACATTTACCCACAAGGAGGTACCGAAATACCTATTACGAGTAGCTGTGAGCTGTTTAACACAGGAGCTCTGAAATATAAAACCGGTGATGGGACGAAAAGATGTGTGATAACTGGTGAAGTTTCAACACGCTCAGGAACGTGATGTTTGATGGTTTATTACAGTTCTCTTACCGTGCTAAGCTCAAGTGGTTGGCTTTGCTGATGACATCACCACAGTGGTAGTCAAGAATGATCCTACACATTTAACAATGGTTAATATTTGTTTACCTGGACTTACCAGAACATAAGATAGAAGCAGTTCTAATTACAAGCAGAAACAATTTGGAGAGCCTAACATTAGAGGTTCGTGCCCGAAACACCCAACCGGCGATTTCATACTTCGGGTGTCTAGCGTAAATTTTTAGCGTAAAGACGTATAGAAAAAATTGGAATCGGTTCAAGATTAAATACATTAAGAGTAGTTAGTATACGCATTCTGAATGGTACCGGATGACACTGCTTATGTTGTATGCTTAAGGTGTACCTATTTAAATTCAAGCACAAACAAACGTCCGATTATCCTTTGTGTTGAAGAACATTATAAACCGCACTTGTTCTTTGAGTGTTCAGGTTTTTAACGAAACAAAAAATATTGGTGCACCTGACTATTATCTAACGCCTAACAACGATATTAACTTTTTGTTGGAATCAGAAGACAGAAGTAATGCCGTGAGTGGCGCTGTATCAAGGATTAGGAAGGAGTTGAGTTGCTTCGAAAAAGTAGAATCATGTTGAAAACCCGGTCTAATAGTATAGTAAAAGTTATAATAATAATATATGGCTTATAGGCCATAAACGGCCCTTAACGCGTCTGAACTGAGACCACACGCCCCAGTTTTTTAAACGATTGGTGCACATTGTAGGTGGTCAGACCAACGAATGTTTTAACACACAAAGGTTTTTATATCATCGGGTGCAGGTTTTTGGTCAACTGGAGACCGCGGCGTGATGAGAAACTCTCTTTAGCTACAAGTAAAAGTATTACATTAAAAATAATACCCCAAGAGGTCAAACTGCAAAGAAACCGAGGGTTAGGAAAAAATAATGGTTCCTCCTATCTCCACCAGAAAAACGTGAAAGAAACGAGGATACTATAATTTCAACTTCAATGTTTTTTTTTAATCTCTAATCTATTTTGGGGCTCAAGGCACTCCCTACTTGTTCGTGATTCGCTTATTTACGTCTTTGTTTTTACGATATTACAGCCAATTCGAGGACGTACGGCTAAAGGTTCGATTTTCCTAACCATCTGCACATTGCATAGTTCCATGCCAGTCTATAGTGGTGACATGGAAGATGGGTCGGCGCAAGAGTTCTAGACTCCAACAGGGGGTCATAGTTGTGTTCAATCACACCACAGATCGTAACCTCATGGTAAAAAATCCCTTTTTGGAATGAAAAAATCTCCCGCTCCAACTGCCGCAGCTTTAACCACTGCGCCACCTCGGCGGTTATCCTCAATGGTATATTCGTCGATGTTTTATCGATCTAAAAGCTCCTTTTTTTGAAACGAATGTTTTCGAAGATTAGTCTACCGTCAACTCCACTGGTCTGTTTTGTAACGGCATTATTTAAATATAAGTCGAAACTAGTCGTTTGGTTTAGCTTAAAGGTCAAGTGGCTCGAACTTTTCAAGAAATACATCGAGCTTAATTTAAGATAACTCCTACAATCATTTAAACTCGAGCCAGATTGTCCTATATAAACTATAAAATGTAAGATAAATAATTTATTTATTACATAAGACTTACGGTGTGGGCGGTTATGGAGAAAAAACAAACGAAAATATGTTTACAATAATATATTATATATTTTATGATTTTGAACGTTCACCTTTCAACGTTAGTATTTATGAGCTTAAGGCGATTTTTAAAATTCATTAAGCATTATTAATAATTGTTTAAACAATAATTAAAATTTATCTGTAATATATTATAAATGAATATAATCTTATTTAATACATATATCTGTATATTTATACCTTCATGTAATATATGTATATGCCATAAAAGCTTAAAGCTATTTTACAAAAATACATAAAAAATAACATATAAATTAATTAAGGCATTTATTGTTTGATGATGCTGATAATAAAGATTTAACGTAAACTGAGCTTTATGATCTTTTCTTGACGTTTCATAATAAATTAAATATCATGGCAGCAGATGTTTATACTCGTTAAGTTTAATTCTAAGCTTTGACCTATATATATACACTCGCAAACTTGCACACAAAAGCACATTTTATATTTATTGTATTTGTTAAATATATCATATTGTTGTGTTCAATATTGTCTACACTTTCGTAGTACATATCAATCCACACAACCATCAAACCAATCAGATTTTTATTGTGAGCTTTCCTGTGTTATAGTTCAATAATGGAATTGAATAAATATCGAAACCCCCCATTGAATGTGGCAATCGTACAAACGGATATTGAAAAAAGCACAAACCAATATTAAGTACTTAGACTATAAAAACGTTATATATATATATATATATATATATATATATATATATATATATATATATATATATATATATATATAATATATATATATATATATATATATATATATATATATATATATATATATATATATATATATATCATAAAAATTATTGTATGTACACTTTAAAATGATTAATGATTGGTTATGCTATTTTATAAGAGTAATAAAAGCTCTAGAAATTTTGATTGTGTCTAAATTTAAGAAGCATAACAATTGCAAAAATAAATAAGCTTTAAGAATAGAAATTGGAACAATTCAATTAATAATTAAAATTATGCCATCATATTTTGTTGTTGTCTATGTGCTTTTGATGCTGTCTTATGAGTTTAAGCAAGCCTCCTAAATATTTCAAGCCGCAACGATCAAAAACGAGCTTAAAAATTGTATACCCTTTTTTTACAAACAGTGCTGTGCACGTAAATTACATTACATTATTTCCACCATTTTTAACATGTAAATAATTGTATTGATCACTCAAAATTTTTTACAAAATGAAAAACAAAAAATGTAAAATATGTTATTTTTTTTTATATATTTAATCTCTTATCTGTTTCGGGGCTCAAGGCATTCCCTACTTGTTCGCAGTTTGCTTATTTACGTCCTAACGGTAACGTACGGCTAAAGGTTCGATTTTCCTAACCATCATGTTGCTGACATGGAAGAAGGGTCCACCCATGAGTTCTGCACTCCAATTGGGAGTCATCATTGTGTTCCCTCACACCACAGATCGTAATCTCATGGTGAAAAATCCCTTTTGCATCCTGCCCCTATCGGGATTTGAACCCGGTACCTCCCGCTCCAACTGCCGCAGCTTTAACCACTGCGCCACCTGGGCGGGAAATATATTATAATAATATTAGTGACATCTATGCGTAAAAACAAAAGCACATTATAAATGTCCATCTTTTGATAAATTTATTTTTATATTCTGAAATTTAAACCAAGCACAAAAGTTAAAAATATTTAAGCTTGGGACATATTCGGTGTCTACATATTCGGTTACATGGTTTACATCGATTATGAAATTATCGAGGTAAACCATAAGCCGGAAAATCGATGGGAAACCGGTTGGGTTGCAGCAGCGATGATGGTGATTGGTATAGCAGGATATTTGTATGCCGCTGGCAATAGCACTTTATATCCAGTATGACTTGGACCCTACCGGAAAAATACGAAATAGCTTCTGACTTTCAAAAGTAGCATCATGCATGTATTATATGACTGAAAACGCTACTTTCATCACGGTGAGTATCAGTTCTTTTCATAAATTTCTTAAATTAAATTCTTTTCAAAAATCCCTAGCGATGGTTTTATGTGTTCGTATGTCCCTAATAGGTATACATTTTGGATTTTATGGGGGATTCATGGCAACTCTTTCACGCTTCACTTATTTACGTCATTCTTTACGCCATTACATATAGCTAAATCGAGGACCTACGAGTATAGGCTCCGACCTATGTAAAATCATCTGCACATGGTATAGCCAGCCTATAAAACTGACGTGGAATTCTGCGCTCTAACAAGGAGTCATTTATTTATTGGTCTCTGATTAACGATCGATATGTTGTCACAGACACGCTCCGAATAGTAATCGCCAAATGTATAGAATTATTTAATCGATTCTTGATTATTTATATTTTAGAGCTTCAGTACATTTGGACGAATGGGATTTCTAACATACAATAACTATAGTGGTGACTTTTGGATGCCTATCGACGATGGTGTTAAAACTAGTGACGACATTGTATGATATCGGATTGATCAGACATTGTATGATATCGGATTGATGCGCATGAGCCGATCGATCTTATACATACAGTAGTACAGGAATATGCATTCTATTAATCAACCTTTGAAATATAGCGGTGATGGGTCTCGAAAACGTATCTTTCAATTCAGCGGATTTGGGCTAACTGAAACCGAGTTTAATTAAAAAAACAAATCGTTATTGTTTCGTATGAGGAGTGTCGTGAAAGAATAATGCGCATGGTGGTGAAATACAACAAATTCGACTGGGTGGCACAAGCAAGGAGATTCGCTTGGATCAGTATAGTGTTAAGGTTTAAGACTGAATTTATTGCAATTAATTTTATAAAACCGGAATCTTCCCATATCTGTGGAATTACTAGTAAATATTGGCTTAGTACGGCTGGAGTAGTTCAAATATTAAAGATAGATGGAAGATTAGGCGAGTGTTGAACTATTTGCGTTGCTCTCACGTACTCTTAAGTGATTGTAATGATTCGACATTTCGTTGAGCTTATTCATTCGACATACGTGAGAAAGGCAGTGTTAGGATTTATTCTTGAGTATGAAACGGGTTAACCTGTGCTTAAGCATGGCAGACTTGGGTTCTCAAAGTTTGCCTGTAGAAATGTCATTCCTCCTAGTTGGATGTTGTGCTTGGGGCTGCACGATTTTATTTATATAATAATGTAAGAAAACAAACAAAACACTATGTCTCTCGACTGTCTCTCGCCTTTTTCGAGATGGTAAATAGACCCGGTAGGACCTGTCCCAAAGTGTTAGTTGTACTTTTAAGAACACTTACCATTTTCGCTTTCTTTGATCTGTGTACAAGGCGGCAAAGTACAAAAAAGTATTATTATTTTTTTTTAAATTCTAATTATTTCCTAGTTCAACAGCGTTTGTTGTCCAACAGCAACCCCACTGGTCACCTTGATGATCAGGCTTACTTCACTCACCGACTTCCTCACTCGAGTCCGACTCCCTTACTGGGATCCGACCCTCTCACTCGAGTCCGACTTCCTCACTCGAGTCCGACTCCCTTACTTGGGTCCGACTCCCAAACTTGGGTCCGACTATCTCACTGACTAATGAAAGAAATTTCGTGCGGCAATTATAAAAATTTAGTTAGTTGAGCGAGAGGCGAAATTAATTAAAGAAAACATTGAAAATCTTTTCGCTCACTTAACTTTCACTAATTGGGATAATTTTTGCAGTATTCGCGCTAAAGTAAAACTGCAGTAGTTGCAATTTTTGTTTGCCATCGTTTTACTTGGTGTCGTATCGCGACCTTAGAATAACAGGGTTCTAACTAACATTTTTCATGAAAATGAGTTAGGCATTGTGTCTTAATAAATCAACTACGCTCTTTCGATTGGTGATACTGCCAATAGTCTATCTTTTTATAGTGTAAATAGAACTTTGTTGCTCAAAATTGTTGCATCATCCATTTTAAATAAGATTTTGTTGTTGTAGTTTTTGACAGATATGTTAGTATGGTTTTAAGTTTTGTTGGTGCTAGAAGTGTTTTAAAATAATCCCAATAATTATAAACGTTGGGCATTGCGTAAGTAATCAATAATTTTGGTGTAATATAATGAGCAAGTTTATTTCCAGAGAATGGAATCGGAAATAATTAACACTGCAGAATGCGAAAATGATATAATTGAATTGCAGTCATGTGTAATACTTGAGGACATAATTATTATACAATCTGATCAAACAAATAATAGCCTTTATGAATTCAACCAAACTAATTTATGTAGTGATTCAATTGAAAACGGTAACTAAAACGCATTACAATGTAATGTTATTACATACTTTTAAATTTTTTGCTGATATACATACTTGGAAATAAAATACAAGTTTGCAAATCATATTGGCTAAGTACTTTTGCAATTTCGCAAAAACCGGTGTATAATGCCCACCAAACCAAAAATATTTTTACCGGTGTAGCTAAACGAAACGAGAAAGGCACAACATCAACAAGAAGAATTCCGGAATCTAAAGTGGCTGAGGTAAAAGCCCATATCGCCTCTTTCCCAGCTATAGAATCGCATTATTGTCGTGCCAGTACGTCAAAGACTTTGATCCCAACCTAAATATTACGAAAAATGTACGGTCTGTACAAGGATCAAATGGAAGATTCTGTAAAGGAAAGCTTTTACAGGTATGTGGTAAATGCCAACTTTAATTTAGACTTCCATCGTCCGAAATCCGACAGATGTGGAAAATGCGAAGCATTTTCCGTGGCAGAAAAAGAAAACATATTGACAGACGAAATAATTCAAGAAAATGAAAAACATTGTGCACTGAAAAAAATGATGAGACAGCAAAAGGCAATTGATAAAGAATCAGGAATTCCAATTCTTATTTTCGATTTGGAAAATGTTTTGTCATGTCCGAGGTCAGAAATTGGTTACCTTTCTAAACTGAATGTATATAACCTTACAGCATATTTATCGTCCTCAAAAAAGTGTATATTTTTCTTTATTGAACCAAAATACCTATTCTGCCAGTTGACAAATAAAAATATAAACAGAGCATGATGAAATAATTCAAAAACGTTTCGATATTCCATTGATGACGGAATACGATCGTAAGTATTGAGTTAAGTAGTCGATTAGACCTTGAAATGATGTATTCAATTCATTATAAGTCATTGACGTGATGTTAGAGCATTCAAGCACGAGTACAATTTTGCTTTTTCCGTATATCCGGAGAAATGAGGTATTTCAGTTTATTATATATTTTGAGCTAGTACACACATCAAAAACGGGCTAGTATTTTGAATAGTCGTAATGTAATGAAGTTTTTAAAATCATTAGGAAATAATTCTGTCTAAAATATACACAACCAAACAATCACGACAGTATGTCTAAATGTTAATTTTCCCTTTAATAAAATTTAAAGGGTATATTCCATTGCTGCTTGTATTATTACGGATGCTTTGGTTTAATAAATTCGAATTAAATATAAAAGGTAAAATTAATGACCTTGAACAATTATACATAATTTTTATTTTTCTGTAACTGTCTGGGTTACCAATTTCTAATACCACTCCTTGTTTGTGCTGTCCAAAATATACGAAAGACACACAGACACACACACACACACACATATATATATATATATATATATATATATATATATATATATATATATATATATATATATATATATATATATATATATATATATATAATAAAGATGTCCCCGTTTTAATTAAAAAAGGTAAAGTCTTATTATCAAGTATCTCAAGCATTTATAAATAATTAAAAAACGTTTTGATGAAATGTTCTCCAACCAACAACGAATATATAAAGGTAGGTACAGCTAGAGTGACTTTGATAAAAGTATTATACACACAAAACTCTGAAAATTTGGTTGTTTACTTCCAAATCGTATAACGAGTGACTTGAAATACTTTTATAATAATAAGACTAATTAATCATCGCGTACTTAAGAAAGATGAAATATTTTTATGTTCTAATTAAAATTATTTATATATTCAAATAAGAATTCTTTATATTTTTATCGTTTTTCATTTATTTTACTTATTATTTATTTACTGCTGCTACGACACGACTGCTTTGAAACGAGTTTGACAAATGTATCGTCATTATGTTACGTAATTGTATTGGAAATGTGATGAGGCTCGATTGACGAAAGTTATTATATCGCTATGTTCGTGTCACGTTGTCTTTTATCATCAAAAGGGATTTACTAGGGAATCCAATACCGGTTTTCGGTAAACCGATAAACCGGGTTAACCGTCAATTTTTAACTACCGAAAAACCGGTAAATTTTCAAAATTTTACCGAAAATACCGAAAATTAAAAATTCATATAATTAGTATAATATCTTTTTATACTTCTACTGTATAAAATAAAATATCACTTATTCAATTTAATAAGAAATGTTCTTATTAGGTATATTCATTCTTTTTATTTATGGATCTATGTATATGAATAGGGGTTTTGATTTAATTTTATAGTGATATTTTTAACCGTGCCGATATAAATCTGCTTCATCTCATCCATTTCATTACGCAGATGTGACTAGACTTAAGGTTAATTCATGGTTAGTTCATGATTAATTCGAGTGTGTCAACACTAACTTCAATCGTCTTATGAAATTTAATTTTTTTAATGCTTGAAATTAACGGAACGGGTTGTTTTACCCCTTAACAAAACCTCTAAACTGTAGGAAATTTAGGTGGTTAATTCAGTATAAACAAAATGACTGCTAGACAATTAGTGAAAAGAGTCGCCATCCTGCTCAAGAATTTGTCTCGCTGTTTTGTCATGCGCATTTTCTATTTCGGTTATCCGTTCGTAAATTGAGCTATGAAACTGACAAATGATTGGAACAAATTGAACTGTTTTACTAAAAAATCTGTGTTACCAGGCCATGATAAAAGAGTTTTTGCTATACCCAAAGTTCTTAAAATATAGACAAACAGTATATTTGGAAACAACAAATAATCAGTCGTAACGGAGATGTCAAAATGACATGAAGCATCTGCGATTTGACCCCGAACGACTTTTTTGGAAGGAGGCCGTTAAGGATAATAAGTAAGCGTACTACATCTATAGAGATTACCAAGATTTGGTAGATCAAATTATATAAACCATTGACGTGATAAAATGCAAAACAGTCGAAAATATTCTGAAAAATAGGGGTTGGCAGAATGTAAGGCTAATAGTCATTTAAATGAAATGGTGTTTCATTCTTAATGACAATGTACCTCTTTCTAATAAAACAAACCGCCTTATAAAACATTCGTTCGTCTTTGTATTTCGAGCCAAATTAATTGATGGGCCACCCTTTTTGCTATGAGGTTATCTAACACCAAGAAATGAGTTCTGTTTTAGATGGCCACACAAAGTTTTTTTTCTCTCTCACATAAGTTCGGCCGCACAAAGCTTTTCTCCACTATTCATTTAAGTTCGGAATATTAGAAGCTCCATTTTTACTTTGAGTTTCAAGAAATTAAGCTCTCCTTCTAAATGCCGGTTATATACTTAGATGATATAGCCAGTTGTTTTCATATTTTAAGTTGAAAGCGCTTTTGTTAGAAATAAAAGCTTTCTGCCAATATCTATTGAGAGAAGCATTTTGGTGTCATAAAACGAACTATCAACGAACTACCAACAAAACGATATTTATAAATTAAATTTATAAACTAGATTGTTTTTTTTTGTTCTATTATTGTTAGTTTTTCCTATAAGAAAATCAATGAGACTGAACTTTATAAATTTGAATTTGACAATACAGTTATTGTTGCTAAGTACTTTTAGGTAATATTACGAGTATTTATATTTTTTAATATAACAAAAATGAAATTTTAACTTAATTAAAAATGAAATTTTACCGAAATTTACCGGGAAACCGGTAAATTAAGAAAAAAAAAATACCGAAACCGGTAAATGAAATTTTCGGTAAATTTGGATTCCCTAGGATTTACCATTGTCGGTGAGATGAATGAACACGTTCATATCAGAAAAGCGTTGTAGAGTCAGAATGTGGCCCAGATAAACGATTTTTTTCGAGTGGGTGGAGTGTACTCTTACTCTTCTGAGTTCTTATAATTTTACTACAAGGTTAGCGACATTGAAAATGTTATTTAGAAAATTTCACTATTCGGTAAAAACTCATTATTCTCTAGATATTGAATTATTTGGTGAAATGAACACGAGATGGAGGACATATGCTTAGAACTATGCTAAGTGCGTGTTTACCGTTCTTGGATCGAAGAAAGCTCAAGCTCTTGGACTAGTTTAAAACACAAATGCATGTAAAAAATTTTAGATGTTAGAGAAACCGTGAGAGAAAGGTGAAAAGTACTCTGCATAATGGAGTGAAATAGTTTTTGAAACCATACGCTTGCAAGCAATCGGAGGTCTATTTCTCGTATGGTGGCGTTTCTTTTGTATAATGAGCCTATCAGGTATCTTTTTTGACAGTATCCTTTTAAAACAAAATGTAGAAGTTGACGTCATAAAGTCCTTGGTTGAGTTGTGGGATAGGGGTGAAAAGTTTATAAAACGAGTTTGTTTAGTCACTAAGCTTCTACTTATAAAGGTTGAGATATCGATAAAAATAGGGAGGTAGCTTACCATTTCCAGACATATTCCGAATACTATTATTTCTGTTTAAGACGTTGTAAAACTAAGTTTTACTTAAGGTCGATCTTAAGAAAAATGAAAAATGTATTCATTGAAAAGATTTAGGTGATAGGGGAGAATTAATTTTATTAGTGTAGTGCTTCTTTTACGAAAGCGGGTTGAAATCTGGTTGTAAAGATTTCAAAGACTTACTTATAAACTGTTCCAAATTTAACGACAGTAGATTTATGTTCGATATCTTGATGAATATTGGGAATTTGGCTGAAATAATCAGTGTCGTGAATACAAAAAATATATTTTTTTTTACAAATTATTATAAAGTTGGCTGGGACACTTAGAGGTTCCGCACTTAATGTGTGGAATTTAGTGCAAAAGTCCACGGTGCAAATCTAAGATTTCATTAAAGTGCACTCGCGCTCTGCAATCTTAAAAAACTGGAGTAGTTTGAACCAGTACAGAGAAGAGTGTAGACTTTAAGAAATATTCCTGATGTTAAACACAAAATATCTTATGCGATTGAAAGCCGGATAATTACTGATGAAGTGTAAGTTATCATCAACATCCTCAAGACATTTGTTACATACGGCATCATTGGCTAGTCCAATGAGATGAAGGTGAGTTATGAAACTGCCATGGCCAATAAGTAAAGAAACTAATATTCTCAAGTTGTCCTTTTTCAATGAAGGTATAGGGACTGGCCGGGTCTATGGTTTTTTTTCATTTTGTGAAGAGCTAGAGAACAGCTGGTTCAGGACCTGCGAAATATAAACGAAAATCAGTTTAAGCTAAACAGTCTGCAATTTTGTTGCTCAATGGCACAATGGACAGTGTTTGGTCTTCCAGTTAAGACAAATATTGCAATATTTAATGGAACGAATTCATGTATGCAGTTATTTATGCCCAATGGACGGATACTCGGTTTATTCTCACTGTGAAAGTGCTCGATTTTTGTAATCTTCAACCAAATCCTATATCCATATTCATTTCTATTTTGAGCTTTAAGTTTTTGAATACTTCTTACTATATTGAAAATACTTCATACATAATTCTGAAAATGTTAATTTAACACATATAATCCCGACAAATTCTGTGTCTCCCAGTTGTGTGGGAACATGTCTATTTCTCGAACCAACTCTATATAATTTATCCGACAGCATTTTTCGATATAAAATGGCTGAAATTCAACTTCGTTACAATTCTGATTAGTGGTCGTTGGAGGTTGTTTTCAACCTCAGGATAATTTTGACGTCTGTTTCAAAAGAAAAGCCCTTAATATGAAATTATTTATTTCTTCTTCGAATAAAGGTTAAGATATCTGAAATCTTCAAGGTTGTTAGTTGAACCTTTAGTAGGAATCGTAACAATTCAAAGCTAGTTTTATCCCTACCGAGAGAATATGCAAGACTGATACAGAACAGTTTATGTTATGCTTCTCCTACGCTGTTCGCGGTTTGTATTACTCCGAATTTTAATTCGCAATATGTGATGACTCAAAAAAGATTGCTCAGAGAATATCCAACAACACCCTCAAATCAATTCTTAGTTAAAAACAACAAGAGAATTATTTTGTTTGCGCGATAACGTTGTGATGGGTGTTCAGAGAATTTAGTGGCGTTCCTACCAGTTGATCGGTTTCACGAAACTCAACATGTTCTCACTGTATCGCACTCCTGAATACGGTTGGTTTGGAAACTCGGTGGAGACAACCTAACTGACTACTCGCAGATTCAAATAATGATAGAAAACAAATTATTCTTAACAAAAACTCTTAGTACGAAACATTTCGTACATAAGACAACCCACCTACGTACAAATTTTTCTTTTTTTTATCTTCCAAGTATTGTTAAAAAACCTTCAAATAACTTATTTTCGACATAAGTGCTGGCACATTAAATTGAAAACGAGTTTAAATATAAATTTCGGATCGTGCAACATCTGAATTATCCAGTATTTACTATTCATTATATACAGCATCATCTGTATAGAAAGGCCAAAAGTTAAGGATTAATTTGTATAAATTTAATACACATCTGTGTAACCTCAAAATTTTTCCAAATCAGTAGGTTAAAGCCACAAAATCTAATCCTTTTCATGTAGTTGGATATATATATATATCCTCTTTAAAACAAATATCACCTTGTAACCCCCATTTTTTGCAGTCATTCAGCAATCTGGAATACGATATTATTAAATTTTTTTTTTTTGGCACAAACTTACAACATTAACTCACAGGCAACAATGTGTACAGTCATTGGCATGAAACCTGATTATTTGTTTTGGTATAATGGTGGCGAAATAATTCTGTTTAGTGTTTCTGACAGAATCATTTTTTGTTTCTTCTAAATATTTTTTGATAAGGATAACACAAAAGTAATGTTTGGTTTTCAGTTTTTTTATTTAAATTTAATTAAAAATAAATTTATATAGAAAGGGTTCAAGAACTCTCTTAGTTTTCTAAAGACTGAAAAATAGTAAGTTGTTTCTGTTCAAAAAATGACTTCACTAAATATCCTTAAAATATTTTTCGGGTCAATTTTATGCATGACATAATTCATACTTATGTATAAGAGTATATAAAGACGAAGCGAAGTGTGGTTTTGATTTTGAAAAAGTATTTCAAAGTCAAAAAGGATCCTTGAAACCGCATCAGCTCTGTTTAACATTCAACATAATTCAATATATATTATCTCCACGTGTTTGGTGTAGAGATATGTTAATTATGAACAAATCGAGATGCCATTATTATTATGTCATAAATTCTAATTAATAATATAATAAATAAAAATATTTTATAATTAGTGTTTCGTTACATTTACCATAAGTCGACTGAAATAATTATTTATGTTCGAAATAATTATTTGTTTAAATTTGCATAATAAATCACCAATGATATAAAACAGCATTCTTATTGCTCTGTGTCCTGGGTGACCAAGTTTATACAAAGTTTAGACATTATGCTATTTGCCACCAGGCGGTTTTATGTATTTAATTGTTTATTAACGCCCTGTGGTTGGTGGCGTTTATTGATTCAGAACTCTTGATATTCGTAGAGCTTATCGGTGACTTCCAAGGAGGATTCTGGTTAAATTTTCCACTACGAATGATTTTTTGCAAGTACCATGAAATTTTCGCGATGTATATACAACAGGGAGGCTATTATGAAAAATTCGATATCGGATCGGAAACAAATTTCGCTATTACACGATCCGATATCGAAAAAAACGCTATTATGAAACTAAAAAAACAAAATGAAATCGGATTTTCCGAAAGTTGTATGTCAAAATCCGACTGCTATTAAGTAGACGAGTTTCATTCGACCCAAGAATCTCATAATAGGAAAATTCGTAGCGGATTGGATTGCTCGATATCGGAAAAAATTCGAAATTAGATTATTTGATAACAGCCCCTCAGATATTGCTAGACATTTCAAACCTTGGACTCGATCAATCGAGATAATGGTACGTCCTAGAATATTTATGTATGAAAGTTATGTATGTAAGTTCTTTTGTAGTTAATTCTGCCGTTTGATAAGGAAATGCCCTTCCACGACGCTGATGGAATATACCGATTCCAATCAGGAGATCAAGAAATAATTGCGAATATGTTATCTTGCATTAAGTTAAACGGCGGCGTCTTGATCCGGAGCGAAATGGTGCAGTCTATTATTTATTGTCTATCGGTTGTCAACGTTGTTGCTTCACTAGACAAGCTTTGATAAACCAAAGCCCCCTGCAAGTTAATTTTCACATTATTTGTGAGTGCCTGATTTCACTCACTTAAGTGTTTAAGCTTGTTGCATCATCCTTCAAAATATACTTCTACCTTGAGACGAATATCCAAAACGCCATTGAATTGTGAGAATGCAGGAACTGTGACTTAATCATAGTACTGTAACATATGAGCTTATATTAGAAGGTTGCGTGTGTTCATATCACATAGGGGTTATCACTTTGGAAGTCTGTATTTTCTTTTACTTATTATTTAAGATGACCGACAACTTTGAGTTATCCAATCAAATTATTATTCATCTATAAAAACGTTGTTGCTTCGATAAGAAGGTTTCGATTTAATGATTGACGTCAGTTAATGAGGGATTATGGATTTTAACACCCTATCCCCTTTCTCCCCGAAAATGATTCTTTTCTGCGATTGTTGAACAGTTGTAGTTATTTCTGAGTGCCTGGTTTCACTCACTTTAGTGATTAGAAAATATATCCGGAATGCCATTAAATTGTGAGAATGCAGAAGCGGGTGAGTATTGAATCGTGGTAATATTTTTTGTTTGGAGGGAGTGACCACTTTGGAAGTCGGTGTCTTTTATTATTAAAGGTGGCCAACATCTTTAAGTAATCCAACAAATCACTTTCGATTAAAACGTTGTTGCTCGATCTGCAGGTTTCGATCTTATAAGTGATGTCATTGAATGGGCGATTGTGGTTGTTAACGCCACATTCCTTCAAAATGCTGGAGTTTTTGCGTGCCTGGTTTCAGCTCATCTTAGAAAATAGACTGGTTGTTGCATGGGCTTTTTTCTAAAAATATACTTGTTCCTTGTGAATGAAACCCGGATCACCTTTGAATTGAGAGAAGGCCAAAGTGGGCACTTTAAATATTTATTATATAAATTTGCCCACATCTTTCAGTAAATATAATTCTCATCATCCATCGATTAAAACGTTGTTGCTTTGAAAGGCAGGTTTCAATCTTATGAGTGCCGTCATAGGATAAATCAAATCCATCTTATCAGATATTAATTTGTTTTTGAATGTATCGATGGTCGTTGTCATACCGCAATATAACCTCCTCCATCTCCTGTGAAAGTGAATCGCCCCTACGATTGTTAATGAAGTTTGTTTTTTAGTGGCTCACGGGTTTTTGATGGTTCACTGTAGTGATTAGATTTGTTTCAGAACGGAGACAAACTTCTTGGTGATATCGGGTACTTTGAGAAGGAAATAGCACGCATAGAGGTGTATTTGCTTCTATTATTTATTATTTCAAATTTTCTACATTTTCAATCATACTAAGCCTTAAACAATTTTTTGGAACGAATGTATTGTGGTTGTTACCGCAATAGCCCCTCCCCCCTCGAAAGAGAATAGCCACTCCCATTGATGAAATGCTTTAGTTGTTTGTGAGTGTTTTGTTCTCGATTTATTCTTGTGATTAGGCTTGTTGCAGAATGGACGAATATCCTGGAAGGATATCCAGGACCGCAAGTGTCTTAAAATAATGCAACTCATATAAAATCGCAGTCACCACTTAAAAATGTGGTAAATGTTAATATGTAAAGTTGTTACTTTGCTAAGCCAGTTTCGGTATGACCATTTAGTCGAAAAGATCAAATCTATCTCATCAGGTGTATGATACTGGATTTTATGTACGGTTTGGTCTCAACAGTTCTAGCGAGTTATGTATATATATATATATATATATATATATATATATATATATATATATATATATATATATATATATATACATATATATATATATATATATATATATATATACATATGTATAAATATATACATATGTATATATATATATATATATATATATATATATATATATATATATATATATATATATATATATATATATTGTAATTTTGAAAAACTTTTATGGTTTTGGTATAGGTTAAACCTTGATTGGCTGAATATGGAAGATGGCACCTACTATTTCAATTCCATTGCTAGCTCCAATCAGCACAGCACAGCGTTGTATTCTGTCGGCTTTAAATTAAGCAAATGCTTTAATTTATTGACATGTAATCTTGATCGAAAATGCAGTGCACACCTTTGGTGAGCTTTGGATAGACATTATGAACTATACTTTAGTAGCTTTCCCCATTGTGTTATTGTAAGAAAGAGGTTTACAAATCAGATACCCAGGATGTGGTCAAAGTAACGATTCTAAATTTGATTCACGACGACACTGATTTAATTTTTTAAATAAATAAAATACCCATATGTGGTTTAAAAATATTTTACCTATAAGCTTCATAAAAAGCTTCATATATAATATATAGATACGAATATATTCTAGTATGGGCGTAACATAAAACATTTTATGTACATATATTACAAAAATTCAATAAATCTTTTAACACGCCACATCCAGAACACACACACACACACATAATATGTTAAATATTAGCTGATATTCTGCAATATTACTGTATGCAATTTGTATGTGTAGACAGACAACTTAAAAGCTCCCACATATATTCATTTTATTTTTGTATTTTCCAATTTAATTTTGATCTAATCAATTAATTAAATTCATATAACTAACTTGGAGTGTGTATTCGTATATACGTACATCATATATAAGGTATATATTGCATAACACAACAACAACACCAATAAGCTTTTATGTTTAAATGTACTAATAATAGTATAAAAAGGATATCGAGCAAAACAATAATACGAGAAAATCGTTAAATCTACTTTAGAGCTTTGTGTAATACAATAAAAATGTATTTTCCAATATTGATGGATTTAAGAATCTCCGCATATATATAATGTATAATGTCTTATCTACGATCGAACATAAAAATCATAAAACATGAATATAAAAATAATTAAAAACGGAAGTTTATGTAAAGTGGGTTTCATTATTTTTGTTTTATGTTAATTCTTTTTATGTTGCTATTGTTAGTGTATAAGTGTTATGAATATGATGTGCAATTTGGCTATATAAGATGGTAATGGAGTTGATAGATCATAAGAATGGAATGGAATTTATATTATATTTGGATTAGCATAAGATTTGGATTTTATGAACCAAATTATTATTCATAATTCATTTGTGACGAACTTAAGTACTTAAGTATATGTATACCTGTTTACATAAATAAGTACATTAATGTCAGAATATTTGGGTAATGGACGAATGTACTGTTAGATTTGGATTTTCGGTGGATTACTTCCATTTGCTTCGTTGTTGAATCTTTTCGGAGCCCCTTAGGATTCTAGTATGCTAATAGACAAGAAGTTGGTAAAATTCAAAATAAAAACATCCTTTGGATATGAACATAGCAGGGCATAATTTGTTTGACCTATAAAAATAAGAAACTTACTACGAGGGCGGTGGAAGAAGTCTGGTTAAATTGCAATAGAGGGCGACACAATCCCAGATATCACGTATCAATACCATCTGTTTTTTGACTGCCATTGCGTAGTCTAACCAGTGGGTTTCTACAGGCTAATCTGCGCCAAAGAAAGATAAGGCTATTTTATCGGCCAACAAGGTCATGGGCACAATTTGGGATATTACTAAGGGATGGGCCATTCAAAAGCTTAAACTTAAAAATGCAATTAATAAAAACGATTTGAAATTCTACCAAATTAATTTTTTGGTTATGAACTACAGTTTGTAACGTCAGCCAAAAAGAAAAAAAAATAATAAGTAGAAATAAAATTAAATGATAAATAAGATGGCTAACGTGTACATAAATATTACTGTGATAACAATTAAATATTAAAATTCAGCCATAGCACTCCCAGCTCAGTCGTTATAGAGGTTAAATTATATTGGTCGTAAGTATATCGGTAAATATCACAGCTGTGCTATGGCGGAGTGAAACGTCATCGATCCATCACACATCAATTCACTCAACTTACCCTTCCATGGTCAAATAAAAAAATTTACTATCTCATTTTGCTAAAGAAACGCTAAAAATTTAAATTTGTTATTTCAATATAATTATGCATTTATTAACAAAAATGAAAAAAAACTGAAATCCCTGGATAATAGATTCATATATACAATATAGAATAAAATTTAAGCAAACAAAAAAAACTATGAACTACTTCAGTTAATTTTCTGAGGAAAATTTATCCTCTATATTAAATTCAAAATAAAAAAAATAGAAGATAAATAATTAACGTAATTTACCTGCATTCCCACATGTTGAAAGCGCTTTCATCACATTTGATCCTGCTAGATATAATACTAAAAATGTATCAACTAATAAAAGTAATTAAATGTTAACTATTAATAAATTAACTAAAGCTTACACATCAAAAAAAAATAAAAAAATGAGAACAAAATAATTATTTGAGATAGACTCAGGGATTTTAGTAAATACAAAATATGGATGGCGTTTGTTTGTAATTTCAGCAATAAACTTTAAGCGCCTCGTGTTTCCCTTTTTTGGTGGGAAATTACACCTCGGACTCGAAACATTCACTAACGGTTCACACAAAATCAACTGTACCACATACGCCTTAGATAGACTCAGAAAAAAACGATATTCGTCATGTAAATTATGCACTATGCAGGAAATGTAATATTTTTTTTTTTTTTTATAAGTTCATCTATCGACTTGGTAGTTTGTTTTATATAACTACACTATTCATTCACAACCAAAAGTTCCACTGTATATATGCAACACAATCACCATATGTACCGGTGACCATTATGGTTTTTACTTTTTTAGTTTATGGCCTTGATTATAGACTTTTAATCTAAGTCCATCACGTTAAATTTATATAATCTAGCTATCACACAGATTGTTCTTCTTTTTTTTTATCGTTTAGTAACTTGCAAGCAAGAACTACTTGTATTATAATTTTGCACTTTTATATATAAAAACTTTAAGTTTGTATGCATGAACATTACTTTTTTTTTTTTTTCAATCAACAATTTATTATTATTTTGTTTGGTTTTCCCGATCTCCTCCGGTCAATTATCAAAATCAAACTGTCCCAAAAAAATATCAGGTTTTAAGTATCACTATTCCCGCCAAAACATAAAATTTTGGTTTTACACCCACAACCAAAGAAAATTCAACCCTCGAATAACATGCTTTTCGTATGTAGTAAGTAAATTGTATCGACAAATATTTCCAAACCCATGTTTATACTTCGTACAAAGGTGTATATAAAATATAAAATATTGAAATTCCAGGGGTTTCCAACAATTTCAATTTCATAAAATGGGACGAACGTTACAAGTTGTTCCGATTAGAGATGGAACATTTTTTCATTCATATGGAGTACTCCATGCGATCGGACCAATTTTTGACCACTTCGAGTGTATGGGGTGGTATCTCGGCGATGGCATCACGAATTTGTCGCAAATTCTTGCTGAGATGGAGGCAAGTTGCACCATCCTGTTGAAACCAAACATCGTTCACATCAATACCATGAAGAGCGGGAGCAAAACAATCGGATTCATTCAATTTTACGCCCAATTGAACGGCCACTGCTAAATGTTTCAGAAAGGAAACGAACGCAATCTTACCACAAACGAACCATAAAGGCAACAAGATCGGTAAGGTTAAACTATTCTTGTCAATCTACTGGATAAGATTACATCATAGCATAAACCAAGTGGTTGAATGTAAACTATCGAAATGTTGTAGTTAAACGAGTACAGGGCGCACGAGAATTAGCTCCATAAAACGTAATGATCCTAATTCCATTAATTCTTGTACAACACGTATCGTCTTATGTATAATTTTATTGTCTATTTTATTTCTTAAAATATGTATTTAAAATAAAAATAAAAATCTATTTCTTATTTTATTAATTTATTTATTTTTTAATTTAATTTTATTACATCCAACAAAAAAATCGTTTTTTTTGTAAAATTAAAATCATCATAAAATTCTAAAAATAAAATTAAAATTTTCCCTTTTTCCCAACAAAAAAAAATCAAAATTTTTATTACCTTTTCACCATTTTTGTGCTGCAGAGGAAGTGGTGTGAGTGACGAATAACGTCTATACACACGGAGTATATGGAATGTACGACATTGTCATACAGAACAGTACTATGCGAGTGCGTTATCCACTTTAGCTTTGCCCTAATTAAAAAGCACAGAAACACACACACACACTGAGGAAGGTCTTTAAAACTTTAATGTTTGTTTTGTTCTGTGGAAATGTCCATTAAAACTGGTAAGTTGTAGATCATAAAATTAAATAAATTATTATTTCCTCCCCCCGAAAAACAAAAAAAGGAAATTGTCAAATAAAGACGAAAACTTTTACTGTGGATACCTGTGTTTTAAGCACCGCACACAGCGCGTCGTATAGCAGATCTGAGTAAACTATAAATCGCGAGACTATTTGAAGACTATAACTATATGATTTCTCGATCTATTACCGAACAATACGTTTATAGAGAAACGTATCAAGTGATGTTCGACATCAACACAACTGAAGTTTACTGTTCAGGAGGTCGTACAAATAGTGAACATACCACATCTCACAGTAAGCTACCGGAAAATAATGAAATAAGTAAGAGGGGAAATAGGGTAAATAAGAGAAAAAGATCGGTTGAAGTGTTCAGCTGACAACACCTTGTAATACAACAAGAAGCTTGCAGGTGTCAAAGTGATGCAATTAGGTCAACGAATGATGGAAAATGGAACCGAAATTCGATCAGATCTGTTCGTTCAGGAGGACGAAGTATGTTGATAAGACATTTCTATAAATTACTGGTAAGACATTTCTATACGCCCTTAACAACATTATTCGAAAGACACTACTTGCGATGGCTATAGATACTGTTTTTACCAACATTATTTATAATTGTGGCTGGGTTAAATTGTAAGTATCCAACGACATACATATAAAGTTTGACAATGATACGCTTTTCATTCAGCATCCATCAAAATAACAAACAAAAATTAAAAAATGCGCATTCCTGACCATTAATGCTTTAAGTGCCACAGGGTATAGTTTGAAGCAATCAAATCGCACGTCAATGAAGATCGTTGAAGGTCAATTGACCCATTCAGATTTATTTCAAACCATCTTATAGACAAATTATGATTCAAGTAAGCCCATGGATCATGAAACAATATGCTCTTCAATACTTTAATTATTTCGGATAAATAGTATATGTGGTGTCATTCTGCAGCTGTGGAAGACTTGCTCAGATTTTTGATTATGTGCGCCATAACCATAAAAAAGTTGACTATAATTTAACGTATTTATCCGGATATTTATCCGTTGTGATAGTTTGACTTAAACCCAACTAATTACTATCTGGAAAACTATAAGTCCGATTAGAGGAGACTATCTGGATATTGAACTTCTACATTTCAGGCTTATATAACTGCGTATGGATGATGGGTGAGCCCATAACTTTTGTACGCTAACAGATAGTTGTTCATTCCCATCACCGCTCGTAATCGAATGATGAAAATTCGATTAAACCTCCGACCCCTTTCGAGATTTAACTTCCACTATAATTACCACTGGTTTAATTTCAGCATTATTCTAATAAATGGGGGTGCAACAATCCGTCCTGTCTCAACGATGTCACGTGATACATGGTAGACCACAAGGTAAAATTATCGATTCTCCTTGGAAGGGAGACTACCGTCGTTCAGGCGGAAATCACTGCCATTTTGGGACCTTGATGATACTGAATATATTGGGGTTATTTCTACGATGGACCAATCGAGCCTGAGTGACAAGGAATAAAATAATATTGATAATAAGATATAGGTAGTCAAAGACAAACATATACAATTTGACAATAAAGAGATTTTCCAACCGAGTTGACCCGCAACACGACAATGTATAATAATATGAGTTTTTTGCAGGGTTGGCGCTTTTATAGGTGCAGATGGTGCAACTAAACAGAGCGCCAAAATTGTTATGAATATTAGCAAAAAATAAACAAATTCATTTGGTAGTATCTATTAGTGACTATGTAGAGGCCAAGGATATGATACCGGTTCGAATTTATAAGGGAAAAATATTGGAATCCAAGCGCAAATAAGGCAATTGGAACCTTGTGCGTTTTTTTATTCCTAATGCATCAGTACAATGTTCAGCGCAGGCAGTTTTTTGATAACGTCCAAAGCCTTAACGTTTTCTTTAAGCCTTAACTCAGTTTCTAGATGGGAAACATTCTTGATGGGAAGCCACTATGAACAACCAGGTGGGAAAGTAGTATATATGCAATAAGACCGTTGATTTTAGATTAAGAGGATATATATGAAGTTTTAGTGGAACTAACAATCGATAAAGATCGAGCAACACAACATACTGCAGAAGTCTAACGAAATAAAATTTTGATCCAGTTTTTGAAAGAATTAATGTTTTTAGTAAATATTTACAAAGTCCCGCAATATGCTTAACGTCAGCTGTAACAATGTTACACTCGACTAAATTATTTCTAAGTGATTTAAAAACTGATGAAAAGTTTTAAGATTTTGTATCTAAAGGCTAGTACTCAGATCGATTTCGCGTGAAATTTCCATATGATTTTAACAAAGTGAACTCAGAAATGAAAAATTTCATTTCTGTTTTCACTAAGCAGTACTCAGTTCATTAGCGCAAAAACTATAGTTATCTCAATAAACCAAAGATGGCGCGCATAAACTCTACAAATTGATTTCACGCGAAAATAATGATTCGAACCATTTTTTTCACGTGAAATTTGAAAATTTGAATTGTTTGAACATTTGAATTCTCCAAAAAAAATTCATTTCTATTTCACGTGAAAATAAATAAATTTTTGGAGACCGCGGTAAAATTTCATTTCACTTTGAACTGAGTACTAGCCTTTAGAAGAGAAACATTGTTTACAACTAGACATTCCCGCCAGCTTTCCGACTGCCTCAGCACTTCGCACCGCTTGAATATGAACACAACAATTTAAGAATCTATTATAGATATTATCATATATTATCAAGTAAGAGCACTATCTTTCACATAATGGCAAGTCACATGTTAGTGGATCAGAATAATTTGATGAGCTGAAAACATTTTCAACGCAAAATTTTCCAAAACTATTTAACTATGTGATAGCTCTGAAAATTTAATTCACCATATCTGTCACTGTAGCTTCAGGTGAACGAAGCTTTTCTAAATTTAAAATTATTTTCGAACCACAATAACACAAGACAGATTAGTTCAATGGGCTATGATATCAATTGAAAGCGGATTACTTCAAAATTTGGACTATATTAGCTTTTAGATGATTTTGCTAAAGCTCATCGAGTTAACTTTTTCCAATAATCAATTAGCATGTCTTCAAAGATTGATTGTTTTCATTTATTTTGCTTGGTTTCCTGGAGATACCTCGTTAATAAAATCGCATTATAAATCCTACTTCCACTTTACTCTGGAAGTTAAGGATTTATAATTAGTATAATAATAAAAATAGTCTAGCGCCGGCCCTGGTTTTATGTTAATGTTAGACGCGCTTTAAGGATCATGCCGAACTATCTGCACATACTGCGAACTGTGTGGACGAGGAGAAGAAGAAACTGTTGAGCATTTCTTGTACTCCTGTTCTTCATACTCTTCCCATAGACAGCACTATGCTTTGGATCGAAATAGATTTCGGGACTGAGAGTGTACGTCTGGGAAGGGATGTCACACTCAAAAGGTTTGAGAAGCACTGATCTTTCTACGACAAGAATGGTTAGTTTTTTCGACTCGAACATGTATATCCGGCTATTAAATTACACTTTCCTTTATATATATTTACGTACAAAGACGAAAATAAATGAAAATTTTACAGGTACACCATGCTGGATTTAAACGAACATGTAATAAATAAATTAGTATATAAACACTTTAATAAAATTTGAAGTTGAACACCGAAATTTTATTGCACATTCAAAGTGTAATTTGAAATTAATTTTTAGATTTTTTTTTTATTTTATATTTTTATGAATATTTTAAATTTTAATTAATTTTATTATATTGCTGTATAATGCTATAAAACAAATGAGCTGTTTATCTCTTATGGGTCGAAATAAAACTTCACCTCGTACCTGTTGTTATCCGCGTGTGCTCGCGCATTATCTCAAAATATAAACACAAACCAAATGCCTATAACACGACAAACACACAAATCATGATACAATGTCCTTTGTATTAATACACAAATGTATTGATTTAAGTAAATAGTATCGTTGAAACAACGAAAGCTTTCGTATACAATCAAAGACGGAACCAAATAACTGCTGACACGAAAATTATTATTGCGTGCTTTAAGCAATTTATACAATGTATATAGAGAGATCTTTGTGTAATATAGAATTTGTGTGGTTGTTTATTTCCATCTGTCGTATTATATGTGTGTATCTGTTTGTACACAGGAAAATGTTGGTTGTTCTGCTAAAACCATATATGAACTCATAATAGTAATAATAAAATTTTAATGAAAATAGGAAAATAATTACAATCTTATTGAAATTTATCATACTGTGCACGCCAGACCACCCAATGAGTGAAATGTTTTGGTTTTTTATGTTACTTGTTTTTATATATTTCTGGTATCTTGTTGTTAATTTGGGGCACATATCCTCGTACACATTACGTATGGTAAGAAAAATAGAAGCTTTTTTAAAACGTGAGCTTAATGTGCAATCTGTGTTGTAAAGTGTTATCTCGCTTTGCCGGTTTTGATCTGATCGTTATTGAATGACAGCTTGAATGAAAACATTAAATCTTATCATATGTGCTACCGGACTTGCAGTCGCTAAACAGTAAACGCTCCTTACAGTACATTATTGATAGTTTATAGATTAAGCTACTTTCCTCGAAAGTAGCCTTAACGATATTTCTAGTTACATATATGAACTTGCTCTATAGTGCCATGTTGTTTTCGGAGTCCAAATTGATGCTCTTGATGCGTATATTTGAGTCTTAAATGGTGCACAGATTCGTATAATAGGTATGGTAAGAAAAATAGAAGCTTTTTTAAAGCGTGAGCTTTATTTGAAATCCGAGCAGTAGAGTGTTATCTCGCTTAGTTGGTTTCAATCTGATAATAACGTAATCGAATGACAGTTTGAACTTTTAATCACTACAGTTATGAACGCCACACTTTAAAAAAGTTTATGGATTAAACTACACAAAATTATTCACAATTAATTCACCAAAATGTTCCAGAAGGGCTTTGTATAACTCCTGCTGAAATGAGGTTTAAATTTGTGATTGATTCATTCTGCTCCAGTTATACCTTATGATCAGAAATCTATTTTGACTGATGTATAATGTTTTCCCAAGACGCCGAAGAGTGTAAATGGTTTCGTGGAAAACGTTTACGTACCAAGTTGTCATATTGTATAAAGAATGGACTTCTGTAACCAGCACTGCAAAACACAAAAGAATAACCAACCGCAATCTTCAGAGCTGTGAACTGTTCGAAATCATCTGGGGAGAGATGAAGCTTCTCATTTTTAAATAGAAGTTCATTAGTGATTCCAGCTAATCTGACAACTGTCTCTTAAAAATCTACAAACCTATAGCGAAGTGTTTTTTATCGGTTTTTAAAGACCGCTAATTTTACTGTATCGACCTTTAACACTTTGTCGGTGGACTAGATACGTCTTGGCTGTAAATTAGTACAAATGTTAATAAGCCACAACAATGGCTGTCTTATCGAATATTTTTGCATCGTGTGGGATTTGCAAGGATTCAACGTTCAATGATTATTGGTCTTAACTTCATGTTTTAGATTCATGTGCTCTCTTTTACAAGTCACACTTTCCAAGTCTCTCATTGTGAAGTGTTTCTTTCTCGGCTTGATCTCACAGAGACCTTTTCATAAGCCAACATAGGTGAACAAGTTGGTATTCATTATTGTAATTAATCTCAATCGTATGCATGGTGGGGTAAGAGGTTCGAAATTTTCAGTAGTTCTAAATCTCAAGTCTTCATCTTCTCCTTACCAACAGCAAGGATGATATTTTATTAAGAATTCAGGATACCTAATGCTTCTAAGCCTATTTGGGAAATATTATTATTTTTGGTCGCCGGTTGTAGCTTAATGGTTAATAGAGTTTCTCCCGCCGCTGTCTCGAGTTCTATTCCCGCCGTTGACCATAAATTAAAATGCAACCGGATGACATAAAAACGCGTTTGTGTGTAAAAACATTCGTTTTGCTGACCACCTACAATATGCACCAATCGTCAAAACTGGTTCGTAAGGTCTCAGTTGAGACGCGGTAAGGGCCGTTTACGGCCTCTATGCCATAGATTATTTATTATTATTTGTGGTACGTAATGGACATCGAGCCATTTCTTCAAGTTCAGAAGTAGTTGTAAGGGTCTTAATCTGAAGAATATGGCGGATGTGGAAGCAATTCTAAGCGGATTTCATGGATTTTGGCCATGGAAGCTACACACGTGCGCATCCATGCATTGTCTTGATGGAAGAAAACATTTTTCTTTACCCAATGAGGGTGTTTTTTATAAAACTACCTTGAAATCCATCAAGTTGTAAAGGGTTGGCCATTTATCGGTTTCAATTTGAACCACCGGTTATTGCGAATCTGGTAATACTTATGTCATTATATTCTGTCACAAAATTCTGTATATTATCTCCACTGAACAAAACGAATTTATGCTTCAGCAACGTTAGAATTTATTGGAAATTTATTTTTCCAAAACAAAGACAATTGGTCGGAAATTGAACGAAAATTGGTCGAAAATCGCATCATGATAACCGATTTTGTTGCTCCCGCTTTTAATGGTATTGATGTGAACGATGTTTGGTTTCAACGGGATGGTCATGGTGCAACTTGCCTCCATCTCATGCCACAATCAATTTATTGCGTCAAAAGGTGAAATGGTGGTGTTCATTGGCCAGAAAGAAGTGGCAACTTAATACCATATTGGACTTCCTGTGGGGCACCGTTGAAGACAAGTATTATGCCGACCAACCAGAGGCAATTGAGAATTTGGAAGGCCAATATTCGTGTTGCCATCGCCGATATACGACATACACTCGAAACCTTAGCTTTTTCATCTTAAAATTTTCGTGTGCAATATGCACATATTGACCTGAGATGCCTACTATTTTAGCTATCTCGTGCACTTCTACTCCGCGGTCTTGCAAAATCGTATCATGGATTTTGCCAGTCATTGTTGAAAGTCACCACCTTAATTGGAGTGTCCTGACATTCAACATCAGTTGTGCTTGTACGACCACAAAGCAAATCATGAACCATTTGTGATTTATTTAATCGATAGTGAAGAATCCCCATAATTTAACGTCAGTACTAATAAAAACCTAAGAAAATATTCGTTTAAGTTGCGGTTACATCAGTATAGTGCATAATTTTACTGTGGTGAGTTCGAATTTCACTCTTATATGTGTGACTTTAAAAATTTAGTAGAGCATTGACTCTGCATTAACATAAAGTATTTACTACATATACTCATAATTATTATTATCACAATCGTACAAAAACCTATCTACAAAGCTTCGTCGTTCATTGAACAGAAACAAACAATTTTCCTTTCATCTTGTATTTTATATCATGGAAAAACTTTCAGATTTGTTCAAGTATACACATGTACATATGTACCATACGATTTTCATCATACATAAAAATCATCTATTGTGAATGTTGGTTGATTTCGGTTTTGTTTGTTTAAAGGCGCATAGGGTGACTTGACTACGACAAAAATCATAATATTGATGACAATTCCTTGAACATCCTGTATATAGGCATGTTATTCTAAAAGCACATATAACAGTCATCATAAATACACAAACATATGTTCTGCATGTTGGAAAAACAACAAACGAATTCTCTTTTATTGTTTCATCTCATCATATTATGTGTATGTGCTTAAAGCTCTTTCTATAATAACACAAAATATTTATCATTTTCTTCAGTATTCTTTAGTCTAATCCCGTGTACATTGGTTATCCATCCCCTACCACACATTTTGTTAGGGATATCACAATGTGTATCCATTGTAGCATATACATGTATCGTGTGTGTATCCCCATTCGCCTATATGTATACCATCTTTGTTATGGTTTAACCAAAAAAATTTTAAAAAATAACCACCCGAGGAGAGATATAGACGAGATGATTAGGAACAAAAATTTCGAACAAAATCGGAACAAAAATTATTCGAATTTAGATTTAATTTAAGATTAGTCCTTTATTGATTGTTAGACGTATAAGGATGTATAAAATATAACAATTGTATTGATATATGAGCAAGAGATTTAATTAGAGATGACATTGTGTATCATAAATTCAATTATATTGTACTTGAAAAGTGTATTTTCATATATCCTTAAACAAATCAATGGTTAAGATTATCATAAACATATATGTTTAGCCTGAGGTGCGTTTTGAAAATATATTAATCTGTTGGCTGGCATATGATATTGTTTAGACATTATAAAGGGAAATTATATGTCAAGTAAATACACATATGATGACCTAGTTACAGAATCCATTTGAAAATATAATTGATAATCACAACTCGAAGACCATTATTATCTATGGATTTGAAGTAATCTTTATAGGGTGTTTAAAGCTGATACATTCCTAAGAACTGGGATGAAGTCACTTTGCTGTACTTGAAAAACATAACTTCTATAACTCTGTTGTCTAGGGAACTTAATCCTGGGTACAGCTTAAAATGGAATTATTGAAATATTTATGCTGGTGGGGATTATCTTGCGAATTTTTGATTGTTGATTGACTGCAGGATGCAGGATTGATAGTTCGGGGCTAATAGGATCGAACGGAAGAATGTGAGTAGGAGTCATGAATTGCCACAATATTGATCAGTAAAGTATGGAATATATATATATATATATATATATATATATATATATATATATATATATCAATACATATATATATATATATATATATATATATATATATATATATATATATATATATATATATCAATATATATATATATATATATATATATATATATATATATATATATATATATATATATATATATATATTTCTTTATTGCACACAATACATATTTAAGACTAGCCGCTTGCCACTGGTGGAGGATATGATTAAAGTATTCACTTCACTTTTGAACACTTTATTGGTTTAAATACAATATGCCCGATACGGCGATCTAGCACTACTTCTAATAAATCAGTGGTATTCTCAACCTCTCTATTCTACTCGCAACTATATTTCGAGATAGTTTGATGCGTCACTGTATTAGTGTCTTCAACTGGTTTATATTACTCGCTGTATTCTCATGATGTTGACTCGCTTGTTGTATACATATTACTATCTCTCCTTATCTGTGCATCACTTCTGCAGGTGAAATCGAATGTCAATATGTTTAACAGACTAAACATATGTGTCTGATTGGATTCGAACGACCTTCTTCTTTGACTATTGACTGCTATGGCGTTCAATGTATTGGTATTGGCATAATTGTTACACTATCTCCGGCTTAATCCTGTTTCTTTCGAACCTTAATGTCTAGCTGTCCTCCTTAGCACGCTGTCGACCTTAGAATATACACTACTGTTATCCTTATCCGTGGTACTTTCGAAATTCTGTAGAAGACGTCGTTGATCCGTTTGATGATGGTATAAGGACCTTCCCAATCTGATTATAGTTTCGGTGACTTTTTTTCTGATCTCTCCGGTTTATGAAACCATACCAGTTGGAACCTTTCAGCAATAGTGTGGATGTCGTAATCTGCTTCCATTTGTTCTCGTTTATTTCTATTATCTGTTTGTCCTCGTATGTTGATTTTGTGTATTGTTGCGTCTCTTCTCACGTTATGGTTGTCGGTCCCTAACATGATGCGCAGATATCACAGCATCGACCAATTGCTGTTCGATCCGGTATTTCACTTCAAAAAACTTTTGCCTGATTTTGGCAAGTGTCTTATTAACTCTCAGATCACCTCCTGAACTATCACTATATGGAGTTCCTCCAATATACCTCCGTCCTTTAGTCCCAATGCTGGATTTTCACGTTGTTTCTTTTTCATTTTTCCATGGCCTATTCCTTCGGTAATATTGTAGCTCTCTTTCCTTGCTTCCACCATATCCCTTCCATTGACTCTGTCGCTAGGCCGAAAAACAAAGTATTCCTGCTAAGTGCTACGAATATTTTATCTACCCGCAGTAAGTTTGACTTAGCTCTGGCTGTGTTAATTTTGGTCCACTTCTGAAAGGTCAATAATCCGGATACGAATCGTAACAATGTGGTCTTGTCAGCTCGTGAGGTTGAGTTGACACTGAGGTGCTTTAAAATATTAACTTAATTTCGATACTGGATTTGCAAGCTATGTCTTCTTTAGAATTTATGTGTATATGTTAAGAAAACTAAGTTCTATAGTTTTTTCGTGTTGTTTGCTGCTTGGTGTGCCACTGAGATCTCACAGATGAGGGCAGGAAGCTGTGTAGTTTTTATTTGTAAAATAATAGAGAGAAATTGTCTAGAATTAGGAGAGGAAAACTTTACTTAATCATATATTGTATGTATTGAAAGCTTCAGGAGATATGAAGTGAGCCAGAGATATGCCTATTAGTCATTGGTTGGAATACTGGATTGAGAAATTTTAAATCAAGTTGAAAACAGTATGTTATATGCTAGAGTTTTTCAGGTTATCTACTGAGAACTAAGTTACGTAAATAACTTCTACCTATTCCTTTAAAGATCGTCATAAGATCGTCATTCAATTTGGGAATTTAGACATTGTACTCGTTTGGGCCTTCTCAAAGTTGGTTTGTAAGCATAAAAGTAGTGTCTTGATATGTCTTGATATATCTAGACTTTTAAGTATCACAAATTTCTGGAAAGAAAAAAATCAGTCTGACTTTAAGGTTTGACTGTGACTGACGTGAATTTCGAATAAAAATCCTTGGTGTGTAAATAAGTACTGTTTCCATCAGAAAATATTTCTATTTTATAATTGAAGTGGATGAACTCATGCGTAAATGAGACATAGAGCATGTTCTGTCTACAGATCATAACTCACGCAGATACAAAAACGTCCAGACAGTATAATTTTTCCGCCCATTACATGTAACAACAAGAAATATAAGCTCATATATCAACTTGATTGGCATACACACACATGCAGTCAAATATATTATGTATTCTTCAAAAGCTTTCATTACAAACTCTAGAGAAATGAAAAGGAAATAAAAATCTTTCAAGTCTTAATATAACAAATCAAATAAAAAGCTTTAATGTAAAAGCTTTTATTAATTTTAATTTGATTTAAATATAAAATCTAAACATTTTTATTAATTAAATTATGGAATACCTACATTTAAATAATTTCATTTCATATAGTATGAACTTTAAGTATATAAAAAGCTTTAGTTTAAAAGGTTGTTTCTTGGCATATGTTGCAAACGACATTAGAGTATATATAAACTTTACATTTGTCCGAAAATGCATATGAATAAATTTTTCAGAGCTTTATGTGCTTATAAAATGATAAAAGCTTATACGGTTGTATATGCTGTGTACCAAAATGAATTTAAATTTGCATAAATAACAGAGTTGTATGAAAGAGTTGATAAAAATGTGTCTGTTATTGCCACAAGCTTTTTGGTTTTGTAAAACTTTTACCGGGTTATATGCCACCTTGAAATATTTAACCGACTGCATTAGTGAGGACATTTCGAAGTTAATCGAAGTCATGTACGAGTCAAGACAAAAGTAAAGCAATTTGTTACATCAAAGCTCATGACAAAACACAAGTCGTGAGCTTTTACAAAACTCTGAAATGTTACATATCTAAGTTTAAACAAAGTCGAGACTTAAGTCAAACTTTAAGTTAAAGTTTAACACAACATTTTATTTACAATCAAGTCGAAAGCCAGGCTTAAATTCAAATCAAAAGTTTCTAGTAAAAAGTTAAGTCATAAAATATTTTAAAGCCAAATTGAGAGTTAAGTCAGAAGTAAAGTTACAAATTGAGCCATGCAAAAGATTCAATTAAAAGACTCATGCTGTTATGAAGACAAAATATGTTAAGTCAAAATCAAATACCAAAGTTAAGCTGAGAGTTAAGTCAAAATAGTAACACAATACATATTAAACTTAAGTCAATCACTACGAACATATAATAAGTCTTTAATCTAAAAGTTTTAAAGTTTAAATCTATAAAAGTTTAATAGATATTGTGTTCCTGTCGCTTTGTGTGACTAACAGAATTGGTGTGTGAGTTTAAAGTCTAAACAAGTTGAGGCCAAATCAAGTTTTAATCAAATTAACTATTTCAAAATTCATCCCAATTTGAGAGTAAGATCAAAAGACGAGTTAAAAGTATTCTTGAAGTCGATAAGTCAAAAACATAGTCATGTCAATAGTCAAGCTAAAAATGCCAAACTCATATCTAAAGTAGAAAATAAGCCAAATATTAAGTTTAAGTCATCTTCAAAGTTAAGTCAAGTTTAGACTAAAAATTTAAGTGGAAAGTTATGTTTCAACCTCAATGGAAAATAATGATAGATTCTAGTTGGAAGCTTTGTTGTGATTCAAACGAAAGTCAACTAAAAATTCATCGCCAGTGGTGAGTAGAGTGTAAGGTCAAAACTTAAGGTTTAAAAGTCAAGTCAAAACGAAATTCAGCTGCAAATCGAATAGAAGTAAAACAATTAAATAAAAAGTACTTGAAGAAGCAACACAGTTGAAAGACTTAGTATCCCAAAAACTGAAAAGTTAAGCCAAATGCTATCGTGTTACCACTGTCGATTCAAAACTCTTCATTCAAGTTGGAACTGAAGTAATGCAATTTGCAATTTGGCCAGTGGTCGCATTTAAAACCTTTGAAGATGCCGCAATTACAAGATACAACATTGTTTACCCACGATTCAATGTTTGCTCATTGAATCTCAAATTTAAGACAAAAATCTGTACTTATACTTGTAAAATTGTAAATAACGATGTTATTGAACGGTGTTGAAAAGCAGACAAAAAAATTGGTTTCTACCTTGAGGTTTACAAACAGTTTAGGTTCAATGCTGTGACACGAGTTTCCAGTATAAATAATTTTAGAATTCATTGAATCAAAGCTCCTTGAAAGGGAATGGTTTTATTAATAGTAAACACAAGAAATTCTAAATACAATGGATGTTAACATTTTTGATATCAACTATGGTTCCCTTTTTATACTCTGGAACAATTTTTGAATATTTTTCAAGAAATAAGGAGCTGTCCCTCACCCATAAGAAGTTTTTTTCGGGTACAGGAATTGAAATACCATTGAAACCGTAGAAAGGCAGGACAATATAACGCGAGAGTATGGTCAACAAAATGGAACATATGTGGATATACTAGCACTCTGATATACCAGTTGATGCAGCTTTCTCTCTGTTTTTTTAAAACACAATCAAGAGTTCCTGCACTGCTTTTAAAATATATGGAGAAAATAGCGATTGGTAGTTATTCGCAAATGAAATGGCTAAAACACGCTTAGCATAGTAGGGAAATTAATAGAATCTACTGGAAGGGTTCATTCTTCAAATTACATGTAAATGGGAAGAGTAAATTTTTCAGTAAACTAATCATACCTCAAAACATAAGAGTACATTCTGGCAAACCGTTTAGTGAAATTTCTCCACAAATTTTTCATTGCACATTGAGAATGGCCCTAACAACGTTTATCTATACAACCGGCAATATATATATATATATATATATATATATATATATATATATATATATATATATATATATATATATATATATATATATATATATATATAAATATATATATATATATATATATATATATATATATATATATATATATATATATATATATATATATATATATATATATATATATATATATATATATATATATATATATATATTGAACGTTTTGATATTACTATTTCAACAATGCTTTTTCATTAACCTTATCTGTCATTTCCTACTTGTGTACATATTTTCAGAACAATTCAACTGCATCTCTATATTTTGATTATATTTGACAATGCGAGAAAATCTAATAAACTGAATCCAAAAACAAATGAAAAATATGCTCATGTGCTTATCGTCGAGTGGAATACAGTATTTTTCGGAAATATAAGGGGGAAAGCTTTCGTATATATATCTAGCATTATTGAAAGGCGCATGCTGCGTTTCCCCTTCTGAATAAAGCATGCGTTGGAAGTTTGGAAGAAAAACCGATTGAGTAAAAGAGATAGCTATACATATACGATTATATGGGATATTGCCACAATATGTACCCGCACTTTAATTTACTATGGAGCTTTTCTCGTTTGGAGTATTTGCCAATACCGTTGTTGTTATTGTTGTATGTTTTAAAGTCATTTACGAATGTATATATGGATATTATGTTAATTTTGCGGTCGTATTATAATAATAAAAATGTCAAAACATGCCATTCATCGTACGAATAACTATATGGAAAAGTTTTTACAAAAGTTTAGATTATTTATTGCTGCATGAAATTTGTAGGGTTCTCATATCTTGGTCTTGGTTTTTTTTCTCGTTCAACAGATTGAAATTATTTATTTTATTTTTTTTTTTGAATCCATGTTGACTTTTTTATTTTTGTTTTACGTCAACAGATTGTATTTTATACAAATAACCAATTATGACAGCTCAAATTTGTTTTATTCGTAGAATTTGTCAATAAGTTTGTGCGTATACATGTTTATATATATATAGGCAAAAGCTTAACTTATTTTTCAGAACAATAAATAAATGGAAAACTTTTTATGTAAGGTCAAGTATTTTGTTTGGTTTGTATTCGTTAACATAACAACTGTTGGATGCTTAATCAATTTATGAAAATAAGGTGAACATTCTTGTGACATTCCGTTTTTGAAATTTGAGCTAGTTGTTTTTTTTAGCTTATAACACAATCAAAGCTATTGGAGGCATTAGAAGAAACGTATAACGATTGGGTGGTACAAAGAAGTAATAGCACAAATACTTCAAATTATTTGGATTTTAAGTAAGTAAGCATGTTTTTTGTGAGGCTATGAAAGATGTCCAATGAGAGACCCTACGGTGCTTCCAATTATTAGAACTGGTTATTCTCTCGGTATAGTAAACTGGTTATTCTACTGGCATAGTAAAATGTATACCACAATGCTTCGCCACCCACTCTATAGACAAGTTCTCGTTAAAGTAAGAAACCAATTCAAAATAAAGCCTCTCCAGATGAAGTTTCCCAGAAGACAGTAAATGTTCTGGAAAATATCAGGTATGTGAATTATTTTCCGGAAGAAACAGTAATCGCTAATAAGAATCTTTTGTCGGTTGACAGGAATGGGAACATATCAGATAACATTGAACCCGCGGAAAGGCAGGATAATTTTGAATAGAGGGGTTGAAAAGCTCATCTGTGTAGACTAGTTATTAATGGAACAGATATGGAATAAAGTGAATACCAATTAATACAACAGCTTTCATTAAGTTTTCCTTAAATACTAAATCAAGGGTGAAAGAGAAAAATAAGGAAAAAGGTACCGCCACGGTAAAAAATATATAACGGGTGTGCCATCTATCGGTTTAACTTTAAACCACTGGTTATTTTGAGTCTGGCAATAATTATGTCATTTTATTCCGTACCCAAAATTCAGTATATTATCTCCACTAAACGAAATGAATCGATTCACGCTTGAGCAACGTTGGTATTAATTGGAAATTTATTTCCAAAACAAAGACAGTTGGTCGGAAATTCCACGTAAATGTCGTACAAAATTTGGTCGCTGAGAAGGACCATTTATTGATCAACTTCGTGAAACTGGTTTCATGGTTGGTGACGTAAGCGTGCTCGGACAGTGCGTACAACCGAAAATATCGAAGCTGTGACTGAGAGTCTGCGTGAGAACCCATCATCTTCCACTGAACCCATCCACTCGTCATCGTTCTCAAGAATTGAACGTTTCACGCATAAGTGTACGCTGAATTTTGTGAATGATCTCGGTATGACACCTTACAAAGTTCAATTGGTTTAGGAAATGAAGCTGCATGACGATCAGTTTTGTTTTCACTTCGATGGGCTAGCGAGAAATTGCACGATGTTGCCAAAAAATCATCTTTTTCGGATGAAGCTCATTTGCATCTTGCACGTGGCGTTTTTCTTTGCAATCTGTTTTGGGGCTCAAGACATTCCCCACTCTTTCATGGTTCGCTTATTTACATCCCTACTTTTACGCCATTACAGCCAATTCGAGAACGTATAGGTTCGATTTTCCTAACCATCTGCGCACATTGCATAACTTCATGCCAGCCTATAGTGCTGGCATGTAAGATGGGTCGGCCCATGAATTCTGTACTCCAACAGGGGGTCATAGTTGTGTTTATTCATGCCGCAGATCGTATTCTCATGGTGAAAATCCCTCTTGCATCCTGCCAATATCAGGATTCGAATCCGGTACCTCCCACTCCAAGTGCCACAGTTTTAACTATGCGCCACCTAGGCAGTTTTGTGCATGCCTTACATAGCAGGAAAATTAGTGGAGCAAAAACTAGATTCTCTCTGATAAAAATTTTAATTAGGAAAGACAGTTGGTGCCATTCTAGTGGAAAAACCTTCTAATATCACAGCAAGGAAACCATTTTTTCAAGAGAGATTGTACTCTTAGCAAGTCAAGTGCAAGTCTATGGGAACCTCTCTGATAAAGTAATCAATATGTGTGTCCAGTTCTAACCGATGAATTAAGACGAAAGTAAGAAAATTTAATGTATTTCCTTGATAACTAGCATACCAAAACATGGGTAGCTATTTCTAAATTAGTATCAGTCATTTACAAAAGTACCAGTCATTTGCATAAATGCATATATACTACGTCTATACTTATGGCAAAAAGAGGTGCGTAGTCCTTTGCTATTATGTTTGTTGTTCCCTGTCACTCAGGCTCGATTGACCCATTGTAACATCCCTTCCCAGATGAAGTCCAAGATATCAGGTATTCTCAAGGTCGTTAGTTGATCAAAAAGTCATCTTTAGAGGAGCCTTACTGTCAGAAAGGATGCAGATACGACGATCTCTGTAATTCTTATCCTTGCAAAGAGTGTTGTTTGCAGCAATTTCCCCCCGAAATACAGTAGCGTACCTACCAAGGAGCTAATTTAAAAGAATGAGCTCCCATCCTGTATTAATAATATTCTGCAAAACTTTGAAATAATAAATCATAAATTCTTAAATCGCATTACTACCATACTATCCCATCTATTTGCCAAATACTCCTCCAACGATTCGTCTTGTATATTACCAACAAAAATGTTGATAACGTCGTTGTGAATCTTTAATGAACACAACCCAAAACATAAATACATATAAAATCAAACTATAGCAATAGTCATGATGGCAGAAGTAGTATAGTAAAAAATAATAGTAGTAATAGTTATGAAAAATAGTTGGAGTATGATACAGTATAAATGCTCTTACATAAAAATACTAAAAAGCATTTTGAAAAGAAGTAAAACATTTCTAGAAGAATATTAAAACCACTAAACTGCATCAAGTTGGAAGCAGCATAGATTTCATATATAATGGATATATATATATATATATATATATATATATATATATATATATATATATATATATATATATATATATATATATATATATATATATATATATATATATATATATATATATATATTCAGATATATAAATTGCTGGCAACGGATACACAATATATACAAATAGAAGCAAAGCCATATAATTTAATTTTCCAAACATTGTAGTACTCAGTACTCGTATGTATACAAAGAAGCCCGCACAAGAGAATCTTATGTACTTGTTGTATTCGTATAGAAGGGAAATTTATCTGCTTTGGTTGAATTTTAACTATGCTGAATTTTTTATGAACTCTAAATGCTTTACTTACCATTATTGGATTTTGTTGATGTTTAAGGTCGGAGCAATACAAGAACTTTTTGTGTATTACTAACTCTATTCAAATTGTTATACTTCAAATAGTTCAGCAATGAAAATCAGAAAAAGCGGAAGAATGGGAAAGACCAGCTGACAAGTGCTTGAAGTAGCACTAATTTGCACTTTTGAGAAGAATTGTCCTCTAAGTAAGCCTTAACAAAATTTACAAAATTTCTAAACTTCTAAACAAAGCCATGAAAATCGGTACAGCGGAAGATTAGGACTTGTACAAATCTGCACAAAGATAGTATAACAAATGAAACCGTGATTGGTACTGAAGGTCACTATTGCAACTCAAAAAAGTGAGAATTCTAATGTTCTAGTTAGAAATCAACTCCCACAAACTTCCAACCATTGGAACTTGGTGGCGAAGGTGGTGACAAAAGACAGAATTCGATGGAGCATTGGTTCTTTCTCAAAATTCAAAACACCAGATGCAGACGGAATATTTTCGGGTCTCTACAGGAAGAACTGGAAACAATGGAGAAAAGTCAGAGTAGTGTTCTCCCCGAAGGATGGAAAGACCAGGCAAAAAGAGATGACTTTTCAAGTTGGTTTTCCAATTATTAATTGGTTATAGTGATGAAATTAGTTAAATATTTTGAGAGGTGGATATTCCGTCATAATCCATTGGAGTTGCGGTAGGGTTTCCAATAATGCATGTGGTGCTGCGAGAGAATGTTGCAATTTCACGCGGCTCTACTCGGGATTTTTTAATGTTAGATAAATTTGAATGTTAACGGTGCGTGTATGAATCAGTAAGGATTGCTAAGAATTGCTTAGACTGGACAATGAATAATTTTCATCGAATTAGAGGTAACAGATTAATCAAATCGTAAAGGTATACTGGCTAAACCAGCTGTAAATTACTATCGGTAAAACAGAGGGTAGAGCACAGTTGTACACGTTTTGTAGAATTAATCACCTTAATATAGTAAAAATACCAACACGTTTGAATTTAATACCGTTTAGAGCATAAAATATGATTAAACCGTTGAATAAAGGTTTCTAACTGACCAACCCATGCTTAATACCATATGTTGAGATACCAGTGCTTGAGCAGTCCACAAAAAAGAAAAATATAAGAGGTTTAGGTTAGCGGATAGCGACAGTACGACAGTACTTAACATCAACATCCTAATAAGTGGGGTATAGGTGAATCAATATCTTGCGAAATCAAAATGGGAGAAGAGAGAAACACTATGAGCATCACACTTTTCAAAGACCCTACATTTTTTTAAAGGGTTTGAATGATGATCGTAATATATAGATTTATTAATCCACTCGGCCAAAATCTATTTCTATGCTGGCAATGTGTTAGACGATTTATTGATGAGGATACTAACTGATCTCCCAACGAAGACGTGATCTAAAAACGATCGTGGGTATACTCACAGGAGACTGCCTACTTGCAGAACATGCGAGGTGACTAGATCTAGAAGTTTACAACTTTTGCAGAGGCTGTATGGACAGAGAGGATGAAGAGACGGTAGTCCACCTCCTATGCTCATGTCCGACTTTGGCACACAAAAGACACAAGACGCGAGACTTATCATGCTACACAAGTAGCTCAAACTGGTTCTCTTATAGGGGATAAGATATGGTGATGATAAGATATAAATGTTTGTTTGCACTTAATGACCAGAAACAAAGAATGGAAGTATGAAACTGATTTTGAGATGATTACTGAAATCAATGTAATGAATCCATTCCACACTCAGATAATTGGAGAAATAAGAACAATAAAAAATAAAACAGCTCAACGAGTGTGAAATTTATGTGAGGTCGATCGAATCAATTTGCTAATGGCAAACGTCTATTGATAAGACTTGAGAATGAAATACTGTTGATCTTTTTGGGTTCATGACCCGATGATGCTGAGTAGTATCTACAAACATGTACACAAATTTATCAAACTTTGACAAATCCGTTTACAAGTGACCCATCTGCTAGCGGGTGCTTTCAATTTATGGGGCTGTAACAGTGAGAATCTATGTTAAAGTTACATCAATACAACCCTATGGTAATACAACAAATAATCAAGAAGAGAGCGAAAAAGACACAACGTCAGTATCTCTCAGTTACATAGAATCATGTTCAAACAAGCAATGCCGCAGATATCATAAGATCTTGAAAGGAGTGGTTCTCTTATTGAAACCCTAAAGTTTTAAGCTGTTTTGAATGTTCTCTTCATGAGGACTCTAGATTTCGTATGATCTATATTATGGTTCTGAACGTGACGTGCGCTGACTCGGTTACATTAGAGTGAGTGATGCTGCGATCTCTTATAGAAGTGAATTCTTCCGGTAGATGGATCACAGTAAAGAGTATTTCTACAATGAAAACCCGGTAGCATAGAATACTCTTTAAATATGTTTCCACTTGATGAACAGATTTAATTCCTAGTCACTTTGGTAGTATACTGAGTCTAGTTTTTGAGTTTTTGACGAAATTTCAATATTGGCAGTCGTTTTTACTGCAACAATTTTTAGAGGTCTACAATTTTACTATTTGAGAGAACAAACAAAAACATTTTGAATGTGAGTGAAACTAGCTTTATTGGATAGGTAATTCCATATTTCCACGACTATCGCGTATATGGCGCAATCTGAATGTCTAATTTTCACACAATGATTTTTTTTTGAGAAAATTAACGGTACCCACACAATGCGGTATTAAGCAAATATTGTTGAAACCACATATCACCAAGATTAAGGCCAGCCAATTGGGGTAAAAAACTTATTGACTGGAACATTCTGCTCATAATGAAGTTGGAAGACATATATATGAGCCAATGATTCGTCCGGCTCATGAAACATTTCATTTTCCCTCTCATTAAGCATAGGATAGTGGATAATCTGAAACGGGGTCTGAAATAGAAAAGACAATATTAGATTTAAACATAAACAGGCAAAATAAAAGCTACATACCTGTGTCAGGTTGGTCGGGGATACCTCGGTCCATGTATCCAATCCTGTCCTTTCTTTAGGTACTGACCTGTAAAATATGAAGAGTCATAGCAAGCCACATGCATCGAACATTGAACAAATATGATAAACACATAGCGTGCATTGGCCGGCCGAATACACATAATATAAGAGACGTTTTACAATAAACAGTCATAGAAAACAAAAATCACAATGAACGAACACTGATTACATGAAATAATTACATAAACACAAATTCACTATAAACAGAAACACAAATGACAAATCACAACACAACACCACAAATAGAACAAAACTTTTCCTACGACAGTGACACTGATACGTCAGCCAAAAGTCAAACAAGTTGGTTGCATCTCGATAAGCAACCGTAGCTGAATTTTGGTGCTACAATATAGATGGCGTAAGGAAAACGGAGAAGAAAGCGTATTGCCCGATGTACCGTGAGAGGTCGAAAGTGATAAAAGGTGATGCGTATCGGCGAAAATGGCTTTTTGCTTGATGGTTCAGAGGCGATAGAATCGAGAAACGATATTGGAAGATAACTGGAGGAAGCAACAGGGGAACATAACAAAAAAATAAAAGTATACAAATAAAGTGAAAAGTGCAATAAAAGAAAAATACGAGGATATCTAAAGCAGTGGTGAATCACGTTGTCGGTTAAGGTGTTTTAAGGTAACGTTATCGGGAGGATCGACAAGTGGAACGCGGGCGATCGCGGTGCTTGCTCAACAAAGAGAGGCGTTCTGGAACGAGCGATAGAAAGACACGAAAATGTGACACTTGGAAATACAGGTTAGTGCCACTTTCATATTTTCCTACAAGCTCCCAGTGTAACAAGTTTCCATTTCAATAGTACAATCTCTCCCCCCCCCCCCCCAACTGTAACACTTAGCCCAATGGTTTCTAGCCAACCGAAGAGAGCCAGCCACATTCGTGCGCGCAGGCTGGCGCCCAAAAATAAAATCAAAATTGTCTGTTAAATTGGGAGGTGGAGGAAAAGCAAGAGGACAGGACGGCCCAAATCAAGGTATCATTAAATGATTGTAGAAAATTGAAATATACTGTCAAAAAAAAGAAATATATTTTTTATTTGCTATAACGCGTACTTAAACTATATCATTACCAAAGAGAATAAATATAAACCGCGTTTGCATATAAACTAAAATTTTCAAAATATTTTTGAGTTATTTGGTGATGGCAAACGAAATAGGATAAACATATATTTTGTATTTTATTTTCTCTTTCGGACATCAACAAAAAAAATATTTGACTATTTCAAAACATCGCTTACTATTTCATATTATAATTCAATTGTAAAATGTAATAGTTTATTATTTGAAAATATATCTATTCCATTTTACAATCGAATTATAATATGAAATAGTAAGCGAAGTTTTGAAATAGTCAAAAAAATTTTTTGTTGTTGTTCGAAAGACGAAACGAAGTAAAAATATATGTTTATCCTATTTCGTTTGCCATCACCAAAAAACTCAGTAATATTTTTAGTTTATATGCAACCGAGGTTCATATAAGATGTTCCTCTTTATATTTATTCTCTTTGTGTTTAGTCCAAATTTGATCAACTGAGCTTCATCGTTGAATAAAATGTTGCCTTAAAAATCAACATCAATATCAATTTGTAATTCAGCCGATCGGCCGCATTGGTGACGTGCGAGATGGTTGGTAAGTTTTAATATCAGCACAAGTTGAATTTAGCAAGGACCAATACCCATAGAAAAAATCATCAATAAAGGGGATGGTCACACCTCCTGTTGTTGAGAACAATGTCGAATGAATTGATTTTGATCTTCCTTCATGCTATACGCTGTAGAGCGTCTATCACTTGCTCGGTACACACGATATTTTGGTGCGAAAACTACATTTGAAACCCTTTTGGATTTCACCCTCCATCGCCTCACAAATCACCCTTTAACCTCATTTGCTTCAAATAATCGGACAACCTTTCGAAAACCCATTTACTCCAATCTATATAGTTTCGACGAAAAACTTATAATTAAAATTAAAATACAAATATTTGGATTGGTAAATGATGTTATAATAAAAATTAATTGGAAAATGCAAATAACGAAAAACAAACATTTCCCATTTTCATACATTTGGCGGAAAATTTAAAATTTATGAAAATTTTCCGATTCAATCAAAAATCATTGTTTGCGGCCA